>OX371224.1:180686061-180716865 GCA_947310385.1 Nephrotoma appendiculata | reverse complement strand
AATGATATGTGCTATATAGCTCATCCAGTCTAGTTAAGGTCACATATATATTTTTATTTATGTATTCCATTCCATTTAGGTCATTTTTCATTCATAAAATTCTATCAATTTTATTAATAAGCGTGGAGTATTACATTACACCCATTAAAATATAAAACCGTATCAACATCGGAATCTCCTATCACATATCCATATACATAGTCATTGAACATATATTAACTGCGCTGGATTAGGTTGCCGATAACATTTAGTCCGATTCATTAATGTCAAACATTAATTAGATGGCTAAGCAAACTTTAAGACTCAATAGATCAATAAAATCGTGAATGAAAATATTGTTTGTTGTATTTTGTTGTATGAATATTATGGTGCGAACTAAGTTATTATGTGACCCTATTTCGAAGACAAAAATTCTACAAAGCACTTTCTACAATTTTGTTTGGGTTATAATATGGTCGAGTGGCTGTGGTCCAAACGAAACAGCTGAATTTTTTTGCGATTCTGATACATCACTTGTGAATATAAATAAATAATATTTTTAAGTTATATATGTCTGGGAAAATATTTTTTTTGTCTGTTTGTGAAAATCCGAAAATAATAATTATATATGTTTGGTCCTTGTGTATTGTGGAAAATTAATTGAGTGTAGTTATTTCCAGATTTTTCGGTCGTTTTATTTTATTATCAATTTTTTTAAGAAAAGCCAGACAGATGTGGGAAGGTTCTATAAATACAAGTTTGGCGGTACACAAGTAATGATTAGACAACATCATTTACTCTACTTTGATATTTAAAATTCGGAATAAGACATTTGACATATCTTATGTGCGTACGAAGATCTTAATAATTCACGCATATTCACGGCAAGAGTCAGTTTTAAGTAAATTTTTCGATAAATTCATTTATTTTTCAAAAACTCTATGGAAAACTGATCGAATAATCTGTTCTGTTCTAAATCCGATTTGTACCATAATAAATGATTTACACGGCCACTCCACCTGACATATGAACTGTTACTTTTGAAAGTGGTATAAGTCCATTTTTTCATGTGTCGAGATATTTAACGGTTTGTATTTGAATTAATTTAAAAATATTGGCAAACGTTAATCAATTCGAGTGATGTTTTTAACACTTATACATCTTTTAAATTTTATTATGAAATAATAATTATTGAAAATATTTAAAAATAAACGTTTTTTAGCTCCAAATGGACTTATACCACTTTCAAAAATAATATATTATAAGAAATAAAAACAAGAAGAAATTTATGTCCATATTTTTACAGACATTAGCTTCACTGAAATTAATTTTTTAATGTAAAAAATTATATATATATACTAGCTGACCCGGCGAACTTTGTCTCGCCCTAAATTACTTCGTCCGAGCAAACACTTTTGACCTTCACAAAAATTGATTTTGATGAGAGAAAAATCAAATAACTCAACTCAATTCTCAATAAACGTTTGAGTTAGACGATTGAGTGGCCATTCCATTCACTTTTTCATTGAATTCAACACTAAAGGTAGGTTTATGGTTGCGTTCGTTCGTTCGGTCATTTGTTCGACCAATCATCTTTTGTACAAAAATCCAGAATCGTCAATTTTGAGCAATATGATTGGTGGAAAAAATTGCCAGAATGAGCGAATGAATGCAGCCACGAAGGCGGCATAATGTATTGAAAAGTGAATAAAAGGTCGATTCAAACTTAGGCAACTATCGAAAATTTAGTTGTTTTTTGCTAATTGACTTTGTGATTTGTTAATCATCATAGCGAACGCCAAAAGAACGGGGAACTGAATGCACTTGTTTTTATATATATATAGAAGATAAGATTGCCAAAATTCTACACAACTTATATTTATAGTAGTCCGCAACCAACGCCATCTATTGAAAATAATCCGAAGTGGCTATTTAAATGAATGATCATTGTCGAAATACAATTTTCATCGGTGGTGTTAAGTGTATTTCCATACAAAATTCCTCTACAAAACGCAATTTTCGATTTTCCGATTTTTTTTGATTTTTGGGTTTTCCTTTGGGTTCCGATTTTTTTCGAGTTTACGGATTTTCCTTTGAGTTTTTCCGAATTTTCTTTTTTTCTAAGCCGCCACTGTATTGAGATGGACAATGCACAAAATGAATCATTCAAATTGGTCGTGTCGTTCTCGAGTTTTTGCGAGACTAAGGCACGGCAAGGGAAGTACTGGGTTCGAATCCCATCAGAGGCTAGATGCAAAATCGAATTTTCATCATCGATTACAATCGGTGATGTTATAATAAACACAACTAAGACCCTCTGATGGAGTGCAGAATTCAGCGCCGACCCACCGTCCATGTCAATGTACAGGTTGACATGGAGCTTGCAATGTGCAGGTGGTATACTGTAGTTGTGTGAGTAGGTGAATAGGTGAATAGGTGAATGGGTTAATGATGTAGCATGAATGCGTGGTATCACAATGGGCCAAAAATGGCCTAAGTGTCAACCACTGAAACCTAACGCACGGCAATCGATTTTTATTTAGATAAACAGATAGAGAAAATAAATAGATAAAATAAATAGATTGGATAAAAAACAAAGTAGCAGTTTGGATGTAGCCTTTGGTGGGATTCGAATTCAGTACCTCCCAACCCATGCGCCGAAGCTTTAACCACTGCACCACCTGTCTCATAAAAAATGTACACACAAAATTCATATGAAAATGGATTTTTATTCGATTTTTCGGGTTTTCCGACTTTTCCGGTGAATTTTTTCAAAACTTTCTTTCGTAAGAACCATCTCCTGGTAATTGCGAACACAGCAAAAAAGATTGAGCCAAATCGTTTCAGCCGTTCTCAACTGATGCTCGCACATACATTTTTACACCATTTTTATAGATATAGATAATTAAAATGAGAAGTACACTCAGAGAAAAGATTACTACCAAATACTTAGTTAAATTAATTTAGTTGTTTTAACACAAAATTCTGAGCTAGATAAACCAAATCTCTTGTTTAAATTAGAAATTTGGTATTTTATTACTTGGTTACTACAAAAAATGAGTGAAATTTGAGTTACCAGGATGTTGGTACGTAGTTTTGTTTAGTTTAACCAAAAAAAAAATTTGTTAGGTGAACAATATTCTTGTTATAACTAACCAAATATTTTGGTTTATCTTAATTAGTTATTTTGACCTATAAGTTTTGTCATATAAACTAAGACTTAAATTCTAGCGAATCAATAAAATTCGCTAAATCATTGTGATTATACTTTGAATGTAAGTTCAAAGTATTTTCATTATTTTTGTAGTTTGATCACTGCATTCTGATGAGACGCTCGAATTTTTTAATGTAAAGAATTCAATGTTTCATTAGTTCGAAATCAAACTTCCAACGTGTTGGTTTGGTAACCCCACCTTGATGTAATGTGTTTAACCTTAAACGTTTGCAACATTTACCCCCATTTTTGTTACAATTACTAAGAAAATTTGGTAGAATTAAACTAGTAAAATAATTTTTTCCCTTGGTTAATTTAACAAAATAGTTAGTCACTGTTACCAATTATTTTCCATTTCTATCCATTAAATTAACCATATGTTTTTGGTTATATTAGGTTTCAGTGGTTGACACTTAGGCCATTTTTGGCCCATTGTGATACCACGCATTCACGCCACATCATTAACCCATTCACCTATTCACCTACTCACACAACTACAGTATACCACCTGCACATTGCAAGCTCCATGTCAACCTGTACATTGACATGGACGATGGATCGGCGCTGAATTCTGCACTCCATCAGAGGGTCTTAGTTGTGTTTATTAACATCACTGATTGTAATCGGTGATGAAAATTCGATTTGCATCTAGCCTTTGATGGGATTCGAACCCAGTACCTCCCGGTCCAAGTGCCGAAGCTTTAACCACTGCACCACTTGTCCGGTTTGGTTATATTAACTAAGTTATAAATTAAATAAGCAGGATTTGGTTATTTTAAATTAAAATTTTATTCAACTAAGATCTTGTTCGTTTTTTTAACTAAGAAATTTGGTTGATCAAAAATCACAAAGATTTTGGCAAAACAGACTCAGATTTTTGTTTCTTTTGACCCAAGTTTTTCTCTGAGTGTAGTATTAAACGTAAATAGTAAATCAGTAATAAACGAATAGTGAGCGAATAAAAAAAATTAAAAGAATTGATGATTTTTTGTTTGTGTGGGCGAACGTTATTTACTACAGAAAAACCTCGAAATAACGGACTAATTGGGGAGTCCGTTAAATACAAATGTCCGTTAAATCCGAATGTTTTTAAAATTAATCGACTATAGATTTTGCACTTGTTCTGGAATATGGCAACCTAGGGCAGAACTCGTTTATCTCAACCGATTATCAAAAGATTTTGTTTGTTGGATGGAAATGAGATGCATAAACAGTTTTTGGAAGAAGTTCTGGAATATCTGGGACGGAACTCAAACATTTCTTAGCCGATTATGTTGGGATTGAATCAACTGGATGGAAATAAGATTCTTAAATGATTTTTGGAAGAAGTTCTGGAATATAACCTCCTAGGATAGAAATTGGGCATTGTGGATGAAACAAGATTATCATATAATTTTTGGAAAAAGTTCTGGAATATGGCCTTATGGATTATGCGCTCTTGTATTACAAATACTTCAAAAGTGTAAATTTTCGCTTGGTTCTAAAGGTTCTGAAGATCTCATGATCTTAGAAGACAATATATTCCATGTCCCCGTGAACAGTTTTGGAGGTCGTTGTTGATAAGAATAATATAAATTTACCCGAGGCCTTTGTGTAGGGTTCATAACGTGATTTTTGGTGAGCGTAAGTAGTTGATCTGCCGTTCAACCCACTAATCTCATGAGTGGGTTACGTACTGGCGATAGACGTTAAGGCATCCACCCTTACTAGAAACATGTTAGCATCACTAGCCACTTGCTTAAAAAAAACGCCTGCTTATTATCGAGTTCCGCCCTAGATTAAATTACCGAGTTTCATGGCGATATTCCAGAATTTTTTAAACAAATCATTTAAGCGTTCCTTTTCCATTCGACATACCTAACCTCCCATCATAATCGGTTAAGAATTGATCGAGTTTTGTCTCAGATGGAACGCATTCCACATTCCAGAATCGTTTCTTCCAAAAATCGTTTAAGAATCCCATTTCCATCCAACATACCCAATCCCATCATAATCCATAACCATAAAATGGAAAATACAGAAATTGTCCGTTAAAACGAGGTCCGTTACATCGAGCGTCCGTTAAATCGGGGTCCGTTAAATCGAGGGTTTACTGTTCTCTTTTGTTTTAACAATCAATAAAGTGAACATTCATTGTAGTGGTGAATAGATAAAATATTTATATTATTTTCTGCATTGATCGATCGAATAGTGACTATAACTTTTATGACTATAAAAACCTTGACTATGTCAAGGTTTTATGACTATAAAACCTTGACATTTTTTTCATTGGGAAATTTTGTCGTAGTTCTTTTGATTGCTTCAAATTTTTCTCTCATGTTGAGAATGCAAATTGTATTGTCAATGTAAAACACATTCGCTTTACTATCCTCGTCAGTTAGGTATTCAAATTTGTTTTTTCTGATCGACGTTTTTCTGACCGTGTCTTTCGTTTCGTAATTCGTGTTATGATTTCGTTTTTTATTTTTGATTTGCAAGTCACTTTAGATTTACCCGAATCAATCAAGTCACTTTAGATTTACCTGAATCAACCTGCCCTCCAGATAGGAATCTCGTATAATATAATGCCTAATAATTGGTAGTTCCTGCTTTGCGATATGAGATTAATATTCCTAATCGCGGTTTATAGTAGTAAAACGTTTCTACCAAGACTCAGATATTTTACTTTCTCTGTAAAGGTTTATTTATTGAAAATTGTGAGCACTTTAAGCCAGAACTCCCGGGAGGATATGAGAGAATAGTTAGTGGTGGCAAACTTGGACCGTTAACAGTCACATAATAAAGCTAATAATTGCTTACAATGGATTCAATTTAATCACTTCAAGTTAAAACGACAGCTTCTAAGATTCTGTGTAATAAAAACTCTAATTAGTAATGAGTAAACAGCTTAATCAAGAATCCTTTTATAGATAATAGTATTAATAGTAAATATCATGGTTCAAGAATCATAAACTTGTGGAAGAATTATCATATATGTATATATAAAAAACTTTGTTTGAAATATGATAAAGTGAAGAATTTATAAAATGATTTAAAACGATTTGGAAAACTATTTTTAATGTAATTTTGATGTATGTATATAACTTTATTTCATACATTTATCTTACCTGAGTAATAATATGGACGTTTGCCAAGTTGGTTTTCAAAAGTGGCGAGTCGATTTATACGTAAATTTCACATTATAAGCAGCATGCGTATTTAGCAATGTTAGATGTGCCAAACGGCAGTTTTTCTAACAGGTTTCTGCAGGCTTTGTTAAAATTGCTATACTAATCAGGAATTCAGAAGTGGTTACAAATTTTAAATTTGAACCCTGTTATAGTTGTTAATGATCAAACCTTCAAATATCCATACACTTAAACTATGTACATGCACCCGTAAAATCAAAATTGTATACTAGATATTCTAAATTGGCAAAGCGCCGAAAAATTCCGGTTGAGAAAATCATTTGATAAACCAGAAATCATTAAGTTATTCCGGTATGGTCTGATCGTTAACTTGGAACCATTCAAAACTGCAAAACAGCAATTCAAACATAATAGATGACGGATAATATTTCTTTTTGAACAAAAACAAACTGGTATACACAAAGTAGAGTTTGTTAATCTGCTCTCTACTATAAATAAGCATACGGTTTCTAAAGAATTGGAAAAGAATAAAAAATTGCATTTAACTACAAAAAATTGGCAAATGAATTAACAACAAGATTATTTGATTAGGCTAAGTCTCAGTTTCCCGCGGTAAACAACATCAAATTTAGAAATTTAGAAATCATAATATTGATTTGGTTTTTTAAATAACATACTCGTATCTATAACAAATTAGAGCACTTAAATTCCTTCGAGCTTTCAACTGGGTACTAAAAACTAGACAGAATATTATTCCTACTTCCCCCCCCCCCCCCCCTCGAATTATCGCAAATGCAATAAACAAAACAGACTGACTTAATAATCCCCCACTCCAAACCAACAGAATGACTTAATAATTTAGCTTATGTTGTGAAATTGTGCCTGTTATATATGTACGCTCGCAAACTGTGCTTGAATCGAAAACTTTTTTTTTGTGACAAGCAAGGCACCCAGGGGCTAAACCTAATTTAAGTATGCTGAATTCAATGGTACTAGTCCCATTTCAAAGTTAGTCCCCATTTTCGAGATATCACGAGTCCAAAATTTGTCAAAATATACACACATTTACACGTTGATAGCTCTTGAACCAAATAAAATTTTCGTTTGGCTTTCTTTAGCAAAGTTGTTGCGCAAGCCAAGAAAACAACTTTGCCGAACATATCAAGACCGAAAAACCACAAATACATTCACATTTTTGTGTTATTTGTTTTTTTTTTATTTCTTCGAAAAACACTTTTTATCATTTTTTAATCATTTATTGAAATCGATCGAATAAACTATATAAGAGAAAAATTAAATCGATTCAATTGATTTTATATTGATTTTTCTTAATTTTTCCTAAAAAGTAAAAGTAAAATTTTTCTTAACTTTTTTAATTTTAATTTTCTGAATCGTTCGTAACGAGATTGTATACGTACAGTATACAAATGTCTCACGACTCATGAGTCAAACTGTGCCCAAAATTTATACCAAGATCTTGGTTAAATTTTTATTGAATTTAGTGTACCTATGATTTTCAGTTTGTATGCGTTGTGCGAAACTTGATTTTATGTACTTTTTTTAAATTTGGTTATGTCATTGATGTGTTCTTTGTATCTTATTTGAAATGAGCGTCCTGTTTGACCTAAGTATGCTGACCTCCAGTTGTATTTAACCTTACCTGTGTATACAGATCTCTGCACAGGTGGGCCGGAGGAACCGGAGTTTTCTGTGAGGCTTTTGCCAAAACTGACAAGACCCTGCCTTTTTGGGGAACATGCGAAAAGGCTGAGCCTACAGACGAATGACTTTATACAAATTGCCTGTAGGAGGGGAGGGTATAGGATCCTGTGGTATAACAACGGGCTACTACTTGTCTAAGTATGCGGAAGCTACCACTCCAACTTAACCTTACCTAACCTTGGCCTAAGTAAAACACACATACTATATATGGTGGATGTGGTGTTTCGGTCTTCATATGTTCGGCAAAGTTAATAATCTTGATTTGTGCAATAACTTTGCTGAAGAAAGCATAACGAAAATCTTAATGGTTCAAGAGCTTCAATGTGAAAATGAGTGTATATTTTGACAAATTTTTGATTCAGAGCCAAAGCATGTTGAAAGCGATATCTCCAGCGATATATCCATTGAATTCAGCGTACTCGAGTTAGGTTTACTCCCTGGGTGCCCACCTTGTCACTTTTTTCTACTAGCGCAGTGTTATTAATCGATTAAGAAAAAACGAACAATTTCGACTTGTAGTTCTGGGTTGGCCATCTAATTTTTCTAGGATTTTGGTTAAATTACTGTTATTTGTGTTCTATTTAGAAAAACCAAGTATCACAACTTTACCATAAAGCCATTCTAAGGCCCATTCTTTTTGAAGAAACAGCAGAGTTCCGTTCAATGGTCAAATTACAGAACTTTTCAAACAATTTAATACAATCGATCACACAAACGACGAGTTCCAGAATTCATGCTAGAATCTTGCTGATTTCTTTCAAACTGTATTTTAACATAATCGTGTAAGATATAATTGAGTTCTGTCCAGTACTATTATTTTCAGCAGAAATCATAATTAAGTTTTGGAACAAAAGTGTACGCTAAAAACAATTTGAATTTGAAAATTTTCCAGATATGGCTCGGTTCGTCTCAACAACTAGTAAAACACCACACTTAAAATATCTGTGAAACCAGAATTTAAGCCACGAGTATCGAAGCATATCGTAAAATTGTTGCCATCTTAGAAACAGTTCAAGAGGTCTAACTGTTGTAATAAAAGGAATCGGATCATCGTTATCGCCGCACGAGATAGGTGAGAAACTAAGAAGGAAAAACATAAAATTATTAATCGTGAAAGAATTTCTCAATTAATGTTCAAAGTTTAGCTAGAACCTGAATCAGCAAAGAACAAAGATGCACGCAAAATCTGCAATATGAGGTATCTGTTGTTTAGAACAGTGGTAGTGCAAGAACCGAACTTTTCCGAACTCTTTCACTACCGCCCTTCTATATATGCAGAAAACTAGCGAGTGTGGTTTAGACAAAACCAAACCTGAAGTAAAGAAGTGCAGGAATCGTGGGTAAAATCATACCGTTTATTATACAAAAGAAGCATTGGTATAAGGAGTTAAAGAAAAAAAAATTCACCAAGGCCACGAAATGAGCAACGAGCAATGAACCAAATACATACACTAAAACAATGAGAAAAATATTTCTGCAATCATTACGTCGGGAACATCATTCGCAGGGGCAGGGGCACCCCAGAATGATGACCAGGGAATTTACAAAATTGTTAAGTACCTCAACGAATAATGAATAAATTTATGAAAATTATAAAAACAAATATGAGACTCATACTGCACAACATGACAACCCTGATGGAACTGTTAACGAGCAATCAAAATGCAAAATGATTGAATTTAAATTAGCCTTATGGAATGCCAAGGGGATAGCGCAACATAAATTAGTTTTTTACTTTAGGTTTTCGATAGTAATGGTGTTATTGTGATTGTTCCGTATATTGGTTTATTTTAAGTACTCTCGAATTAAATACACAACCGTAGGAAATTCTTCCATTTAGCGTATGACGTGTGTATGACAACGACTATGATAATCGGAACTTACTTATGCACAATCAACTTCCCAACCACACCATACTTTTCTTTCCATTAACGCTGGATAGCGGATAAATTTGAATTTTTGATTTTATATTGACGGAAAATGTGTAAGAATCACAACAATCAGTTTCGAACGCATGAGATTTCCCTCTTTCTCTCTTTTTGGCACAATATTCCATCAAGGAATTTGGCCACCTCAAATGAGGTTTCATAATCATATTTTCATTTCGGATAATGAGTGATTAATTCATTGATCCGAAACCAGCCGTGCAATTTTTTCTTTGTCACCACCGGGAATCGAACCCGAGACCTTCGGTCGCTGGAGCAAGCATGCTAATCACTTTGCCACCGGGGCGGCAAACGTTTTAGGAACAGTCACAAACACCATTACTATCGAAAACCGAAAGTAAAAATATAAAAATTCGTAAGCACGAAAAGTTAGTTACAAGAATAGAATATAGATGATAAATGTAAAAAGAAAACGAATCTCGTACGCTACGCAGTAATTCGCTAGTACTACAACTACATGGTATTGCGCTATATATATATAGATAATATTCCAATGTAAAAAATACAACTTCAGTCGTCGCAGCCTGACGAGAAGGCTGACTTTTTCAAATCAATAATCTCGTCCGTTCGAAACTGATTGTTGTGATTCTTACACATTTTCCATCTATAAGTCAAAAATACAAAAGTAAAAACAATTTTTAATGCGTCCCTGCAAATAAATTTTGAGGGGAAATAATGAACTCGAAGTTATAAGGTGGCGTTTTGTCTTATGCATGTCCTTGTTTTCGTTTAGCCATTTGAATGTATTCTTACGAAATGGTTTTTTCGGGCAGAAATAAATATAAAAATAATAATTTCTAACTTCATTCCAAATAAAACAATTTCAGAGTAAGGTTTTGTGAGTCCATTATCTTTTATGTTTGGTAAAACATTTAAGGGACTAGTTTTGGGTTCATGTTACACGCTGCATTAAATACAGTTATGTAAAATGTTGCGGTTAATTGTTGCGTTAATTACGTGACATTTTAACGTAAAATGTTATATAGGGAAATCTCGATTTAACGGACTAATTGGGGAGTCCGTTAAATTCGATTGTCCGTTAAATCCGAATGCGTTTAAATTTAATCCATTCGACCGAATTTAATCTGGGACGGAACTCAGGCATTTTTTAGCCGATTATGTTGGGATTGGGTATATTGGATGGAAATGAGATTCTTAAATTATTTTTGGAATAATTTATGGAATATGGCCACCTAGCACTTGATCAAATCTCAACCGAATATGATGGGATTAAGTATGCTGGATAGAAATGAGATTCTTAATTGATTTTTGGAAAAGTTCTGGAATATGGCGACTTGGAATGGAATTCGATAATTTCTTAACCGAATAGGCTAAAATTGATTATTGTAAATAGACATAAGATTCTTCAATAACTTTTAGAATAAGTTATGGAATATGGCCACCTGAGACGGAACTCGTTAATTTAAACTAGGATGGAACTCGTAATAAGAGGGGTCTTTCTTTCTTTCGGCCCGTGATATTAACATGTTCCTGATAAGGCTGGGTGCCTTAACATCTATTCCCAGTTGTGACCCACTCAGTAGGTTGAGCGGCAGGTCAATTACCCATTCTAACAAAAATTCACGTTATGAATCCTAGGTACTCAAAGGGCTCCGAAAAATTTATAGTATTCTTATCAACAACGACCTCAAAAACTGTTCACGGGAACAAGAAATATAATTTCTTTCAAGATCTTGAGATTTCCAGAACATTTCGAACCAAGCGGAAATTTATACTTTTCAGGTACTTGCGATACAAGAGCATAAATGGTCTAGGAGTTACACGCTCCACTACAGCAATAATCAGGAAAGAGCAAAATTATGATCCAGTTTCTCACCCTCATGGCGAGTACAGCAGTTAATCATTTTATAATTCCATATTTATCCAACGTGCCGAATTCCATCATTATCGGGTAAGTAAAAACTGTGTCCCGTTTCCATCATAATTGGTTAAGAATCGAGTTCCGTCCCAGCTGGCCATATTTCTGAATTTCTCTCAAATATCATTTAAGAATCCCCGAATTCATACATCATAATCGGTAGCCGAAAGAAGGAAAATAAAAAAATTTCCGTTAAATCGAGAGTCCATTAAATCGAGCGTCCGTTAAATCTAGGGGTTTGCTGTATATCGCTAAAACAATTTCAAATTTTTCCATCGCCTCCAAAATCACACTTCCAAAATGCACGAACTCTGCAAGGAACTGTAGTGTTTGAATAACCAACGACTTCTTGTAATTAGCGATGGCATATGTGATTTTTAATTTTTGACCTTATGTTTTATGAAACATTTTCGGTTCAGGTGGAGCTTGAACCCCTTTCGTTTTTTAATTATAAAAATGAACAGATTTAATGATTTATACGAACAATTTAGCCAACAAACGTCTAATCAATTTTTTTTTATTAGTGAAAAGGAGTTGGAAGTAGAGATTGTTCTCGAGAATTCTTTTTCCCGATTTCTCGAGAATTTTCAGCCAAAAGTGTGCGTCTGTATCACGTGTACGGATATATGACGTGAATACGTACAATGTTTCGGGAAAGAAATGGCACACACGATATATCGAGATTTCTGGCGAACATTAGAAGAAAGATTGAATTCACTTAGCATGAAGTGTATTAATGTTCTTCGGGTTCAGGAATTCCCGTTGTCCATATTGGATACTGCATACACTAGCTCTACTGAGGTGGAAATTCACCATCCGTCACAGAATATTCAGCAGCTCTTAAAGAACAATCGCATGGACTTAAATGAATATTAAAAAGCTATCAAAAATCTGAAAGTAACACTAACAAAGGAACATGATGAGGGGATCCAATACTATCTAAGTAAACTTACAGTGACAGAACAAATAGACTACTCACTGTGGAAATCTTCAAGAAATCTGGAACGGCCTACACGCATTCATGTCTATTCACGAATTTACAACAGCTGTAGTTTGGTTTATAAAAGGGAATAAGGCGTAAAGTTCTTTATTAAATTTCATATGACACAGAGCTTTATCCTCCAACTCATGAGTTTATGAAGACTATTAAATAGGCAAATCCCAATGAGATTCAGTTTATTGTGGGATGCAAAATTCTTAAAGTAAACTAAACCGAAACGAACTGAACATACAAGAAAGCTTCTCCTCTCAAAGAGATTTTTTGAAATGGAGATATTACCGTGGTGAGGCAGTAGAAAACCTCTCAGTGACTCTTAAAGGAAGCTCTCTCTCGGTGGCGGTCGTAATATCGCTATTAGAACTTTAGAGAAAATTAGAGGACATTTTTGCGAGAACTAATCAGGAAACTGTAGATCATTCATTTTTTACTCATTTCTCAATAAGTAGGGATACACGAACAATAGCGGAGAGCTATTGAGGAGTTGGCTGCCAAGTGGAGAGTAGAATGGTGTGACTTTCTCCAAATTCAAAACACCAGGCCCAGATGAATGGCCTCTTTTGTAGAAGGAACTGTAATTTATTTTATACTACCTTTTAACGTTTTAAATATATACAGAATCTGTTAGATATGTTCCGCAATAGTGGAGGAAAGTAAAGGTGAATTTGCGCCTAGGAGATAGGTACTTTAGAGATAATTCTCTTACGTCCTTTCCAATTCATCGTAGACAACATACCTACCAGAAAGGTAAGTCTGTTGAAATAATGCTCCATAAAGTTTTAAAACAAATTAAAAAATCGCTTTTTAGGACGTTGAGGGAGCATTTCAGGACGTTGAGGGTGCTTTAGATAATCTCAGCTCTTTAAAACATGGCATGGAGCAACGACTACTTTGAATGGTCGCATGGTAGGTCCCCAGAAGAGTTTTATCAACCCTCCTGTGGTGCATTGTTTTCAACTCATTGCTATAGACTGTTCCATCAGTTAAGTGATATCCGATTTTACTGGCAAGATATCGATAAAATACTCGTTGGTAAATATATGGATGCCCTATTTGATCAAATTACCAGGAACGTAGTTTTATCCTGGTCTTGTGAACATCGATTAATTAATTAATAGAAGATCGATTAGATATGCATGGTACAGACATCTAGACGAAGAGGTAAAGTCATAGATTCATACCTCGCAGTAGTCTCTGGATAGCTCTAAATGAGTCAGGCGATGCAGTGCAGGCGAGTTTAATGAAAATTATGCTTATAGATACTACATGTCACGGTGAGTTAATGAGGCTGCAAAATCAATTCCACATCAGCATCTGTTCTTCACTGTTTATTTTTTTGATCAGTACGTGACCCGCTCACATGGGCTGATCGATGAAACATATCAAAACAAAACGACAACAAATGAACTTCAAAAGTGTTCAAAAATTGGTTAATTGGAATACATTCTAAATTAACTCTAGACTGTAAAGTCCTGTTGTATAAAATTGTACTCAAACCCATCTGGACTTATGGAATAGAATTGTGGAGCTCAGCCTGTGCTTCAAATATAATAAAATTGCATCGTATACAATCAGATGGTAAACACACCTTAGTAAGAGGTGTTTTTTTAGAGGTTCACAATTTTAAATTAAAATAAAGCAAAGAAAACCATTTTGAATATCATTGAAACTAACTTTATTGGATAGATAATTTTATACCATTAATGCTTGAATATGATTTCGGCCATGTGGCCACCGCGGCTGGCGCGTAGATGGCACAATCTGGATGTCCATTTTTCACATACGATTTCGCAGCAATTGCGGCCGTATTTCGCTATTAACTCGCAGAATGTTGTGTTCCAAGTGTTCAATCGTCTTTGGTTTATTGGCGTAGACAAGAGGAGACTTAACATATCCTCAACCAAAGCAAAGAGTATGACATTTTATAAAGAGTACAATACAATTTTACAATACACTTACACAACATTTTTTTTAATTTTTTTTATATCGAATATTGTCATACTCTACTAATTTAAATTGCATAACCCTTGCCTTTTTTTGATGAAAATTTTTCCTTTTTTTCGTTACACGGTAAAATTTAGGACGTCTTTCCTATTTCGGGGGTTAAAAGAATGATAGTGAAACAGTATGCAAAAAAAAAGTTAGACGTCATTTTTAACATTCTTCGAGTATACGATGCGATAATATTCTTTCTTAGTCAAATTCGTAAAATAAAGTTTTATTATGGTAGCTTTTCACTACCGAAAAATATTAATTATAACATATTAATTTAAATTATGTTAATTACATTACTAAAATGTTGTCTAGATCAACGTAAACACAAGGTTCAAATTTAACTAAAATAGTGGGTTAAATTGACGACCCAGTAAAATCAAGGATGTTAAATTTGAGTATGTATAAATATAAAATTTTTATTTTAACGATCAAGGAACGTCATTTTTATTGTCATTTTAAAATCATCACAGAGAGACATGTGAGTAATTTTCTAGATTCTCTTGGTTTTTTTGTTTTACTTTTTTCAGTTACTAGATTAAATGAGAATATAATTTTGTTAGTTGCAGTTGGAATTTTAAAGTAAAAATAGCTAAAGTTGGTGCTAAAATTTATTTATAATTTAATTATTTGAAAAAATTTCTAGAGCATGTTTGGTATGTGTTTTTAATTTTATTTTATTTTTCGATTGTGTATAGTGATAAAAGAATAAAAAAAAATGGAATGATATTTTGATATGTATATAAAATAATGAGGCATGCTCCACGAAATTTTAGTTTCTGGAATCAAACTATAAGTCGTAATAGATTTTTATTGTTAATTTAAACCTTTATTTTAAATTAAAACACCAAATTTTTTTGTATTGTTTTATTCTGTTCTCTCGAAAATAAAATTTAAACAAAAATCTACATCTCAAAAATGTCCTTTAATTTTTTTAATTTCATTTCTATATTTTCATTTCGGATTCATGAACAAAAGTTGTGCGATATAAAATTTTTGTCCGTGAATCCGAAATGAAAAAATAGAAATGAAAATAAAAAAATTTAAGGACATTTTTGAGATATAGATTTTTGTTTAAATTTTATTTTCGAGAGAACAGAATAAAACAATACAAAAAAATTTGGTGTTTTAATTTAAAATAAAGGTTTAAATTAACAATAAAAATCTATTACGACTTAGCTTGAATCCAGAAACTAAAATTTCGTGTAGCATGCCTCAATGGTTTCAAAGCAGTGATATAAAAAATTCCAGTTGCAAAATGATCCGTTCTGCTTCACGCTTCAAACTAAGTTGTAATAGATTTTTTATTGCTAATTTAAAACCTTATTTTATGTTTAAATACAAATATTTTTTGTACAATATTATTTTATTCTGCTCGCTCGACAATAAAATTTAAACTAAAATCTACATACATCTCAAAAATTTTCCTTAAATTGAAGTCGTATTCATACGACGGATGAAAATCCGGGATTTTTCTATCCCATTGTTTTAACCAATTACATCATGTAAATTATACAATACACACGCCTCTTTTCATACAAAAAAGTTGAAAAAAATTAAAAAAAAAATCTGAGATAGAAAAATCCAAGATTTTCATCCGTAGTATGAATAAGACTTGAAGCTGATTGGAATACCCAAGTTTTTTGGACATGTATCAACTAGTAAGAACTTACAAAACGATTTAACAACTTTTAATTGATATTTCTTTAATAATCTCGTTCTTAGATTCACAACGATATTGAGATATTGTACCCAAATACTTGTAATAACCTTAAAACTAAGTTTAAGCATAAGTTTTGTCAACATATAGTGACAATCTCGGAACAAATAGGCAAAATCAAACATATTATTGAATTCTTTAAAGGTAGAATTGGATTATTTATAATTTACCCTTCCAATTAATTTAATATACCTGTGGTTTTTAACATTTCAGATTGGCGTCCAGATACTTAAGTTATATTCAGTTTAGTAACTCTTCTTCCAGCTACACAAAAGGGTCGTAGAGCCAAAAATAGAGAAGATATTAAGTCAGCTGGTGCTAAACTATTCAAATTTATTGGTGCAAATGACGCCATTACGGCTGAACAACAACTAATTATTTTTGCTCAAGATGAAAGCAAGTCGAATATATCAAAATTTTACGACTCTTTGGATCAAAAGCTTATTCCAACAAATAATACTGTAATAGATGCGTTAGATTTGCTTTTTAAATGTCATTATGTATTTAATGTAAAATACGATGAAAATTTGGAAAACCTTTTTAAAATTTAGTGAACATTATATTTTTGGCATCCCAGTTCAAAAACTACCTACTACGGTAAAATATTGTAATACTAAATCCTGATATATAAATTTGCAATTATGTTTTCGTAGAAATCAATTAGTTTTTTTTTTATATAAAACGATAAAATTTTTACTGTTCCTAACATTTTTTAAGAATAAATAGTTTTCTTTAATAATTTTAATATAATAATATATATATAATTTTAATAATAATGTATATAATTTTAATAATAATATATAAAATAGATGTTTTATTTAACTTTTAAATAATTTGGTTTTGACGGAAAATAAAAGTACTTTTTCGTATTTTATTACTCTAAGGGAGTTAATTTTGTCTTTAACCAAGTACCTCAGTTAATATTCGTTGATTAATAGTTTTCTTATTTTGGGTAGTTAATTTTCATTCCAAATTTTACAATTTTTAGACAGTAATTTTAGCAATAAAAAATAGCTAAATTATTTTCCACGTCCCATATTCGTTACAAACTACCTACCATGAAAAGAGTCTTAAATTTTAATAACTTTAACGTCTCTAGGTTAAGTTCGCGCTGGTGTAAGCTAATAGACGTTAAAAACGACGTCTAATTTCTAACCGTGTACTCTTTATGACATTATATACTATTTGCCCAAAAAAAATATTCTAATGGAGTTAGATCACACGATCTCGGTAGACAATTAATAGGACCATTACGTGAAATTAATCTTTCATCAAACGTTTCTTTGAGTAAATTAATTATATCCCGCGCTGTGTGGTATGTGACACCGTCTTTTTGGAACCCCATACCAGCAAGATTTATGCCACCAAATTGGGGTACAAAAAGATAGAAATCATGTCTTATACCGTTCATCGTTGACTGTAACATTCCGCCCTCATCGTTTTCGAAGACATATGGACCAATGATTCTGCTGGCCCATAAAGCGCACCAAACAGTTATTTTCTCTGGATGTAATGGTGAATCGGCAAAGGCTTGTGAATTATCTTCACTCCAAATTCGACAATTCTGTTTATTAACGTACCCATTCAACCAAAAGTGACCTTCATTGATAACAATTTGTGCTTCAGTCAATTGGCAGAATTTGCAAGCGTTGCTCTGGCGTGAGTCTATTCATTATGAAATAGCAAACTAAATGTCAACTGTCAAATCGGTTGTCAAACGAAACAGTGTTGCCAACTTAAAGATGTGAACCTATAAAAAAAACACCCTTTTACACATACGTAACACAAACATACACCGTGTAGTACAATAAGGTACAATAAAGCAGTACAACAAAAAGTACCACACGAAATATTATGGAGGCCTAAATATCGGCGCCTTAAAAGAAAAGATCCTTTAGATCTATTAAACAAACCAAATAGAGCATATTAATATTAAGGACTAACATAGGTTAAGTCTTATGAAATTGTGTTTAATTAGCTTGTAAGATTAGAAAACATCTTTTGAGTTCCCAAAATGGGAGAGATTCAAGAATAAAGCCAACGACACTTTAAAAGAAATCGTGAAGAAACGCCATTGAGTTATAAATAGAAGCAGTAAATAAATGTACTTGTTCAATTCAGCTAGATGAATTGAAGAAGTTGGCGAACTCGACAGTTTAAAACTGTTATCCTACAAATTAGCATTGAACATATTACTAAAAACAGTTGCAGGGTTAAATATCTAAACTGGTCAAGCAAAAACCGAGTTCTAGTTAACATGGCAAACTTTAAACTGTTTTCTGATACAAACCCCAGAAATTCGCTTAAAATTAAAGTAGCTAGCCATATTTTTCTTTACAGTTTTGAATACATCGACCCAATCTAAGAGCAAAGGCATCGTTTTAAGGAATTCCAAGAATTTGTTAATGTTTAAAATTAAGCCCACCAGTACGTTATGCCATAATAAAGGTTAATCTAGGTACCAACGCGAACAACAAGAAATGTGTTTTTTGATCGATATTATAATCGCTGAGGAACAATTTGACTACTCCACTATGGACTTGTAGCCTAAAATGAAAGTTTTTATATTCCTGTGTTAAATTGTAAATGTAAATAATAAAAAGCTGTCATATATGACGGGGCCACGGTGTTTTACAGAAATTTAATATATACCGTTAATATGGTATATGTAGAATGTATTAGTTTAAATCTGGAGCGATCTGTAATCATGGCTGAAACATAATAGCCAAAAATCTGGAATTGTGTGTCCGGTTTGTGGTGGTCGCTGAATACTATGATCAAATTAGTTCCATAAAAACTACCTCATCATTTGTTCGGGTATTTTAATAATTGGTACATTGTTGGCCAGCGGTAATATTTGTATGTTCTGTTTCTGCAGCTTGATAGCATGTAATGACGAATATTTACATCTTAATGATATGCTCCAAATAAATGTGTGACGCAATTTTTTGACAGAATCCTGCTTTAATTCTGATACTTTGTGTTTCTTACGATACACCAGAATATGGAGATCATTCATATTAAAAAAAATTTACATTTTCCAATTTTCCACTTTTAGCTTTCAATATGTGTTGTTATATGGTAGACACACACAATAATAACCTCACACAATAACAATTTTTCATTTTATATTTTGGCTATACATAATTTGATTCTTCTCGTCATCATCTCGTCTGAATTCCTTTTTTGTCATTTTTATGATTTTCCTATATTTATTTGAATTTATTTTTTTGTTGTGATTTAATAATTTTTTTTTATTCAAGTTCAAAGTAAATCGAAATTCGAGTATATTGTGGATAGAATTTTTTTATTGAAAATAAGCTTTTCGTGATTAGGAAAGGAGGATGATAAATGAAAAAATGAAGAATACGCAAAGTAATACTTTAGGGTGACATCCAGTGTGGTAGTTACATTTTTAAACCTATACGTATAATGTCATAACAAACGTCTTTCGAAGCATGATCTACGGTGGTGATTACAATCACCATGATTATTAGAAGGAAATAAATTATTGAACATTTTGAAGAAGCTAAGTAAAATTAAAGGGAAATACGAGATAGATTTTTCAAGTGCAATAAAAATGGGAAAATCGAAAATAATTGTGAGAGTTGTATTTTATATACCTGTCCGGGTAACAAGTGGTTTTTGAAATTATATTTGTTTTGTTCTTCAATTCTAAGGTTTCATCTACAAACACAATATATATATATATATATATATATATATATATATATATATATATATATATATATATATATATATTATATATATATATATATATATATAATATATATATATATATATATATATATATATATATTATATATATATATATATATATATATATATATATAATATATATATATATATATATATATATATATATATATATATATATATATATATATTATATATATATATATATATATATATATATATATATATATATATATATATATATATATTATATATATATATATATATATATATATATATATATATATATATATATATTTAATATATATATATATATATATATATATATATATATATATATATATATATATATATATATATATATATATTTAATATATATATATATATATATATATATATATATATATATATATATATATTTGTGTAGTGTATAAAACATTGAATTTATCAGTAACCATCGATCTGGCCCTGTCACAAGATTAATATTCATATTACAATTTATTTTTTGCCTTGTTACTGATTTTTATAAGCTTTGTGCCTCTTAAGACTAAATCAAATACAAATGCCGTACGTATGAAAAAACAATGTAATAAAATTATATGTACATGTATTGTTCATGTACATTTTCCAGTATCTATGTACCAACATATGTATGAGAATTAATTTTAATTCAGATAAATAAGTAACCAACTAGAGAATATGACGTTGCTGTGGTTGATTCACATGCTTTTTTTCTAATGTAGATTTTACCAATTCACTCTCATCTGTAGCGTCTAGGTTGTTTCTCGTTATCACAGAATAATTTTTCAACCACATTTTTTGATATTATGTCTATGATTCTCAGTCAATTTAAATAAAAAACTTGATTAAATGTTATAATAAATAAATTTTCCAATACATTGATTAAGATTTATTTTACTTGTTTGTTCTTTTAATTTTCGCGGTTTTTCATCTTGATAAAAATAACGACAGCATGCCTAAAGAATCAGAACGAGAGAAGAGACATTCAAAATGATATAAATACAAGCAACAAGTATTCTGTCGACTTAACAAATATACGTGTAATATATTTTTTTATAATTTTTTGCTATATTTATACACACTGAGTCGCGAGATTGTTACATGGATATGATTTAGTATAAAGTGGACTTTTATAAATCAGATAACATTAAAATGTTTGTTTGTTCTGATAAAAATGATATCTGAGCTTTAACCTAATCCCCATGAAAATCTCTGCATCTGCTCGCATCCATCTGAGAATTCGTAAATTCAAAATACATATAACCGTTTCTCTTCTTCTTTTTGATTGAGAAAAATAACTATCCGGGTTATTGAAATTAATGCAACTGCTCTAAATCAATTTCAAGAAAAACGATAACGCCCCACCCCTAAAATCTAACTAATTTGTGTCGATTTTAGTAGACGCTCCAAGACATGCAATTGGATCACGGATGTGATTAATGTCCTCGTTTTGCTGATAAATCCTCTTTTAGCGGATAGACATGGGGAATAAATAATTCCCACCTGTGGCATTATTCTGGTAATTCCCCGGGAATAGGGAACTGGGGAAAGAATTTATATATGTATGTAATTTCTGTTCCAATATTTTTTTTCCGGCCTACTGAGGAGAAAGGTTTGATGTAAATATTTATAAATGGGAAATAATTTTTCCATATCGTAATTGGCAAGGAAAATTAGTTTAATTTTGTTTTCAAAAAAAATAAACACTAACTTTTTACCTCAGTATGCCAGAAAAAAATGTTTAAATAAAAATTACATAAAAATTCTTTCCTCAATTCTCTATTCCCTGGGAATTACCAGAATTGTGCCACTGCTAGAAAAACGTCACTAATTTCCAACTCCCTATTCGAGGTGAAAGCCAAAATAGGGACATTGTAGATGTTTTATTTGAATAAAGCGCCTATAGCGAGCATACTATTCGTTTTAAATGTGTTACACGTGTGCTACTTGAAAACACCGCTTTAGTTCATAAACATCACCGTTCTCACTATTAGAAAACATACGTTTATTTTAGAATATTTACGAGTCGCATATCATTGAGAAGGTCTACGCAGATACATTTCTAGTCCATAAATCCTTTTTGGTGTAAACGCTGGTAGCAATTTATTAGTTTATTATAGAATATATATGTTACGTTTAAAGTCCAAAATTGGTTAATGTCCGAAATTTTAATTTTTTAAATGCGTTTACACAATTAAAAACTGGTTGTCCAGAGGTCCAATCGTTACGAAATGTTTGTCGATCAACCCCTACATCCCCGTAGTTTCATTTATTCCCTGTCAGAGGGCTAAGCTTCATGAGGGGCTAAATTAGCTCGCGCGAGCCAATGAGAGTTAGTAAAACCGTTAGTTTGTACTATTCCAAATTCCAATTTGCATCAATATCATAAAAAATACTCCGTGGGGTAAAGCGTGAACCATTTCGAGAATATATCACTCTCATTTCATAGATTTCGAAGTAATAAAACAGTTTTTTCCAATTTTTATTCGGACATATACCGATTTCGGTTTTTTACCGTAACATATATACTTGCAGGAGTGAGTGTAAATTATTAGTGCCGCACTAATTTCCGCAAGTTAGGTATACAGCATAACGCTGATTGCAGATACAGTTTCTTTTATTTCGACATAATCATGTGGCATATCGCTTGAAAGATTTTGTGCATAGCAGCAACTTTGTGATGAGTAATTTAGTTCCCAAATTCACCGTTTTAACACTGGCGGCCAATTATTTATTTATTATATCAATAGAACAGTGGTTCTTAACCTTCTTTTACTCGCCGCCCACCAAATAATTCATAATTTTTTTGTGTCCCCCATTTTTGAATAATAATAATATATATTTTTTAAATTATCTATAACAAATTAAATTTTTTATTATTCCTTTACTTTTTTTATATAATATAATAACTCGGCTTAACCGATTTTCGTAATACAACTTTGTTAACCTTTATCATTAAAATGTATACAGTACTTTTCAAATTAAAGCATTCGTAGCAAAATGTGATGTTTCGGTGAAAACAATTGGCGTGTTGCAATCTCCTGTATAATACCGCATTGACCGATATTTGCCATCAGTCACTTGTCATCAGACCTGAACAAATCTCTATCAGTTTCATTCGTTGTTTCCTCAAAATCATGATACTACTGCAGAAAAAGCAGCTAAAGGTGTTGCTTCATTGCAAAAAGGCCGTAATCAACGAGAAGTCGCTTGTCAGCTAAACATTTACATGAGTCAATCTGTTGTCTCAAGAGTATCCAGAAGGTTTCAGGAAACTGGTACTCTCAATCGAATACTACATACCAGCCGGTATAACTTCACTGCAAAATGGTCATTTCACAGGCGTCGACGTGCAGCAAGCGCTAAGACAAGTTCGAGATGGAGCTGGTAGTCAATGGACAGTAAGAAGACGCTTGAAGGAAGCCAACCTCACTCCAAGACGGCCTGCTAGAGGCCCAAAATTGATAGATAAATTGGAGCATCGAGCAATGGAGGTTCGTTCTATTCATTGACGATTGCAGAATAGGTCTTAATGGTAGTGATAATAGAAGCCGGGTCTACCAACGTCCATGGGAGCGATTTTTGCAGTGCTGTTTTTCTAAAACAGTCTCGTACGGCGGCAATTATTGCATGATATGGGGTGGCCTATCACTTGAGGGAAACACAAATTTTAATTTTCGTACCTGGTGGAGGTCGTAGTGAAGGTCTGACCGCTGAAAGATATATCGAGGACATTCTCTTGGATCATGTAGCGCCCTACTTAGGATATATAGGGGAAGATTTCATAATGATGCATAGCAATGTACGGTGTCACACAGCTCGAACCACTTGGCAGTTCATGGCTGAAGTTAGACTCGAGACGATGAAGTGACCAGCCCTCAGTCCATACATGAATCCAATTAATCATTTTTGGGATTTTATTTGCGAACTAAAATGGAGGTCCTGAGCCAGAAATCCGGGACCATTTAACATCAGTGACCTCAAGATTGCGTTGGATGAAGAGTGGGGTGCGATCCCATAAGTCTTTGTCAAAACCTTAATAAGGTCAAGGAGGAACCGCATGTGAACCGTTGTAGACGCAATGAGGTGCATTAGTAAGTATTAACCAATATAATTGTTTTTATTTTTCTTGAATTTTTTATTGTCATTTAAATTTAAATATCTCCAATGCTTTTTTACATAATCATCAATTTTGCGTTTTCATTTAAAAGTCATTATAAAAAAAAGTATTGAACCAATTTTCTTGAAAGTAGTGTCATTTTAAAGTAAAAAAGTGCGGTCTTGTGATAATCGGTTTAGCCGTTTTCAAAAAAATGGTCTTTCTGTGAGCGCTAAAGATTTGTGTCGATTTAGTTACTCGCGAGTGTATATATGTAAACTAAATTTTGTTAACAACTTTAAAATCAACTGAATATTTGTATTTTGTTAAAAAAAATGTAATTATTTTTAACCCTATTTCTACTGACAAGTGATTGTTAGACATTTTTCAAGTTTAAATTGACGATACTCACAAAATAGTTTATATTATAATCTGAACCTATATTGTATTCCTCAAAAAATGTATTTTGTATTCAAAAATCATTTATTTATTTTTTCTCAAAATTTTCCTACTTAAGATATAGAGCCTTTCCAATCAATTTCCAGCATATCCTTCTGAAATGTGCCTTTTATACACACCATGTAATTATATACGTTTTTAAAAATTTACATGAATTTATAAGTTTGAATGGTCGGTAATTATGAAAATGCTTTTAACACTTTCTGCAAACATAAAATGTATTTCCGAATTCATTATTTAAATATTCAAAAATCGTTATGTTTCCTTTTTTTAGAATATCCGTCCTTGAAATATTGACCTTGAAACCAATTTCCAGTATATTCTATTGAAATGAGACTTATACACTGTGCACTTGTTTGACATATTTACGTATGTTTCCGAAATGATCGGTCGTTTCTATCATTATTTTTATGGTATTAGTAACGCAACGGTATTTGCCGGTATGATTATGTGCTTCAATTATTTGCGTGGTAAGGGCCTAACCATTAGTACCATTATAGAGGCCGATTATCCATCCTTCAGTATATCCCATCGAAGCCCGACCAATATGGGATAAAGATTTTTTGGACCTGTGATATCACTGCCTGTTATCTTCTATTGTATTCCTTACTTAGTACAAGAAGCGTCAGAGTGAGGAAAAAATTTGGGCCATAAAATCGTCAGCCAATTGTGCCAACCCTTTGAGTGATCGAATCGAAATATTACGTCTAATAACTTCTTTACAAGTTATGAGCTCACACAAAATTCACTATCGAACAGACTAACGTGTGTTGGAACTCTTCACAAAAATAAAGCGTGCATTCCAACCGAGTTTCTTCCACACAAACGGAGAGATACAAGTGTGTTCGGGTTTTGAAAAAATATGACGTTAGTTAGCCCTGAAAAAAACCGTCAGTTTTGTGAATTTCATCTATGGATCACGATGACGAATTAGATGAAAACCACAAAAATAGGCCATTGATCATTTTTTACTACAACTGTACGAAGGGTGGGGTTGATACTCTGGACGAACTTGCACATTCATTTTGCGCAGAGCGCAAATCGAATAGATGGCAAATGGTGCAATTTTTTAATTTAGGAGATGTTTGCGGAGTAGCGGCCATGGTAATCTGGCTAAACGTATATCCCTTTACCGGCCTGCCCACACAATTGTGTGGGTAAGGCAAACGAATCATGTGAAGAATTTATGGTTGTATGTGTTTTGAACCAACTTACACATTTGTGTATTCCTTTTAAACTTATTTTCGTCCGAAAAAAAACACTATCACTATACACACAATTGTGTTAGTTGTACTTCAAATCAAGCGAATTTTTTTATCAAAAACGTCATTACATACTATGTTTTTTTACTCACACATTTGTGTGGTTTGTACTTCAGTGAGCCAATTTTTTTTTCTTGGTCGGCAAAGGGATATTAAGATTATAACAAGAAAAAAATAAACTAACGCAGAATATTTTTGAAGCATTTGATTCAGGAATTAGTTATTCCCTAAATGTAAAGACGAAGCACAACAAAATTGACAAAGGGCAGAGTTGCGACAATCGGGAAGGCTTTAGGCAATAAAAACTGCAGTATCACCCGATTGGGGTTCAAAAACAACCGTTCGTCGTCGATATTACAAGTATCGTAATAATATAAGTCCCGTGGCAACTCAGATTTGTAGTATGTGCAATCGCAATACTTGCAAAGAACGGTCAGAATAACTTGTAATATGCATACATTACCAAAACAAATAATTTTAGGCTGCACGCCAATAGTAGAGTAAAAGCCAATGTTAAGTAAATTGTTCGGTAAATTCATTTATTTTTCAAAAACTCTATGGCAAACTGATCGAATAATCTTTTATCATAGTAAATGATTTTCCCGACTATTGGCTCGCAGCCTCAATAACATATATTAGTGGAATTTTAACTGAATAAATGAATTAATACTCTCAAAATTAAAAGTTGTATTATTTTCTTTAAATTTTTACTTGTAAGGCTGTTAGTGAATGTATTAAAAATCCTGTTAAAAATTAAAATTTTGACAGGAAAATTAAAAATTATTTTTTATTCACCACAAAATTTTTTTACGAACTCTAGACCGTCTATAAATTTGGACAGGATGTTAAAAAAACATAACCCCACTTTTTTGATAGTAAATAATGTGAGTAGTAGCCGTAACAACAATAAAATACTTGAAATAAGGATGAAATAAATGGATTGTGTTTATTTTTGAAATTATCATACTTTATTTATTATAATTGATCCAAAAGGATACAAAGGGCTGTTTTTGAAAACCCTTGTATCACCATGTACTGATCCTGGAAATCCGATGAATACGTCGTTAAATAAATGGTTGCTGTTTACTACGGCTGTGCACTGGATGGAGTAAAAGCTTTAATTGAGCAATAATTGAGGTTTTCAGCATGCTTATTGACTGGACACTTAATTCTTATATGACATTCATCTATTAAACCAATACCATTCCAAAAATTTGCTGTTTTTGATCTTGCGCAAAATCTAGTTCCAATTTCCTCAAGTTCGTTATACAATGTAGGTTTAATAATGTGCCGCATATTATGAATAAAATAATTTAACATTTTGTGAATTATTGATTTAACTGTAAAGCTACAGAGAAAATATATTCATTCCTCATTATTTTTATATTTTTTATAATATAATAAAATTAAAAATAATATTGGAGTATATTTCTTGGACAAGCAAATTCAACTTTTTTGTTTAAAAATATTACGTCACAAAAATTTTATTTTACCAAATTTTTAACTAAATATTTTTAAAATATTCACTAACGGCCTAAGTCACATCTCAGTAGGATGTTTCAGTAAATTCACTCAGTAGAAATAGGGTTAAAATTCCAAGTATTAATAGTTTCTTTGGATTACTTACGCTTTCTGCGGTGTAAGTAGCATAATTGCATTTATTTCTTCCGTACTAGCAAAGTTGTATGTAGGAAGAAATAAGACATAAATAAAAAACTAAATAAGAAAACTTATACATCAATTTTCATTTTATTATATTCTGAAGAAAATTTTGCAAACATTGGCGGCCCCCGGTAATATTATTACCCCAAGGGAGCCGCGGCTCCCCTGTTAAGAATCACTGCAATAGAATATGTTCGTCCTGACACAAATCAATTGAAATTTCTTGTAGAACGTCAAAACTTTAGCTAAAGAATCTTAATAGTCAAAACTACCGCTATGGCGCTGAGTGATTTTTTTTTAAATTCTGGTTTAATAACGCGGCATATCGTTTGAAAGGTTCTGGGGCATTCAAAATTGTGTTATCAGCATTTTAGTTCACAATATACTTAAGAGTATTTTCTTCTAAAGCAACCCTAAAAAACGTCGTAACCACGGATTGATTGATTAAGTGGGCTGCAAGGCCAAACACGACAAGATATTCCTGGATGACACCGGGCTATTCTTTTTCACATAATAAGAGGGAAGAAAAATATTTGTTCTTTTTCTTTTTTGGTTAAATTATGACTCGTTTCAGACACGTGCGATCGATCGTACGACAAAAGATACACGTTTCTAAATTATTAGATTGTACAGATTGTACTGCATCTTCTAAGATATGTGAATATTCTTGAAACTATAATTTTTAAATTAAATTTATTAGAATTACGCCTAAATTAGTTTTGTTGTTATGGGTGCAATTAGAAGATACATAATTGATTCTGATAAATTAACTCATTAATATTATAAACTGCATTTACATAAACATGCGATCATCGATATGATCAAAAAATAGTATTATTGTTATTGCACTATTTTAATTAACAATATTCTGGTACACGCAACCACTTTTATCGAATTAACTTTCATTGCAAGAGAAATGATGAAAAACAAATTTTTACAAAATCAATGTTTAATGATCAGCATATTTTTCTGAGACGTTGTGGGGAAAATTGTTGGAGGGCAAATTCTCAATTTTTCAGCATTTCACGTGAGTTTTGCGAATTAGTTTTGTTTTTCTCTTGAGGTTTCAAATTCGACGAATTTCGGACAATTTACCAATACTTCTCAGTTTAGGTGGAAGAATTGTTTAAGAATGATTCGGCTTCTTTGTAGTAAATCGAATTCTTTTGAATATGTATTTTAATTTTAAAAAAAACGTAACAAGGCGTAACAAGTCGAAATCGATATCTCGACGGCTAACACTTGGACTTGTACCCCGTATCACACGATCGATGATACCACCGATGCTAGAAACCCTCTTTCTGGCCTGGAAACAGCTTAACGCCAAAGCTATACCGTGAGTCTAACCAAACTCTTAGATTATTCGATCTGGTCTATAGGTTTAATTACTCCTTACTCTTTCGACGGGGTATACTTTAGATTCGTGATAACTCGTCTTCGAGACAATAATACCGCTGCAATCTTGTCCAAGGCCAGCTTCAGTCCATGTCTCCAGAGCCATGCGGAGATGCTGTCGACCACTGCATTGAAATGCTCTACCAGCTCTTGCTCTTTCAGTGTGCTACCGACGAATGTCAGATCATTTATATATCCATACAAGTATTAGCAGGTTGCACCGGGACACTGGTGCAGACCAAAAATATATAATTAAAGCTGCACACAAATTAGTTACGCAGCTGTAAAACAACGAAGACTCCGTAGGCGATACCATTGAGCCCTCCACTCTTTATCCACAACTTTAAGCATCGTGTCCACTGTTAGGGGCGGAATCATACGTTCAAATGGTTTTGTAACAATTTTGTAAACATCCCACTACCGATTCTCGTTAATCCATATATATTTATGCGGTGAGGCGCAGTCATAGATTTTTTTAATTTTAAAATTTCGCTATATAGTAAAAAGTGTAGTGGTGATTCGATGGTCAATGACCAGGCATCGTAACGTAGTCTGCGTTTAATACTATATGATGAAATAATGTTGTTTGAACCTTTTTTATGCTTTCTAGAAGTTAACATATTGTTATGAATTTCGGTTGTTCGATACAAATTCGTACTCGATTTTGCAAATAAAACACTCAGCGTTTTAAGTTACAAACTTTATTTGCCTGTACATTTAATTTCTTCAGCAATGTATTTTTCACTCTTTATTACTTACTATTTATTCACTAATTTACTTTTATTGTTTATTTCTACATTCGCATTGTTTAATTTTTACTTCTTATCTTGCACTGTTCACTGGTGTCTGCGTCCCAAATTGCTAGCACTTACACTAATTTGTCCTATCGCTGTGCGAGATTATATGCATCACCTGGCGATGTATGCGAGTTGCAATTGCAAATGACTTTCACGTAAGAACACATTACACGTCATCAATTTCCCTGTCTTGATGATTCTGCAACTGAGTTCGAACTCGCGATCTTTAGTTTGATAACAGTTGGTTATCAGTTTATCACTATACCACTCGACCACCGAGTGATATGCTTGTGTATAGTATAATTCGTAATAATATACAATACATGTATTGTAATGTGAAGTGATAGATTTTTTTTTTAATTTTAGATTTTGCTTTAGTTCCAAGTGTAGTTAGTGGCGATTCGATAATCTATGACAAGGCATCGTAGAGATATCTACGCTTAACGGTATATGAAATCATGATATTTGGCTCTTTTTTTTATTTAATAGAATCCAACATATTTATGCGGTGAGACCTGCAGATTATTGAACACGGCCGTGAATAGGTTAAAATAAATTTATTTTTGTACATCAGACAAATTTCCGATTAATAACAATGAAGAAGAAATTATCATGTAAATATGTTAAAAAATCTAGAAAAATGAGATCATGTAATCGATGTATCTAAATATGTAGTGGTTCGTTGTTTTTTTGTCAAGAATAAAATTTCTAATATCTTGAATGCTGCCGAAATCTATTATAATTAATAATAGTATTAAAAAAATAATAATACGACATATATTTAAACGCCAATCCAACAAAATTTTAGATTGTTG
>OX371224.1:180322997-180685861 GCA_947310385.1 Nephrotoma appendiculata | reverse complement strand
ATTTCTTTTTCATTTGCCGCGTAATTTTCATTTGCCGCGTAAATGTTCTATTTCCGTTTTTCCGAGTATAATAATATCATCAATATAAACGAAACAACGCTTCCCTATGTGTTCTCTTAAAATATCATCAAGAGTACGTTGGAATATAGACGGAGCGTTTTTGAGCCCGAAAGGAAGACGAGTGAATTCGTACTTTCCAAGATTGACGGAAAAAGCAGTCTTTTCAATATCTGATTCTTTTAATGGAATTTGATGAAATCCTTTTTTAAGATCGACAATTGTGAAGAACCTGTTTTCACCTAAGTTCATTAGGATGTCGTTTATCTCTAGTATTGGATATTTGTCCGCTATTGTAACTGTGTTTAGTTTTCGATAATCTATAACCAGTCTATATTTTTTTTCTGACGCATCTTCTTTTTTTGGAACAATCCATACCGGAGAATTGTAGGGAGATTTGGAAGGCCTGATGATGCCATCCGGAAGTAGTTGCCCGATTTTTTTCTCTACCTCTTCTTTGAGGCGTATAGGGTATGGATATGGTCGGGAGTAGATCGGTTCCGAGCTATTCGTACGGATTTCTCACTTTACGGATGTTACGAAATTTAACTTCTCATCCGGATCTGAGAACAGATTTGGGCAGTTATTTATGATTTTATCTAATTTTTATCTTTGGTCGGAATTTAGGTGGCTAATTGTAAGGCTTATGTTGTTTACAGAATCAGAAATATGTTGTTTTAATGGAATTTCTAAATTTGGATTAATTGTCATAAACCCTTCCTTGGTGTGTATTGTCGCACCGAGCTGTTTCAAACTGTCGTTCCCGATGATGCCATCAAATGACTTGAGGCTGGGTAATAGAAAGAATTTTAGTTTTTTCTCCGGACCAAATAGCGACGAAGTTTGCTGTGAAAGGTTTAATATTTTGTTGAGAATTTCGCTTGTACCGTGGTTGAATATAATTTTTATTCGACCCGGTATCTATTAGAATTTTAAATATGCTCCCGCTCCTCCCCACGTGGTCTATATAAGGTAGAGAAGAGCTCCTTAGGCTAAAAAATTGATGTCATCTAATTGTTCAATTTCGTCCCTTCTTCGGGGTATCCGCCGATATTTTGATCATTAGTTAATTCTGGAATGTATTGTGTATCTGTGTATTCTAAAAGAGTCTCTGTTCATATTGTGCATCATATTCTGATATTTGTTCTTCATATTGTTGAAAATTTGGTTCGTCGTAAAGTAAGTAGTAAAATTCTGGTATTGTTAGATTGCCCTGTATTAGGGTCATCATTTGATATTCAAGGGTGCCTATAGATCCCTTTTGTCTGCATAATGCAGAGTTAAGCACTTGGCAATTTTTTGCCAATTGAGAGGAGTGTTATATGGTTCTAGTACCACGTCCGCGTGGCCTACAATTTTATTGCGTATATGACGCTCAATATACAATAGTATTTAGGAGTGCTTGCAAGTGCTCATATACGTGTAGGACTCTATCTACGCTCTTTTTCTACGAGCTAAATTCTCCTGGCAAACCGGAGAATTCCCTTAAACATTTCACTACGTCTGGTATTTTGTCTAGATCTTTAAGATTCTGTCGGTATTTGTCGTCTATCGTCTGGTCATTACTGTTATTGTGATTATTATTTTTTCTCGTCTGTTCTTCTATGATTTCCAATATAATATTAGTTAGTTGTGATAGGTCTATTGAATTATTACTCGTGGTGTCGGTTGCACTTCCGCACGCTCCGAGTACTGAGGGTTTGATAATTGTTTCATTAACCATTTTGCTAATATTCGAAATATTTGTTAAAATTCAATTAGGCAATATATTCCCTTAACTATCACCAATTAATTTAGAATTATATTTAAAATATAGTGAAAATTTTCTGGTACATAAAAAAAATTCTTTTTACAATAATCACCAATCAAAAATAATTTTGCGTTAATTCCCTAGATAAATTTCTTAATTACTACTTAACTATTCTAAATTTTGTTAAATAAATTATAAATTCTTTAATTTTTCTGTTTGAATTATTCAAGGTTATATTTATGATAATGATTTTCTTTAATTTTTGTTGCTAAGAATTTTAATTTTACTTTTTAATTTTTATTTGTTTCATAAAATCAGAAAGTCTAAAATAATAATTTTTCCTTCAAGTCTCGATATCGAAAATTTTAATTTTTGTTAATTTTACTTATTTTTTTTTTTATTTTTTCTTTCAAATTAATAATTGTCTTCTAAACCTGTGTTTTGATATGATATAGTGTCAATTTATTTAATAAAATTTAATTCTTTCTTTAATTTATTGTTCAAATGTTCACAAACTATGTATATATAAATTAATTTTTAGAAACTTACTTTAAAATTGACATAAGTATGATTAACTTCTGGAGTTGCAATTGCTGTTTTGTACCCTTGTCATCTAGTTGAACTTTTTGCCTCGTCGTAAATGGATGGGCCGCTGTTGATTTAGTTTGAGTGGGTTCCGTCCTGGTTGTACTTGATCCTCTTCAATATAATTCAACGCCTTTTTACGTATCTCGTTACTGGGGGGCTTCTTTTCCCACCACTGAATTTTACTCGATTTGGCTTTACAAAATCTTATGGTTAAACATTGATATTTAATATTGTGGTTAAATTTTAATAGTGTTAGAGTTAAGTGCACTTCACAATTTACTTCATAATTTTACTTATGTGATATCGATATTATTGGTTAAATATCTTTAACAATTAGCGATACTATTATGTTTAAATATTACACCGCATTAATGTTCACACTTAGTTTTACTTGTATTTATGGTTAAATACGGCAAACACTTTTTCACTAGACTTTTATCAAGGGTCCCTGTTTCGGCGCCACTTAATTTTTTATTGTATTAAATTATTAAAAAAAATCAATTTTGATTTTTATTTCTTTTCTTTTTATTTATTTATTTAATTTGATTATTTAGAACTTTCAATACATAATGTTACTTATAATTTTAACAACTTAACGTTTTACAATCTAGATTACAACTGATTTTACTGTTGCCAATAACTTACAAACTAACTTATTATAATATGCGCGTTCAGCATTATTGCGGAAATGGTGATGGTGGCGCTTATGATAATATTGCCACTAAAACAACCAGATATTTTTGTAACCGTGTGAACCCAGTTGTGTCACGTGTTAACTTATATATATATATATATATATATATATATATATATATATATATATATATATATATATATATATATATATATATATATATATATATATACTAGCTGACCTGACCCGGCGAACCTCGTTCCGCCCCAAATTACTTCGTTCCGAGCAAATACTTTTGTCTTCACGAAAATTGATTTTGATGAGAGAAAATATCAAACAACTCAACTCAATTCTCAATAGACGATTGAGTTGAGTGGCCATTCCGTACTCCTTTCCATCGAATTCAACACTAAAGTATTGAGAGGGAATGAAATGTCGATTGAAGCTCAGGCATCTATCGAAAATTGGGTTGTTTTTTGAATTTTTGCTCTTGAATTAAATCTAATACAGATGCAAATCAATACAATGCATTGTGGTAAACAATATTTTTTGTTTTGTTGTCCGGCACGTAAATGAACAACGATGATGGTTTGCCAACTCTCGAGCACGCGATGTACAATTGACCATGAGAAAAATACGGAAATTCCAGATTAATTCCGCACACTTCCAACGATTAACTTTGCGATTTGTTAAACGTCATAGCGAACGCCAAACGAACGGGGAACTGAATAAAGCGGCGTACCAAAATAAATTAAATATGATCGCAGGAGTGGTGAACATCAACCAAATCGCTGACTCGAAAATATATTGTTGCGTAGAATTAAAAGACGAAACGCAGGTGTTTGACTGTTCAAGAATACAAAAATGTAGTGATTTTATTAGTTTAATTATAATATTTTTTCTGTCTTTCAAAACAATTGACAAAATGAAAAAGATAATTTAAATACAGAAATATGAAAGAGACAACTTAAAACTAACCCTACGTGGAGATCAATTGGAAAACAAAGTTTTGGTTTTACGTTATGAATTAACTTACATAAGTTACGTAATAAAATTTAGTGGTTTCACATTAGGTAAGCGATTTTTTCATAGGTGTATAATTTAATTAATAAATGTTTTCTTTGCAGATTCACCGGAATTTATGACATCTATGAATTAATTATGGCATTAAATAAATTAAATGTATAATATAAATTAAAATAATTGGTTTTGTGTAAATTAAATTTAACGAGGAAAGAAAGTAAGTATTAAGTTAGTTAGCACTGAATGCGCTTGAAGTCGAATGCAATGTCAGTTGGAATCAGAGGAATTCTTGGAATTACAACATCCTCTTCTTTAAATTAGCCCTATATGATCGTCGTTTGAATCACGTTGTTCATCAGTTTCTTCACAGCCAATCGCGTTCCGTTACACAATTTCGGATAGTTCAGATTTCACAGCATGATTATCACAGATCCTACCTTGAACATCAAGTTATGCGGTGGTATTCCCGGCAAATCAAGCGCATTCAAAAACTCGGTCGGATATTTGGTTGCTTCGTCTTGATTGGTAACATAGTCAACGGATTTGTAACAACGCATTTCCCCAGCGATTTGGTTTTTAATCAAGTAAGTCAGAGTGTCAACATACTTTTTAAACGAAATCGTTCCGGTCAAAAAATCAACAGGAATTTGACCATTGCCAAGCGCCAACAGTTGTTTTTAAAAATCAGCAGCTGATAAGTCCTTCTGTAACTATATTCCGCCGTTTCCTTCGTCAACTGCCTTCATCAATGCATCGTACACGTTCTTTTGCTGTGCATTCAAAAGCAGGACATTTGTTCGCGCTATTTGGCTCATTGAACTCGATCGTACACTTGCTCTCGTTGCTATTTACGATTAAATGCATCGTGCATCAAACGAATTGGTGCTGGCATGCCCAAATTTGACAAATAGCTGACGCGCATAAGCACGCACATGTCTTCGGTCATGATCAAAGCTTCTTTGCGTATCTTGATTGTCTTCGCCTTGTCGCATCATCAACGCGATAAGTATAAAACTGCATGGAACTGACCTTATTATTCGTTTCTTCACCTGAAAAATGAATATGTTATTTATATAGCAATGCAAGTACAATCGAATGCTCAATAACTAACCGGTCAGTGGATTGACCATCTTTATCTGGAAGTGGTAGCCATCGTCTCCATGACAAAACATCAATGGATATTGAAGTGCATCATATGACCGATGAGTTTCATATACGCGCTGCACTCGTCCGTCATCACGCCGCTAGATCACAATATCGCGCGACTCCACATTTTCACCAACAATCACAATTGCGACTTCGTCGATAGTGGGAGCATTGTTCTGACGTACATGGCCTCCGCTTGGTCTTTTGTTTGCTCTAATGATTATTTTGTGATAATCGGAAGACATTGTCTGCAAAGCAGTTTTAAGGAGTACTTAACTTACCGACCGATTCAATCTCAATCCCGCAATCCAATTAGATAACCTCAATTGTCACGCACCAATAAATTTATGGAAAAAATTATTAAGATCGTAAAAATCACACCGAACTTTATATGATTGTAATAATGGTAATGTTTAAGCCAACAGGTTGTGAGTTCCACCATCAAAAAGAAATTTGGCACAAAATGAAAGTAGGATAAATATTTATTATTAATAATTTATGATGTTGCTGCTTTGATGGTTGATACAAGAAGAATTTCTATTTTATTTTTTTACAACTATTTGTCATATATAGTACATATTCTACAATGTAGACAGTTATGATTTTAATTTTGTACATAGATTGCCAAAATTCTACACAACTTATATTTATAGTAGTCCGCCACCAACGTCGTTTATTGAAAATAATCCGAAGTGGCAATATAAATGAATGATCATTGTCGAAATTCATCTTTCATTGGTGGCGTTAAGTGTATTTCGGTTTTCCGTTGGGTTTTGGCGCATTTTCTTCGATTTTCCGATTTTTTTCGAGTTTTCGGATTTTCTTTTGGGTTTTGCCGATTTTCCTTTTTTCCTAAGCCGCCACTGTATTGAGACGAACAAAGCAAAAAAGCAGGCAGCCTCTGCGCAAACACTGAAGCTTTAACCAGTGCACCACCTATCACATACAAAATGTACACACAAAATTCATATAAAAAAGGCTTTTTATTCGATTTTTCGGGTTGTCCGACTTTTCCGGTTGTCCGATTTTTTCAAAATTTTCTTTCGTAAGAACCATCCCCTGGCAATTGCGAACACTACACACATTATCTGTTCGTTGATTGCTCCCTCTGCAAAATGGAGTTCGCAATCGTCGTTGGGCATAACTTTTAAATTGGCGCATTGACGTTTGTCGGCATAATTTTGTGCTTAAACATAATTATAATTATCATGTTAAAATCGTATAGTGTTTTGTTACTACATACATATTACATATGTCTTACTTACAATAATCTTTCCCAAATCCTCATATTGTAACTTCCACTCCGGTGAACCATTTCTTACTTTGAGTTAAAGTTGGTGGCGCAACAGGTTTTACGTGTACATCCATAACGAGTGGTATGTCAAATGTTATCAGACATATGTCATAAGTATGACTACCTTTCTCATATTTTGGATGTCTGAATGCTTTCGTGGTATTTTGTATTTGTGTCGTCTGGTGTCTGCGAATCGATCCTACGGAAATGTCAAATATTTCTTTGCCGTTAAGACTCGCTGTTATAACCCACGTTGCTGAAAGTATGCTTCCACCATATATGTATTGTAGTAAATTTTAAGTCTGGATGAAACGCGTGTAACCTGGATGAAATTTTACATTCCACGGAAATTGACCCAGAGACGCATCACTACCGTGCACTATACGACTTTGTGGTTTTTGTTTTGGCTTTTTTTTTTTGCTATTAAGCGGCATAATCGAATTGTTTTCCTTCTCATTTTGTACAAGTTCAGACGTTTGTTGAATTATTATGATTAATATAATAATACAATGTAACCATTTCATCTTGTAGCAAAAACTTTTGCGACTTAAATGATTGCAGGTGTTCTGAAAACCATTTATACTCGCTAAATCGATTCGAATTGCTAGAAATAAGTCGTATATAACTTTAATATGTGAAATTATAATTTTACATATTGAACTGTATCCGTGACGACTGCGGTGGTGGTGTCACTAGTTTAACTGTATTTACCTAGTAAGAAAAAATACTGTTTAGTATTCGATTGTAACAGTATTTTTTCTTACTATAGGTAAATACAGCATAAAAAAATTCTGCTTCATACTCATGATCATTTGGACTACACAGCATTTTTCAGCCAGACAAGCCTTTAGCGGCTGAAGGAGGGGCTTCCCTGTGAAACAATGCAATGCTTGATTTTTCTGTGGATGGTGAATTTGGAGGTTAAATTAAAATGTACCAATAGAATGCACTACTGTAAAGTACTAGGAATTAATTATGTCTGAATTTTCTCATTAATGTTTCTCTATACCATACACCACCTCTGTGTATGGTATAGTGAAACGGGTGTGTAAAAAAATCCCGGTTTTCTAAATCCCGATTTGTCAAAATCCCAGTTTTTTATAAATGCCGGTTTTCAAAATCCCGGTTTTGTATAAAAAATCCCGATTTTTAGGAAATTCCGGTTTGAAAATTTTGTTTTCCGAAATTATTATTTTGATTATTTTATAATGAAATAATGAACATTTAGTGAAATAGTTTTTCTGGGATAGATATAAAATATTGCATTTCAAAATGTTGCATTAATAAAATATTGCTTTTTTTATTAATCTTGCAACTACAAAATGTTGCAATTACAAAATCTTACATAACAAAATGGTGCAATTATTTTTCTTTTTAGTAGGTGTGATTAATAGATTCTATATAACCCGCTCCTACGTGCGGCACGCAGTGCGACATGTTTACTGATCCCGGCTTCTACGTCCCCAAACTTCAAATCTAAAACCCCAGAGGGGGGAGCGTCAACGGCGTATTCGCGAGAGTTATCGAACCCGTCAGCCTCTACATTATTGCATGGCCGGCCCGAGTTAATAAAAAAGATTTTTTTTCAAAATCAAGACTTTAGAACTATATATAGAAGAAAAGAAAACCGGAATTTTGAAAACTGGTATTTTGAAACCGGAATTTGGAAACCGTTATTTTGAAAACCGGGATTTCGTAGTACACCCATATAGTGAAACATTATCCGGGTATGGGATAAAACAATACCCCAATGTATTTTGTACTTTAAAATTATTTTCCATAATAAAAATTATTATTATTACTTACTTCTAATTTATTAAAACTACAAAAACTCAATGTACCAGATAACAAAAGATACTAGGTAGATAGATAATTAATTCATTAAATATTAATTATTACAATTATTAAAAACTAGAGTCATCAATTAAACTTAAAATAAGCGAAATCATCACACACGGTTTGATGATGCCTTTTGTATGCTGGTTTATCGCAGAAGTGGCAAGTTACGTTTGTGTTCATGCCAGCACTCCGTGGACATAAATTGCATCTTTGTGTTTTACGACTTTTGGTGTGTTGGTTTTGAGCGGTTGGTGTTAATCTCAATTCTACAACATTGTATCCCATTTGACTCATTGCGATTTTTACGCTTTTTTCAAGGCCCTGGGAGTGGCAAGTCACTTCTTTATTGCATTGCCCGATAAACAATTTCTCACCGTACAAGCGATATCGGTCCCATTTTACCCGACCACTCGGATAAAATTTAAAAAAATAATGCAAATAATAAAATATCCGGATATGTGGCCACCGGATGATAATTTCAAGAACGGAATGAAGATTATCAGTCAAATAAAAGTCGTAAATGATATCGCGGAACGTAGTATAAAGTTAATACAAGACTAAAATATGAAATTAACAAGAAATGAAGATGAAATGCAATATATACTACAAGTTGTAAAGGACTACAAACAGCAGTTTACAACATATACCAAAACATCCTTAATGGGTAGAACATCAACCTAGATTGATTATTTTCATCATAAAAATTAATTCATAATATCATTGTATAGAAGAAACATTATGCATTTATAATACAAGAAAAATAATAATTACTAATTTTGGAAATAAGATGCACTCTTATTTATAGTACATACATATTTACATTTCACATTAATCAAACGTGGAGGGAAGAGACTAAAGAGTAAAGAAAGGAAAATACATAGTATGTACTATCAAATAAAAAACCTCTTAACGAGGTAAATGTTCGAGTGACGAAAGCCGAATTCAACTCACAAAATTTCTGATATCAAATTTGTGCCGAAAAAACAATTGCATTCGATTTGTCAACGATTTTTCGGAATATTAGTGCATTCAGCGCGTTGTTGTTGAACATTCCGAAAAATCGTTGACATGTTGTTGTTTTTGACAGCTAGAAAGAAATATTTAAACAAACGCGCCGAATGCACTAACATTCCGAAAAATCGTTGACAAATCGAATGCAATTGTTTTTTTCTGCACAAATTTGATATCAGAAATTTTGTGAATTGAATTCGGCTTTTGTCACTCGAAGATTTACCTCGTTAAGAGGTTTTTTATTTGATATCAATGATTTTGGCACGGCAAATTGAAAATGAATTGAATTGCGATTCGTTTTATTGTTGTCAGTCAAAACAATTCACAGACACACTCGATAGCACACAAGTGGAAAATATAATTTATCCGATTTGATTAGTTTTAACTTTGGTAGATGGGTGGGAAATGAAGATAGTTCTTGCGATAAGTGCAAGAATCCACTGAAAAGTCAGTGTTAACTTAAGAATACGCGTCGCGTTCTCATATTTTCACTTGTCATTGCTGATCAATACTACGTGAAAATTAATAGTCTACAACTTTCTTCTGTACCTCATACAGAATTAAGCTTTGGAAATAAAAAATATGTTTTGTAAAGTGCCATTTTCCCATCATGGCACAGAATTAAAAGAAGGCCATTAAACAGTAATTTTGAGAAAGAATGAAAACTTTTTAGAGCAGATGATGGCGTCATCTCACCATGCTCTTGGCCTTGAAATAGTAAAGACTTATATTATCTTTTTTATGTTGAAAAGTAGGGTCAGGTAGTAGATTCTGATCAAGTGACAAACGACAAATGACAATTTTTTGTGACATTGTACTAAAAAATCTGCTACAATTTGGTGACAATTCCTTGTGAGTACTAATCGCGATTCTTATGAAGTGACATTTCCGAAATGTCACAAAAAATAAGCTGATAATTTTAATAAAATTGTCATCGTTTTTTATTATCGTGACATAAGTTTTTATACAAAATATGAAAGACTTTATACTATTTTTTTCATATAAAATCGTAAATTTTATGTGGTCAGTTAAAACAGGATATGTATACATATAAAGGGTGATTTTTTTGTGGTTAGGATTTTCATGCATTAGTATTTGACAGATCACGCGGGATTTCAGACAAGGTGTCAAAGAGAAAGATGCTCAGTATGCTTTGACATTTCATAATGAATAGACTTACTAACGAGCAACGCTTGCAAATAATTGAATTATATTACAAAAATCAGTGTTCGGTTCGAAAAGTGTTTCGCGATTTACGTCCGATTTATGGTCTACATAATCGACCAAGTGAGCAAACAATTAATGCGATTGTGACCAAGTTTCGCACTCAGTTTACTTTATTGGACATTAAACCAACCACACGAATGCGTACAGTGCGTACAGAAGAGAATATTGCGTCTGTTTCTGAGAGTGTTGCTGAAGACCGTGAAATGTCGATTCGTCGCCGTTCGCAGCAATTGGGTTTGTGTTATTCGACGACATGGAAGATTTTACGCAAAGATCTTGGTGTAAAACCGTATAAAATACAGCTCCTGCAAGAACTGAAGCCGAACGATCTGCCACAACGTCGAATTTTCAGTGAATGGGCCCTAGAAAAGTTGGCAGAAAATCCGCTTTTTTATCGACAAATTTTGTTCAGCGATGAGGCTCATTTCTGGTTGAATGGCTACGTAAATAAGCAAAATTGCCGCATTTGGAGTGAAGAGCAACCAGAAGCCGTTCAAGAACTGCCCATGCATCCCGAAAAATGCACTGTTTGGTGTGGTTTGTACGCTGGTGGAATCATTGGACCGTATTTTTTCAAAGATGCTGTTGGACGCAACGTTACGGTGAATGGCGATCGCTATCGTTCGATGCTAACAAACTTTTTGTTGCCAAAAATGGAAGAACTGAACTTAGTTGACATGTGGTTTCAACAAGATGGCGCTACATGCCACACAGCTCGCGATTCTATGGCCATTTTGAGGGAAAACTTCGGAGAACAATTCATCTCAAGAAATGGCCCGGTAAGTTGGCCACCAAGATCATGCGATTTGACGCCTTTAGACTATTTTTTGTGGGGCTACGTCAAGTCTAAAGTCTACAGAAATAAGCCAGCAACTATTCCAGTTTTGGAAGACAACATTTCCGAAGAAATTCGGGCTATTCCGGCCGAAATGCTCGAAAAAGTTGCCCAAAATTGGACTTTCTGAATGGACCACCTAAGACGCAGCCGCGGTCAACATTTAAATGAAATTATCTTCAAAAAGTAAATGTCATGGACCAATCTAACGTTTCAAATAAAGAACCGATGAGATTTTGCAAATTTTATGCGTTTTTTTTTAAAAAAAAGTTCTCAAGCTCTTAAAAAATCACCCGTTATATAAATATCTATTTATGTATATTTCATCCTTGATTTCCGTGTTATACACAACAAAAACCTTTTGATTTTATTTTGATTTTTAGCGCGGTTCAAAAATACCGACAACCTTAAATTATTTAATAAAACAGATTTATACTTAATTTCTGTATTATCTGAAATTTTACTTACCAAGTTTTGTAAAGAATTATTTTAGGGTTTAATTGAAATTTATTAAAATAAAATTCATTGATAACAAATTTTTTATTGTCGTTATTTTTCGCCGATGCTCCATATTTTATTAGTTATGTGAGAACAAAATGGCGGTTTTTACAATTTTTCTGTATTAAAAATTGATATTTTGGGGTTAAATAATTATAATTAATGCTAATAATCAATTGAATTTATAAATTTTCATACGGTGAATAATTATATTTTTCTATATGCAAATTAACTAAGACTTGACAGTTCACAACAAATAACAAACATCAAAACTACAAAATAATCTTTTAAATACCAGTGCCTATGTATGTGCATACGGCCGTCTTTCAAATTTGGACTTTGTATAGATGCGGGTTCAAAAAACGTAAACACGGAAAAACACTTCCATAAAAATGCTATGTAAATTTTTTTTTAGATTTTATTTATATAAATATATCTCGTAAATGCGGCAGAAAAATAAATTTGTATTCTTCTGAGAATGAACTTTGTTTATTTGTTTAATTATAACGAGATATAAATGAATAAAGTAAAAAAAAACTTAAACACAAATTTATATAGCATTTTTATGAAAATGTTTCTTCGTGTTTACGTTACTTGGGCCTGAATAGAACAAACCATATTTTTTATATTTTGCTTCAGCTAGGCCGTATACATACACGCACCCAAGTATAACAAGATTCGACTTTTTTGTCAAATTTCGAAGTAAAAACTTATATTTAGTTTCGACTTTGACATAGATTTGTTTTCGACTTAGAATAAGATCCTGTATGAAAAGTGTCGCGATTATTCGAAACTGGACGAAACTCAATAAATAGAATTGTATACATGTATGTGTGCACTTAAGACAAAAAACAATATGGCGGGAACGATCTTGTGCAACGACCTATGCAAAAGGCTATAATTGAAAATACATATGAAAATATGGCGTCCAAATGTAAAGCAAAACAAAAAATTTAGGTTTAGAATAATGAATATTTTATTGTATAAGAAAAAAAAAAAAAATATATATATATATATATATATATATATATATATATATATATACATATATATATATACATCTAAATTATATTATAATTAATTTTTTAATTATTTTTTATTATTAACCAATGATTTGATATTATTCCTTGATTGTAATATTAAAAGTGTAAATATTTTCTATATAGCTCATATCAAGTTTATTATTTCGCATTTGTTTTCCACTTAATAATTTAAAACTGAACTAGAAATTAATTAATTTATACAAAAAAAAATTGAATAGATATAAAATATGTTTTGGTGTAATTTTATTTAAATTTACGCACATCTTTAAATTTTTTTAAGAAAATCACTTTTATAAAATTACCAAACTCATGTCGTGAACATGTAAAATAAATACGAGACTTAGCTCTATTTTGTTTCGTCTTGTTATACTTGGGACAGTATACATATACGCACCAATACTAAAGTATTGATTCTTCGACTTTTTTCTAATATTTCGAAGGCAAATACGATAGCACAATTTTGATTTTCGTCTTTTATACTTGTGCAGTGATATCTGCTATAACTTAAAAATGTGGCTGCTGTAAACTGCTGTAAATGTCATTTGATCCGAATCGCAAATTTTCAGTGACTTTAATTTGTACCACTAAGCAAATGTCACAAAAAATTGTCATTTGATCAGAATCTACGCCGTCTCATCATTAGGTTCAGATAGGTAGTTTTTTTATTATGTTCAGCATGATAGCCTACGTTCTGGTGTACTGTTTCTGATGTGTGGTAGACGATTCTATTTCTTTATTTTGCATGCATTTTTTCAATCTTCATTTTGTAGTATTTTAGTAGATTTTATTTCAGAATCCTTTACCACATGATACAAACAGGTCATGCCGAGTGTGATCTTATTACACACCCGGTTCTCGTAGGCTACCGGCTGACCATTTGTAGTTTAGTTTTTAGTGCATGTTACAGAGTAGTAAAAATTTAGATCAGATGCATGTGTTTTTGGTAGAAAATCGTTTGAGTAATTCAACAAATTTTTTGCATGTTTCTTGCTGTTTTGTCACTAACCGCATGCGGCTACCTTTCATTTTTGATTCCTTAAACAATACAATAAAATATACATATTTTAGTGTGTTAGTTGGAAACAAAAATTAATGGTAGCTACCCTCTCGCTGATATTCCGTTTTCATGCGATGGGAGGTGAGATAAGATCTATTTTTTAAAGAAATCATCATAAAGATTAAAAAAATATCGATTTTATGCAAGGAGACTGTCAAATGTTCAATGTTTTTGGTGATTTTTTCGATCACATCTATTTGTCAGTTTTTTTATTTCTTTTCGTTTTGAAAAAAGAGTCGCTGGTAAAAATTCTCTTAGCAATGATAATAATATGATGTATTTATATTTGTTTCATTGTAATACGTTGATTCACTATCATTATGAACCGCAACGGACTGATTTTAGGGTGCATTTGAGCCAAAAAATGAAATTTTGTCAATATCTAAAATATACGAGTTTTCTGGGACAAACGGTTGATGTCGTATTGTAGCTGAGGTTTGTGGCTAATAATCCTGAAAATATGAACCAAAAGTCTTTGGCTAATGTTTTAGCAATTTGGCCGAATGTGGCCAGCCGATTTGGCATTTTTCAGATTTTTGGCCAAAATGACCCTCCACCCTAATTTTTTGAAATTTTTTTATATTCTATTTGATAGCTGGCGTCAATACCTTTCCAACGATATGCATTTATCCAGGGTATGTCAAATAGGTTCAGCGCTGTGGGCGTGGCCAAAATGGCCAAAAACGACCGGTCAGAGGCAGCCAACATGGAGACCGGTAATGTGCTTTTCTCCATATAAAATCGTCTATTTCATGCGTGGACAGTTAGGCCGGGATGCGTATATAAAATTATATTTATATCTCTGTCTTTGATTTCTATATCATCCACAACATAAAGCTTTTGTTTCTGGTTGTTTGCCCTTCAAAATAGAATTATTTGAAAATTTTATAGAATTTGTGATGAAATTTGTGTGTTGAATACAATTTGTGATCAAGTTTGTGTGGTTCTAATTTGTGCGTTATTAAAATAAAATGTATCGGAAAAAAAAATTATTTGTTGTGGATGATATGAATTATGCACAATAGATTCCGCCAGTCCCGTACCGCAAACGTTTTCAGCTATGTATGTGGAAACAAACGGAAATGGCACATTTTATTTTTTTCAGTATTTTAAATATTTTAATAATAAAATATGTATAATTGTAGTTAAATGTGATTCTAGCGTTAATTAATTATATTGATAATTGTTAAACAGTGAATAGTTCGGTTTTATGAATTATATGGAATAGTTGAATAGCTTTTGAGCAATAATTTTATTGTATAAATTCGATTAATTATTTGTGTAATATTCATGAACCAGTTGTGGTTTAAAAAAATATTGTAAATTCTTAAATGCTGATAATTAATATAGACAAAATTCTAATTGTACAAGTAACTAACTTCATTCCTATTCGTTAACCCTTATGTGAGTGACGAGGTACCCGGGTACCTTTTGCACTTTTAAACGTCTAGCTTTGTATGTTCCAATCATAATAAAAAGTTTTAATTTTATGAGAACTTCTAGTTCAATTGATAGATTACGATCACACTTAAAAATGAGAAATTTTACAACTTGGACGCACGTGAGAGCCAAAAGTAGTTCAGTTGTACGAATTAGAGTAACAAAGGTACCCGGGTACCTTCATATATTTTACACTATATTTGAAAAAAATAGTATGCAAATATTTTATATTTTTGTGTTATATGTCGTTGTATTTCATTGTTTGTATTTCTGGTTATTTATTTCATTTAATTTATGTTTATATTTTTATTTATTTCAAAAAAACTAACCAACATTTTTTTATTAATATCGATCATTTTTTTCACTGATGTGATATGTTGGATTATTTACGTTTTTTTACAGAATGATCTTCGAAAACTGACATGTTGCAGCTAATAAAAAATTGTTTTCAATTTATGTAGTTTTAGCAAAATCCGTTATACATTTCGAAATTGCAAAAAAAAATTAAAAAAATATTAGTTTTAAGAAAAATTGCATGTATAGTACCCGGGTACCTTAGTTGATAAAAAATTTCGCTTGATTTGAAGTAAAACCAACACAATTGTGTGTATAGATATAGTGTTTTTTCGGACGAAAATAAGTTCAAAAGGAATTCACAAATGTGTAAGTTGGTTCAAAAAACATACAAAACTAAATTTTTTACATGATACTTTTGCCCTACCCGCACAATTGTGTTAGTAAATCACTAAAGGGATATGCATGTTACTATTTATCTGCCACAAATATTTGAATATTTTGACATGATTGAAAACTCGTTACCCGATGTATTCGTATTATAAGTGAAATTGCCTGCTGTAGTAACTTTGGTTTTTTCAGCACTCACATTCTTTTTACTGATTTAGCGCTTGTTTAATAAACTTTTGAGTTCGATAAGTTAATTCTTTATCGAAGTTTTTATGGAATATTAAATTCGCTAAAAAGTTCATAAATCGCATAGCTTATAATTTTTCTTTATTTTTAATAGCTTAAATAAGATCAACGTTTTTAAAAATAATCTTTATTCATATTAAAATCAACTAAAAATATGGTTTTTCGATAGCAAAAATGTTTATCAAACAAAAAGTTTACTTGATGTACCTAAAAGCCGCGTTAGTTTTTCAAGTACTACAAACCATAAAAATATGAGATCAAATGAAAGAAGTACGGACAAACAAACAAACAAACAAGCAAACAAACATATATACCAAAGCAAGATTATATGGTGACGTCATAGAAAAATTTCCAAATGTCATAACTATGGTCAAAATCATCCGTTTTGGACGTTTGAGGTGTCGTTGAATTGGTATTGACGTCTACAATGATAATTTACTAGTTAAAAAATAATTGGACACTTTTTGGGGCAGTTATACCCGAAAAACTGATTTTTTGGGGCAATTTTCGAAAGGTCATACCTCTGCTCAATGTTGGTAGAAATTCATGCTTTTATACATTATTTGGGTCTACTTTTAAAACCTTTCCAATGGTATATAACATGATCCTGGTGACTTCAAAGGGAAAAAGTTCGAAACTAGCTGTGTATATACGAGTTCGACTTCCAGCACAGTAGGTGCTTTCTTCACTCGTTTGGACTAGTTAAGGGAGTTCATTTTATTCGCATAACCCCAAACACACTGGTCGCTAAACAGAAGAGGGAGGTGGTCAGGTTAAAGAGAATTTTTAGAACAAATGTGTATGGTTAATGTGTGGAACTGTAGAAAAGTGGCGTATTCAAGGAGGTGGTCAGAATGAAAGGGTGGTCACATTGGGAGGTTTCACAGTATATATTTTGGTATAAAAATAAGTTTAAAATTTCAATAAATCACAGCAAGCTCGGACAGGTGGCCTATGCAAATCGAGTTGGTAAACCGATGGATGCTTTTCACACAAAATATAATCGAGCTTGTAAGAGATCAAATCCGGTCCAAGTGGAATGTTAAGTATGCCTAGATATCATACACATCTTCCACTTTTTCTATTTTGTTAAAAGCGAGCATAAATAGTGGAAGCCCTCTTTTGTTGATTTGAACTCATTGTTCTGTTCCGATTTTTTCTTTCTTAATTATGTTTACAGCATTTTCCATATAATGACTCTTTTGGTTGAGATTCTCAATAAGTTCCTATTTTGCGCAGATTGGACAAGCAGCTGTCTTTAAATAGGTTTCAACGAGGTGTTTTTATGTCCGGTCAAATACTCTTTCGGCACCATTGCCATAGCAGCATACATATTTAAAACACCGTTGTTCATTATATTAATTGACATTTATACCATAAAGAGCATTATCCGACTCACATATCAACATTACATTCAGGTTGTTCCTCAATAGAAAATGCTGCAACAATATTTACGATTGTACCATCATCGCATCAACAGACACTTTAATACCGACCTTTTAACAAAATTTTGAGGTTATATCATTTACATCGCTCGATAAAAGCTCAAGTGTAGACATTACAACTGCATGAACAGATGATAATCAGTGGTACTGATTACCATTAACAAAATCTTGTAATCCAATAGAGTAAAATATTTAAATACTTACGAATTTTAACAATCAAAACTTTCATCAAATAAAGATCCACTTCTAAAAATTCGTAATAATTGAATAATTCGAAACATAACATACGAGTGTAATGTATTACGTAACGTATTTATGGAATAAAGCATAGATTTATTACAAATAACTGGGCAAAATTCGCTATTCATTTTGTACTTTGCATATCGAGAATACGAAATTCGTGGAACGGAAATTAAAAAAAAATCAAAAGTGCAAGCGAAAAGTCAACAAGTGTTATTAGGAGCTTAGTGTTGAGTGATGACGACTTCATGGTATCAATGATCATGATTGAATTGCTTTTATTAACCCCAATGTGATATGAGTAACGTGGGTACCAGGGTATCTTTTGCACTTTTAGACATCTATTTTTGTATGTTTTACTCCCAATAAAATTTTAAATTTTATGAGAACTTCTAGGTTCAATTGGTCAATTACGATCACACTTAAAAATGAGAAATGTTACAACTTGGACGAACGTGGAAAAAATAAGTTTCTATACAAAATGCATGTAGGTACTAATCACTCAAATTAAGATATTTTTTCTTCACTGACATGAGGGTTAGACATAACAACGACAATTAAATCGTCCACTGCTTGTAAAATGTGTTCCAACTAACTGCCTCGTATGTAGTACTTCATAATATTACACGAATGGCACGAAGCGCTTTATGCTGGCCGTATTTTGTTGGCTCGCGTGGCCCAGTAAGTAAGTTTGTACTCTATTACTTAATTGTAAGTTTGCACTCAGTATTTTTATTTGCCCTTTAAGAATCCATTCAAATACATTCAATTTTTAGGTTTAGATAATAATATGGTAATACCCTTTACAGACTAGCGATTAGCTAAACGCGTTTAATCATTTTTTCGATTTTATCTCTTAATGTGTCAACTTCGAGATTAAACGGATTTTGTTTTAGGTTTAGTAACTAAACGGGTTTAGTGCACTAATCTCTCAATATTTTGAAGTTTATCGCATAAAAATCGGTTTAGCGAGAGCGCCATCTAACAATGAACGTTAAAATTTATAAATAGGACAATGGCATTTAGTGCTGTGATACAATGATAGATGCCGCTTACTTTTTGAGTTATCCCTTTCCAGTTCAATAATTTTTGTTTGCTTCAATTTAAGTTCATCATACACAAATGTGTATGTAAATAACGACAGGTTGTAATGTCTTCCGTATTTTAACGGATCTTAGTTAAATGGGAATTCTTAAAAAAGAGCATAATAATTTGATAACACATAAATTATATAACATATTAATTATTTGTTTTTGATAACATTAATTATTTTATTATTATTATAGTTAGTGTTATTTTTCTGACCAGTGGCCCTATTCTGGCTTTCCCTGGGAATAGGGAATTGGGAAAAATATTTTCATAGCATTTTTCTCTAAATTATATTTTTCTGGCCTACTGAGGAAACATGTTTGGTGCTAATATTTTCAAAACAAGGTTAACTGGGAAAATATTTTTCCTTATAAAAATTTTGGGGAACAAAAGTTTCCCAAGTCACTTTGTTTTTAAAATTTGTGCACTAGACTTATTCTTTCAGTAGGCCAGAAATATAATTTAGGAAAAAATGCTATGAAAATATTTTTCGCAATTCCCTATTCCCAGGGAAAGCCAGAATAGGGCCACAGAACAAAATTAAATGGAAGGCACAAATGTGTATACTGGTCTTCAATTTACACATAATACTATGTTTGACACATTCGTTTTCCTGCCTGTCATCATAATTGTGTGCGTTTCGAAAACGAATCATGTCAAAAATTGATTTTTGTATGTGATTTGGGCCAACATACACATTTGTGCATTCCACTGACCAGAGAGTGTGTATTATAATACCATCACAAATAAAAGCTGCGTTTTTTTTAAAACAATCGAGTAGAGTTCGCGATGGCTATTTTCAAATTGGTCCAATTTAAAATTAAAAATTTATTTTTTTTTAAATTAAATAATTTTGATTTAATAGAAACTTATGTACATATAACCAAAAAAAATCCATCATAAAAGTTGTATGGTTTTCTTGTAATATCGTTGTTCTGTATAGTTCTGTATAATAACGGAGTAGTTCAGAACTGAGCAATGACAATGACATTTGTTTAATACCGATTCCGGACAAACATAGCGCTACCGTATTTTATTATTGAAACAGGGTTTGCTAAGCCTCATAGTGTGTCAACCTAATTGGTTTTGTAGTAGATTAACTAAACTAGTTTAGCTAAACGCGTTTAGCTAAACCCTAGTCTGTCAAGGGTATAAGATAAACGTTAAAACGAAACATTCCCAGTTACCTCTAACTGCAGATCACAAACGGGAAATAAACATTGACCATGAGTTTAGTAATATTTCAAAAAGAATTGAATTAAAATTCTAACTTGACTCGGTATGTATTGGTATAATGTAGATTTTAATTTAAGTTAATTTATTTGTATGTAAATTCCAATGGATTTTTATCATAATTAATTGTTTCAATGTTTGGTATATTCTGTGTGAAATTACACTATATGGGACACAATATTAATTATAGGGTTCAAATAACAAATTAATTAGTTAGCTCATCATGTATAGTGTAGTAATTTATATACGAATCAATTAGAAGCTGTTTCTATATGATATGTATGTAGTATCTTTCTTGTAATCTCATGTAATGGAATTTTTTATTTTGACGTTTTTGGATTTGTTGAGTAATAGTTTCAACAATACTCATTAAATAATTCCAGTTATAATTAAATCCTGCTGCTTAAATTGTATTGAAAGGCTTAGATGTTGTAACGTTAACGCCTTAGTCTAAAATCACCCAACCGAGTCTCGAAAGTGCGTCATTATTTATGATAGTTGGAAAACTGGTCTCCCAAACAAATATTTATAAACATACTTGATTAGTATTAACATTTGCTTTAGTGGATGCGGGCTGAGCATAAATGGAATTTCTATAATACTTTAAGAGCAATGACTTACCATATCTGATACAAGATTATCGAAATTCAATTTCTACCGGAAAATATCTTAGTTCAAATTTGCTGAATTATGAAATAGTCGTCGAATACAATTTTGCCGTTAAAGTTTCATTTAGTTGTGTTTTCATACAAAATATCTAAACCAACTTATCTAAGCCAGTTATTGTAACCCGTTTCAATAATAATATTTGTAATAATATTCTTCATGTAAAGAGACTCTATCGCGGGATTTCCAATTTTATCGTACTTTTAAATTTGTGATGTCTAATTCATGGCCTATGTGACTCATCAAATATGACCAGCTGTAGCAAATATTTGTTGAGGAAAAAAGAATACTTAATCAGCTGCACACAGAACGATAACACGATGCATTGATGCAGTTTCCTTCGTCTCTTACGTGTTCGACTAAAAATAAATTTTTAAAATAAGGTTTTTTTACAGGACGTTTGAGCAATTATGTGCAGCTCGTGTTGTATACTCCCTAACACAAGCGAAAAACCAAAACAAAATTTTAGTCAGATTTTTTTTGTTTTTACGCGATTAGTATGAAAAAAAAATTGGACTGTAGAGAATTTTACATTTTATTTCAATAGCTACAGAATCAGCTACAATGAGTCATTTATTTGCAAAAAACGATTTCTATACATACTTTCTTTTACTACGAAAAGAAAGTAACATAAGAAACACTCTAAACGATACATTTTCCCCAAATTCCCAATGTAGTCGCAATATGACTATCGCTATTGGAAAAACAATCACAGGTATTGGTTACCTGTGAGAGTTTTTGTGATGTTAGGCATAATCTAAAACTTAATTATTTGGCCGGAAAAATTCAAAATCTTAGTTAGCGAATTATAAACGATAATCTTCCTTAATTTTCTTACTTAATTTTTAAGTTTTCAATACAAAACTCAAATGCAAACCTGCAGAATTATTTTTATATTTACTTGTAAGGACGCGGGCGAGAAGCGTCCACCACTAACTCATTTCAGAACCTTGTTCAATATACATATTAGAATTACAATTTAGACCTGCGATATGAATTTTACATTTATTGATTAAGGATTAATTATCCGAGTTGTCTCCGACATAGCCCAATATAAGAATTTCCTCCAAAAACATCTTAGGATCCATTTTAATCATGTAGAATCTCGTCGTGTAGAAATTAATTGAGAAACCAAATTTCATAAGGATTGGTTATACATAAAATGGCCAAAACTCGCTTTAGATTTCGAACCAGTACTACTACCAAATTTCATCATAATTCAGAGGTCAATCAATTTGTCAATTTAACGAACACTTTTAATATTTTATTCAGCTGAAATGTCTTCTTTTGTGGAAAAGACGCACAAAAATTAATAAAAAATTATCTGCTGGTTATAAAATAGCAACAGAAATCGTCTTTTGTGATAGTGCTGCCACTTATGGTGAGTAGCCGCCGTCTTATATAGCATAAAAGCGATATCACGTTGAGTTTCTTCATTTAGGATTTGCATTACTGTACCAAACTCAAATATGTAAATTTATTTATAAAACTACACAACCTTCGATTCAACCATATTTTTGTAATGTCGTCACGGCAGTTTGAAACCAAGCTACATGCCTTGTAAGCTGGCCTCGATATAAAACAAAATATCTGGCTATCATCCAGACGACCGTAATACTTCAATTTTCCTATTTTGTATATGCTATAAGTGTGTTAGAAATTTGCAGCTGTAATTTTCAAGCTAAATATGCAGGCTCACATTCACATGTCAAGTAATCGTCAATTTTAATAATTAAAATATTTAAACAAAGTCGTTTGTTGAATAATTAATAAATATTTTATCGACAAATAAAATAAGGCAACTAATTATAAAACACCCAACGTTTAATTCGCATAATTAATCGGTTTCATCAAGTAACATAAACCACACATATCTAGATTTTGTTAAAATATTCAAGATTAACTCGCTTTTAATTGAATTACATGATGCAAGCAATAAACTTTTTATAGAATTAGCCGATATTTCCCAAGTTATTGAGATGGGAAAAGCTTAATTATTTCAGCCTCAAATTGCTTTTTTGACATAAAATTCATGTTATCTACCAATGGTAAATACTACCAGTTATCAAATGTGAATGTTGTACTGGCTTAATGTAGATATTTTAAAAAGGTTGAGTTCTAGTTGGTATCAAAATGTGTACAATTTATGATAAAAAAACTGATTATGTACTAACAAAAATAAAGTGTAAGAAATAAATGATGATCACAGAATTTTAGGGCAACCCGAAACTTATCCGCAACATATTGTTCAAGAGTATTCGTCGATTTTGGAGTATCACTTGACGAGAATATTCATATTTCAGCTCCTACTCAAGAAATCGTCAAGCGGCTTACTGTTCCAGATACAGGAAGAACTATATAGCATATCTTTGGTATAAATATAGTATAACATATTTATGTGAATTACCTGGAATTAACACTAATTTTCAAAAAATTGGGATTCCAACCAAAGCGTAACAGAAAAGTTGAATTTATAGAAATTTAACACAGGCTTACAACTTTTGGGACATTTAGTGTGTTGTAGATTTATGCACGATTTACATGTTCCAATTTTTTTCCCAACAAATTTTTTACTCAAAAATAGAGCTGCACGCATATAAAAAAAAGTTACTAGTTAAAAAGAGTGAGCTATATAAACAAATAAGGCAATGCTATAATTTTTTTGTATGTCCCATAAATTTTGACAGTTCGAACAGCTTGCGTTTAAATTAGATAACGAACAACATCGAATTGCAAGACAATAAAATATTTAATTACCGCTCGTGTTTGCTCGTTTTGTTTAAATGATGTTTATGTCTGCTTGATGTTTATTTGATACTTTTTTGAATTTTTTTTTTATAGAAACTATATTTTATGGCAACATTCCCAGTTTTATGCCAACTTTTGCTCAAATTAAAAAGAAAAAATCCAATTTTATTTTACTGGAATTTGTTTCGTGCTCCTCTCGCAAACGAAAATCGTAATATACTTAACCTTTCATTTTTTACTGGAAAAAAAATTGGAACATGTAAATCGTGCATTAGATTCAGATTTTCAAACTAAACTGGAACCCATCAAAGTAAAATATTTAAAAATTTCGCTTCTGAAGAAATAATAAATTGTCTTTTATGAATTTTTGACTTGAGAAAATGTGTAAGAATCACAACAATCAGTTTCAAACGGATCAGATTACGATTTATTAAAATCAGTCTACTCATCAGGTCGCGACGACTGATGTTGATTATTATACATTGGAAAATTATCTATATATAGAACAATACCATGGGGGGTAGGCTTTGACTTTCGAGTCAAACGGTTGATATTTTCTTTCGATTTTTTTTGCGGGTTTAAAATTTAAATTTTTAAATTTTTATAAATCATAAATTGTAATTGTCAGTGAGGTTTTTATATACGAATTTACTCGTATATTATATTTTGCATGGAGATTAGAAATCTATTACTGATATCGGGCAAAATACCATAACGAAAAGGAAAATAGTGTTTTTAGTGAAAAGTCGATTTTAATTCGCAACGGATACGACTACAACGGGTACAGCTGCTGGAGGAAAAAGTGAGGATAAAACCGATTCTGGAGATAAATATGAGTCAATAAAGGAAACGGAGTTTTCATCTACCACTACCACATAAACGACAAGGCGATATATAGAAAACCGGTGTTACCACGAGGGCCGATCAACACGTGTGGGGGATGGACTGCACCAATCGAATCAACCTGGGGAGATACAGCTAAGTGTTCTGTTATTTTGATTTTTTGTGTATTATATAATTTTATTGGTGTTATTTGTGTGTGGCCGTTGGCCTGTGTGGTGGTGGAGCCCTTCTAATTGGGGCCTTCTTTTTCCATTGTGTTGTGGTGTTTTTTCCTTTAGTTGTTTTTGTTTTTCGTTGTCAGCGAATGACATACTGTGTTGAACGAGAGTTAATTTCATAAGGAGTGGAAGTGTTTTGTGCTGCTCTTTATGCTGTATACATACTGTGGCGTTTGTTGCGGCGCGGGTATGTCACGCTCGCACCGCACGAACGAATTTATACCTGCGGGAGCGAGTGCGATGTATTTGTGCCGCGATGGTTTCCGCAGGTGTGTATACATTAATTTGAGTTTAGTGTTTTGTGGGTGGGTAATAAATAGATACAGAAATGTATATTCATAAAATATATGTTTTCAACGTTCGGACCCATGAGGTATTTTGTATTAGAATCATTCATCAGTTTATTCACATCCTTATGATTTCTTTTTTTCAAATCTTCATCTCAATTTAACGAACCATCAAAATACTTCTTGTAACCGAATGTTGTTAGCGACACCATTTTCAATTGGATTTATGTATATTACTAATAGTAATTATATAATATTGTTTTCTTTGATTGAGAATGAGTAAATGTTTATTACTTAGTTCGAGATAGTTTCGTTCTAAATTTTGAAAGAGTGAATGAATTTTTAAAGTAGCTAGTTAATTAAAGTTTATGATATTGTACTAAAATATAATTTTATAAAGATTCTACAGTCCATAAGGTCAGTATGGACTGTATAATTTTTAGTTCATCATATGTAAAAATATATGCTTTAATTAAATGGTTTTCTAGGTTGTTTCGGGAGACTGTAAATTGGTGAAGGTTTTGATTATATTGTTCTGGGTGGGATAAATAATTATCGCTGGTTGTTGATTTTATGATTTATTTAATACGATTAGGTGATACGATACGATGAAGGATCATACAGTTGTGTTAGCTACTTATTATTAATTCTATCATCTTACAGATTCGTGATTGCTTTAAAAGTTTTATTTAACTTGTTTAGGTGTTGGGATTCTGGAGCTGTGCCAAACATCCATCATTGATCTTATATTGCAGATTAGCTTTTTTTGAAACCATTTGGAATTAGCTACACGATAGATATGCTGTTATGATTAAAAATTAGATTTCGATTTCAGAAGCAGTTAAAAACTTTTATTGGACTATTTTGTAGTATAGAGACCTCTGTTTTTCCAGTGGCTTGGCTCCTTTTTTAGTTAGGCGTTTTAGTAAGAATTTTTTAATTATTAGTATTGCATCCAGTGGGTGGTATTTAATAATAATTATTAATTTTAATTTTTTATTATTTTAGATTTTTATTTTAGATTTTGTTAAAAATAGGTATTAACGAAAATTCAAGAAGATAAATTTGCAGAGTTAAATAACTATTTTTAATTTTCAGATGACTGGAAGTTTTTCAGTTACATGATTAATAATTATTTCGTAGTTAGAATTGTGTCATTGTGTTACTAACTATCAACTACTTAGGTGTATGTAACCGGGTTGAGTCTCTCCTTACTAACATAACCTTTCCTATCCCTCGATTTTGTTATGTATAATAAACGTGTACGGTGGACTCCGGCCATATCTGGGATTACTTGTCAAATGACTTAGCCGTACATCTCAATCAAATCAAATCAAATCAAATATAGAACAATACCATGTAGTTGTACTACTAGCGAATTACTGCATGGCGTACGAAATTCGATTCTTTCATCAGATTTCTCACCTTGAACAATCACAAACACCATTACATTCGAAAAACCAAAGTAAGATATATTGTCCTATAATCAGCTAATTTTTGCAAGATTTTTGTGTTACAAATTTTTTCCATTTTTTTTGATTCTAATTCAAAATTAACTATTGAACCAATAATAAATATTTAAATAGTTTTTATTGGTTTAAGGCTCGATAAAATAAAACAATTCAATTGCTGACCTTTCGATGTTTCATCGACCTCCTTTCAAAGCTAAAAAATGATAGCTTTGAAACTGATGTCGATGAGAAAACCTCAGCAATTAAAGCTCAGCAATTAAATGTTTTATTTTATCGAACCTTAAACCTTAAACCAATAAAAACTTTACCTTAATCATGGTTTTAGTGACATCAAAACTCACATGATCACACGGACATAAAAAATTTTAAATAATTTTTCCCGAAGGACTGATATTAGATGATCCCTTAAACAACTAATGTTCTCCAATAATATCCGTGTCTTCATATATTTTGCTACATGGGGCCACTTGCACCATAAGTTCCCGGGATGTTTGAATTACTCAATATCAATATACTATCGAAACACTGATGTTCAACAGAAACTTTTAGGTGAACATTTTTGTTTCAATGAATTGTGTTTTCGATGAATTGTTATTTTCAAAATTGTTTTCATGCGCTTTTGATTATTGTAAAATTGTAGTTTTCATATTTGTTTTTCGATTAATTGTTTTTCGATGAATTGTTTGTCGCATAATTGTTTGAAGCGGAATTTTCGGGGAAGCGAATTTTAGTCTCCACTTTGGACTACCTCAGTAGGAAAATTATGCGGATTTTGTTATATAAGATCAAAAATCTTAACAAAATTTATTAATTTCGAAAAATGCCTGAGATGGAGGACTGTTTCTTGCATAATATTAAATAGCTAACCAGTGTGTCGGAGACAATACGTGTATAACGATGGATTGATTTAAGCATCACTGTTCATGATTTTTATTTAAATGCGGAAAGAGTTTTCGACAGGTTTAGGTGTATGTCTGTCTTTCGACATCCTGTCCACTGCCCAGAAAGATTAACTGTTTCTCGTAATTTTAGATGTGAATGGATTTACAAATGAATATATTATTGTTTGATAATTGCTTATGCCCCCAAAATGAGATTTCATTCCGTATAGCGCCAATCACGACTTATACAGATCAACTTAAAAATGTCTTGAAGTAAAAGCCATACCGGATCTAAATCTGAGGGCCTACTATCGCTTTCGATCGTTTTCGTTGATTACGAGCTACAAATTTGTTTGTACTATGACTTTCGCATATTGTGAACGTTAACGAAAATATGATGTTTAAATCCATTCCGAAATTCGGAAATCCCACGACCTTTTTCCATGAGCCATTGCCGGCCAGAGACGACCGCCTAAATCCGGTAAAACAAATTTTCCGTACCCATGCGAATGGTTACAAGCCCTATGTGAAAATATTTCTCTGACAACACTTAAAATAATTTTGGTACTAAAATTATTTTTCGAATCGAAAGCAGTAGTACCGAAACTGACGAAATACGATAGCAAATAGTTCAACAATAGACGAAAATGACCGAAAACGTTCGAAAGCAACAGTAGGTCCTCTGTTTAAAATGCCTTAGTCCGTGCACATAGAAAGGTGTAGCGCCGACTCCACAAACGGATCTATATCGAATTTTTAAGATGATTAGTGGTTACCATTACAAAGTCGAAGTAGCCTGATTTTGTTACCGAACTCGTCGTTCATGAGCACCATAATTTAAAGGTTGTTAGACATCGGGCCCTACACTTATGAGTTCATATCAATCCAATCTCAAAAACTTGAACTTTTTGTGAGTATAACGATCATTATGACATGTCGACATCAACTAGTTCAATTTTCAGAATTCATCGTTCCAGTGAGAACCATTAATTAAAATCTATTTAATTGAGCCATACACATAAAAGCCTATTTACTATAAATTCAAATCTATTAAGCCCCAGTGAAACCATTGTCATTTGAGCCGATATATGAGCGTCTATCACAACATACATTCACACGAAGCACTAACACCAAATGGATTTCCTAAAGTAGGTAAAAACAAGATTTAAATAAGTATATGAAGTTATTATTTACACGAAACTATTCTATTCCGTCCCAGTTTTTTTCATTTTCTGCCTCCTTCTATATAATAAACACAACAAAATGTCCCTTCCCAGTTTTTTCGTTTATTAAGTGTTTATGTAAAACAAATTTTTAGTGGTAGTAATTCTTAATATTTTAAGTTCCGAGTGAGTGCTGACCATAAGTGGCCAGTATCGACCGTACGTTCAAATTTCAGTGAATGGCCAATTTCCAAAATCTCAGACAAAGTTAAAAATTTGTATCTCTTAAGAACTTCCTCGGCCGTAAAAAGTTCATTATATTTTAAGATGGCAATGATAAGGGCAAGTAAGGTGACCTCCCCAGTCCCAGACATATGTTGGGATTAGCATAATCAATCGGCTTCGATCAGGCCACATAAACAATTATGTGAAAATCGTCTATACCTTCCTAGACCTTCCTGAGCGGGAAATGGCAAATAATGTTCTGAGATGGTACGTTATCGTGTGAGTACTGACCAAATGACCAGCATCAACCAAATGTTCAAACTTCAGTAAATGGCCAACTACGAAAACCTCAGCCAAAGTTAATGAACATGTTGTAGCTTTTAAGAAGTTCCTGGGCTGGAAATGGTTGTTTGCATTTGGAGCAAATGGTTGGTGCTGCCCAAGGGGCCAGCACCAACCATCTGTTCAAACTTTAGTAAATGGCCTACTTCAAAAATCTCAGGTGAAGTTAAATTAAAATTTGTAGCTCTTAAGAACTGCCTAGGCCGGAAATAGTCCTTATGTTTTGGGTTGTGGTAATGATAAGGGAAAACTACGGTAAACTTCCCAGTGCCAGCCGTATGTTAGGATTGACACAATCTTCCAGCTTCCATATGGCCTGAAATGAAAATCATCTATAACGTCCAAGACCTTCCTAGGTCAGAATAGTGATTGATGTTTGGAGAAGGTACGCAATTAAGTAATTACGCCAACTTTTAAAATCTTAAGTGAAGTTAACGAAAAATTTGTATTTGTTAAAAGATTCTTACGCCGGAAATAGTTCTTTATGAGTTGGTAATGATAAGGGAAAACTATGGTGAGCTTCCAGGTGCCAGCCGTATGTTAATATTTACACAATTTTTCAGCTCTGATATGCCCGCATATAAATTTATATGAAACTCGTCTATAATTTCCAAGAGTTTCCTGGGCGGAATATACATTGATATTTTGATTTGTTACGTGTAGGATAAATGCTGACCAAGTGGCCAGCACCAGCCGTTTGTTCATTCTTGAGTAAATGACCAACTTCCAAAATCTCAAGTGAACTTAAATAAAAATTTGCATCTCTTAAGAACTTTTTAGGCCGGAAATGGTTCTTTATATTATGAGTTGGTAATTATAAGGGAAAACCATGGGAAGCACTCCAGTACCAGCTTCGATATGGCCCCATATATATTTATATGAAAATTGTATGTCACTTCCAAGACGTACCTGCGCCGGATATATCAATTGATGTTTTGAGATGGTACGTGATAGGGTAAATGCTGACCAAGAGGCCAGCACCAACTGTATATTCAAATTTGAGTAAATGTATAAGAACTTAAGAACTTCCGCCGTCAATCATAGCAAAATGTGTGCTTGCTTTATTCAGTTGGTCACAATTTAAAAAAAAAAAATCATAAAAAGTTACTACTTGCTTCTTTTGTGAAGTCAAATTTAGGTCCTATTTTAACTAGATCTGATAATAATCAACTAAAGATAAAACCCATAAAGAACGAAGTTCTCTTAAAATAAATTTCTCTTGTTAAAGAAATGGCATGTTTTAAGTCGCCTATGCAAGTTCATATTTTCCCGTACAAAAAAAAATTGTATCTTAGAAGTACACAACAGACACGCGGTACCATCAAAGTTAACAACTTATTACACTAAATATATAATTACATCGATTTTGCCATGAGGCAAGGTTGCAGAATTTATAAATGACTTCGTTTAATGCATATTTGACAGGCTCCTCTTGAAACTACTTTTGACTCATGCTAGTGTTACTTAAAGCAAAAAATACATTTGTCAGCCAAAGCATCAGGAGTGCAGCCATATCGTATACAGGCTATTGCAGCCCAATCAAGAATGTACGGTTATAGATTTTTCGGATGTACCTATGAATTATAAAGCTAAATACAAGCCTGTATACGATATGGCTGTACTCCAACGGATTGCCATATATATCCGTTCATTATCATGTGTATTGTTAATGTCCAAAATAACAAAAACGCTATCATCACAACAAAAGAAAATAAAACAATCGAAAATGGAAAAGGGAAATATCTTAAAAATCCATTAATTAATTTTTCTTAATAACTCAACAACAAAAAAATTTTATGTAAGAAAAATCAATCATTAAATTCAATAAAATACGAAATAAAACAAATCAAAAATATCCCCTCTTAACATAAATTTCCGATTTTCATTTTAATTGTGTTTTACAAAAAAATTTAAATTCAATTAATGATTTTTTTCTGTAAAACACAACAACGACAAAAGAAAATCATTTTTACGCATTTTGCTTAATTAAAATTGGAAGAGCAAATAATAAATTTGGTAAAATAAAAATTATTTAGCCTGAATGTATTATTGATTATAAAATTATTTAAATTTTGTTTTCTTCTCGTATTTAACAACGCCTAAATGATTATTAATAATAATTTGTGTGAGTGCTTTTTTATCATCGTTCAACAATTATTACTGTCATTAACAAAATCCATTGACGTTTTGTTTAGTGTGTTACACAAATTTGGTGTCACTCACTTAAAAAAATAATTCTAGATATAATGTTCTCTAATAATACTTTTGATTTTTGACAAGGGGAGTAAGACTAACGAGCACAATATTTGCAACACCTTATAAACTGCGTTTAACAGAAATAAGATGTACTTTGTACGGTATTTTTCACAAGCCTGATACCTATTAGTCGCATATCGCGATAAGAGTATAAGGGGTATTCACACTGAGGCGAATTTCGGATGTGAATAACTTTATTCGCGAAAATTTAAATTAAAAGGAACCTCATTAAATAAATAATTTTCGTGGAACGGGCAAATGAGCTTTTCCAATAAAAAATTGCGCAAAGCTATCTTTGGAACAAAGAAGTTTATAATTATTTATATTTCTAGATTATTAAAATCATTAATCAATGATTTGAACATAGCTTAAGAATATATGATCCATCAGCTCATCATATAAGTAAAGCGCCGCTGTCTGTATTTTAAATTAAGCCGGCTATAAGCACACATTGATGACACCTTTGTTTTGGATCGCTAAACGATAACAGTACGCGCCATAACATTGCATCAAATTAGGCTTTACATCAATGAAGCGAAAACCTATCATATGCAGTTATCGCAAAAATACAAATACGGGGAAATGTATTTCGGCAAACACACAATATGAGAAAGAACGAGTTTAAATATTTGGGATCGGTACTAACGAAGCGAAATTCAGTTTCTGTGGATATAACATCAATGATCGCAGGTAGACTTCAATGATCCTGTCATCGGCGAAGTTAGTTGCGGTCTACGCACTACTGGTTATTGTGATCACCTCATCCGTAGCGAATGCATCTCACCCTCGACTACAGATCATTAGTTATACAGCATGAAATTCCACAATCATTACGATCCACTTACGAGTCATTACCACTCTCTGCCAAAGTAACAGCTTGAATAGGTACGAGATCAGTGTTGGGTTTCTGATCAGCAAACGTTTTTGCCTAATCGTAACGAATTGTTGACCCATAAATAACTGTATTTGCGTACTCAGATTGCACACACGTCACTTCAACATCTCACTTGTGAACAATCATACCCTAACGGAGGTGAAATCAGAGCCTGCCAAAGACACGAAAGTATTTATTAATTATTATGATATGAACGAATTAATATTCGAAAGTATTTAATCAAAATTCCCCAACACGATGTAACGTGTGATTGTTTTGGGTGACTTCAACGTACAAATCGGCAATGCAGGCAGCATTCATCGTGGTATAATAACCAATTACAACGAATCTCACATTGGAATACTGAAGTATTGAACAATTAAGCTACCCGGGCCAACTTCGAAGTTAGTATATTGGAAAAGAAACAGCCGACCACTTAGATGGGTAGTGGAACATAATAAAATCGATGATAACAAATGTCTCGACGAAAATCTATTTGCAAATACACCCATCCCTCGATTTACGAAGCCTCGTTTTACGGAAAATCTCGATTTACGATAAATATTTTTCCTTATAAAAATTTTGGGGAACAAAAGTTTCCCAATCAACTTTATATTGAAAATTTTTGCATTAAACTTATTGCTTCAGTAGGCCGGAAAAATACAATTTGGCCAAAAATGCTATGAAAATATTTTTCCCAATCCCGTTTTCGCTGGAAAAAAGAAAGTATGTTCAGCAATATTCTTAGACGTAGCCCAAGCATTTGATAAGGTTTGGCACCGTGGTCTAGAATTTAAGCTCCAACGAGATTTGCCAAAACAATATTTTGAATTGCTAAAGTCTTACATCAACGACCGTCACTTCCGGGTGAGACAGGAAGGGGAATACTCTATACTGAAAAAAATATTGGCAGAGGTTCCACAAGGCAGTGTTCTAGGCACCGTATTATACCTCCTGTATACAAATGATCTACCAAACATAGAAGAAGCTAGAATAGGAACGTTTGCTGATGACACAGCTGTTATGACCACCGATGCTAGTATAGTTGAGTCCACAAGAAAACTACAAAATGCTGTTTATATAGTGAATAAAATGGACAAAACAATGGAGAATAACACTTAACGAATCGAAATCAACACACATCAACTTTACAAATAGGAAATTAGAGTATGTTCCGATTAGACTGAATTCACAACAAACACCATATTCTGACAATGCTAAGTATCTCGGCATGACGCTAGACTCTAAACTCAGGTGGAAAGCGCATGTTAAAAAGAAAAGGCAAGAACTGAATTTAAAATTCAGAAAAATGCACTGGCTTATTGGAAGAAACTCCGAACTGACAACGCACAACAAACTGCTGTTATATAAACAAATCCTAAAACCTACCTTGACGTGCGGTCAGGAAAACTACAGTGAAGACCATTTAAACATTTCAAAATAAAGTACTACGTAGCATTGTGAATGCACCTTGGTACATTAGAAACGACAATTTCCATCGAGACTTAAACATGGAAAACGTCAGCGATGAAATACAAAAATTTGCAAGGGGTCGTGTACTGCGACTGCAGCAGCATGACAACGAGGAGCTGCGGAACCTACTGGATCGCACCAATGGCCCAAAGGGCCTAAAAAGAACAAAGCCTTTAGAATTAGTGGTTTCTTGAGCCGCTTAAATCAAAGGACTGACAGAGCTGGGATGAACCGATAGGTCTCATCCCACAAGAATGGACTACTTATATTATACAGAAATAAAGAATTCTTTAAAAAAAACGTATTTCCCATCAAAAACCAGAATAGTGCTATACTGGTAATTATTCGTCTCCCATTTTTCGTAGTTTTCTTAGTTAAGATTTGAACCAAATATTTAAAAATATACTAAAAATTCGGTTAACAAAATTTCGATTTGCGTAATAACGAATTAATTCGTAAAGCGAGGGACAGGCGCGTACGCAGGGGGGTTACTAGGTGTTTAACCCACCCCCCCCCCCCCCCATGATTCAACAATAGAAAAAAAATAATTAATAAATGTATCAACAAGGGTCTAGCAAATGTGTTAATGCAAGCTATGCGTAATCTGGAAATAAATTCAAAATTCATGATTGGACAAGGTTATGATGGAGCTTCAGCAATGCGTGGACGATTTCATGGTGCACAAAAATATGTGCTAGCTTTATATGTACACTGTGCATCTCAACCTCGCTATTTGTGATGCTTGTGAAATTTCATACGAAATTGTATAGGATCACTCGGAAGTGTATACAATTTCTTTAACACCCCAAAGCGCCAAGCCGTGCTAAAAAATTGTATAGACGAAACGGCACCTGAATCAACAGCAACGCGATTCAAACAAATATGTCCCACACGATGGATTCAACGCCACGAGTCTGTCCTAGTAGTTCTGGAGCTTCAAAAAGCTGCAATCTTTGCGATGGAAATTATTTCTGATTGGGATGACAAAAAAACTTCTTCTTCTGCGATTCAGCTTCTATCTGTTATTAGGAGTACTGAATTTCAAGTATCTCTTCATGTGCTTGCCAAGGTTTTTGGTATAACCCTGCCACTAAGTTGTTCACCACAAACAATAAATCTGGATCTGGCCGCTGCAATCGAACTGGCACAAGATGTTGAAGATGTGCTAGATGAAATACGATGCGAAACAGAAATGCAATTTAATGCAATTTTCAGTGACGTCAAGAAAATATGTGACCAGCTTAATGTAGAAATACGAATTCCTCGTCTACCCGGAAGACAAATTCATCGCTGCAATATTGCAGTTGAAAATCCTGAAGATTATTATCGTATTACCATCTTTATACTTTTTCTAGATTCTACAAAGATACAAGTTCACGATCGGTTTCTGAAACATAAAAATATATCCCCTTTGTGATTTACTAACACAATTGTGCGGGTAGAGCAAAAGTACCATGTCAAAAATTTAGTTTTGTATGTTTTTTGAACCAACTTACACATTTGTGAATTCCTTTTTAACTTATTTTCGTCTGAAAAAAAACACTATATCTATACACACAATTGTGTTGGTTTTACTTCAAATAAAGCAAAAATTTTTATCAACAACGCCATTACATACTATGGTTTTTTACTCACACATTTGTGTGGCTTGGACTAAAACTGAGCCAATTTTTTTGTTTTCTTGGTTGAAAAAGGGATATTGCAAAATTTTATGTGTCTTTTGCCAAATGAACAAAAATTTTCATTGGAGCACGAAAAATCTGCAAAAATCCTTTTTGAAAAATGTAAAAGTATTACGAACTGCAGCATAGTTGAGGGCATTGGTGAACTGAAGCTATGGTGGCGCCATGCTATAAATTCTTCGAATACACCAAAAAATGCTCGTATTGCATTTTTATCATGCGACGAATCAATTTTCCCAACTGTTCGAAAATTACTTCAAATATTTGTAACACTACCGGTTGCAACATCAAGCAGTGAACGATTTTTTTCAACATTGAGACGACTCAAAACGTATTTACGCAACACAACGAATGAAGATAGGCTAAATGGATTAGCGTTACTTAATATTCATCGTAATGTCACGGTTTCTGTTTTTTTTTTTTGATGCAGTTCTAGATGAACTAGCAAAAAGTTCACTTAAATTAGAAATTCGCTTGTAGTAGGTAATTATGAAAAGAAAAAATCTTTGAACTTCAGTCTTAACTTCTATCGCTCTTCAATTGTTTCAGAAAATTGTCTTTTGCTGAATCTGCCATTTTTATTCTATTTTATAAGAAAAAATATGTATTTTTTAATATATTTATTAACTTTTCTTGATGAATTTTTTATTAATTTTTGTTATATAATTTTTAATATATTAATTTTTCTTTAATAGTTAAGTTCTTTCTTGTATAGTTTATGTTTTTATAGTGACATAAAATAAAATATAACATATATTAGCTAGTTCTATTACGTGAAATTTTTTTTTTTTAAAGCCCCCATGGCTTTATCCTGCGTACGCGCCTGGCGAGGGATGAGCGTACATCTTACGCTAGAAACATGGCTGGAGGAGAATTGTATAGATTAGAAAGAACAGGATCACGCACGAAAACGATTCTTGTCTCAAAAGCCGACAAGGCAGACAACACTGCCGACTGCCACCGACTGAGTAGAAAGAAGAAACGTGAATGGCACAAACAACAAATGTTTAAAATAGAAACTGCAAGTTTAGGAGACAGATAACGTTAAAATAACGATAAGAACTTCCATCTACGCTATAGCGGTATTTAGAACGAACCTGAAAAATTACAAATGAACATAAACATAGTCCTAGCGGTGTGGCGAAATTATTTTTCACCGTTAATTATTAATAATTAACATTATTATGTCAGCCCCAGCTCTATCTTACGCTGAAGTAAGCGTAGCTCATATAAAATATGAAAAATTATATAGCAGATGAGGATGGCATATTAATCCAAACGCTCAAAATCAGCGGCGATTACCTCTTCTATCGTATACTTCGGCTGGTTTTATCGATTCGGTTCGTGGAGAAAATCCTAGGCTAATGGAAAATACCACTAATCTGCCCACAACACAAAAAAGGAGACCGGTTGAATTGTTTTTTACAACGAGTACTTCTTGGATGTGAATCAGTACGGGCTCGATCCAAGGACATCGACAACCGATATCTGAGGATTGTGTTGAAACGATGCGTAGACTCTGCAAAATGTTGTAAACACCAGTAGTTATTTGTAGTAGCGATTCTCGGATGCTAACAATACAAGACAGCAAAAAGTTAACCGATTTTGAGTTTATGCTTAGTAAATCATAAGATGCTACCTCCAATTAAGGAAGGAGAAATGTACCAGATGAGTGTGAATTTCAAGATCAAAAATGATTTAGACAACATCGATGTGATTGGAACAACGATGATTTAAGTCAAGGTTTAGATGACTTGGACTTGTTGTACGTTCCCCAAAACCATACCATAAAACAGATCCTGGAGTCGGCACCAATGAAGACAGGAGCCTCCTATTCGGTAGACGGACAACTTTCAACAAGGCCTTCGAAGTCTTGGTTATCGTGTCTGGCACCCATTTTTCGCGGGAGCATTGTATACAAAAAACGTTATTATCAGTATCGTTTTGATTTTATATCGATACAACGTTTGAATTAATTTGTTATTGTACGTGGTAGCCATCTGTTGATCGGATTAAATATTACTTGAGGACCACTGTAAAGTATAGTTCTTTATTTGAGCGCCGCTGTAAACTAATTATTATTGTAGTGTAAGAAAACGAGGGAGAGTTCTGACGTCATCGCCACTGAAATACTAAAAAGCAAATGTTAAGTTTTATAAAATTATGTTTTAACTCGGCGTAATTCGCCGTATTTTACATTGTTATAATTTAATTTTAATAAACTCATAATATGATTACAATTGTTGAGGCGGGCAAACCTCTTCAGCGCCAGGGAAGAAGAAAACGAAGGACCTTATCTTTCAAATTATTGGGTGTACAAGTGTGTACCATGGCTTGTATAGCAGGTTGTCTCATAAATTCGGATACATTTTAAATATTTGTTGGTAATTATCTTTATTAAATAATTAGTGTATTGTTTCTTTAGTTTATATTATTTTCGATAATTATTCGGTAACGCAGCCATATAAAAAAAATGTTCTCCAGTATTATTCCCGCGTTTTTTGCACGACATGTGAAATTGACTGTGTTACCATGAGATAGTCGTTAATAATGCACCATGCTTTATTTATGCAAATAAAGCATTTTTATTTAAACCAAAGTTCATATGTCCCTGGTAGTACTTTACTACTGCCGAAACAGAATCAGCTCCCCCGCAACGTGGACGCGGCTACTATAGGTGCTAGTCTATAGACTGAACTTCTTCATCCAGTTAATCATTATTTTAAGGTACATTCAACTTTATTCTGTTACTTAGACTTAGTTCTACTTTGAATCCTGCCCAATAGTTAGAACCCGAATCGGTTTCTTATTCGATACTTACGTGAGTTATCGGTACCTATATAATTGTAAAAAAGTTGAGTAGGTCGGCTATTTTATTGTAAGTTTCAAGTAGATTTCCAATTACTACGATATTTTGCCACTGTTAAGAGAAGCGTAGTTAAAACTAATTTTGATCCAAAATGAGTGAGTTTGGCATTGAAGTTTTCTATCCAACACTAACTTTTCTCCTAAACTTTTTAGAAACTTTATAAACCATAGTAGCGGTTAGTGAATGAATTTTCTCTTAATATTGAGGCTGGTGGTTTGTATTTCTGTTGCTAATATTTTTTCGCCTCGTAAGACTAAATTTTCGTTTTAACTGTTATAGCACACCCTCCTGCAGTGTTGTCCGTGTGTATTGTATTATATACTTGATAATCTAACTTGCACGTAAACATAGCCATTCATCCAAAAGTGCGCCTCATCGCTAATGATGATTTTTCGGCAAAAATTGAGGTTCACTTCCAAACGCTCCGAAGCCCAGTCAGCAAACAAACGGCGTTGTCTATGGTCATTAACTTTGAGCTTCTGGGTCAGTTAGATCTTGTACGGGTGTAGGAATCAAACTCCAGCGAAAAATTCACCAAGTTGAAATCTGTGAAAAGCCGAGTTCTTGTGCACGGCGACGAATTGACTGCCTCGGGTTCCCCTTTACTCTTTCACGGACCGTGGCAATGTTGTCGACCGATCTGGCGTTCCTTTTACGTACGAGCTAGAGTTTCCAAAATACCCGAAAAATAAATACCCGGGTATCGGGTAGATATTCTTTGAACTACCCGGGTAACCCGAAAAAAAAGACAAATAAATACAAAATTCATTTATTAAATATAACAAAAATGGTGAAGAAAGAATTCAATCATGTTAAAATTCATTATTCATTACAAGTTTTAAAATATTCAAATAAGTTATTGAAACTTTATATTGGAACAAAATTTTAAAATATGTTAAATATAATCAATTTTTAATTAATTAGGTACTTATAAAATAAAATTTTATGAATAGCAGACCATTAAAAGTATTTTCTGATAAACGAGTACGGAGTTTTGTTATTATATTCCCGGCAACTAGAAAGACCCGTTCGCATGCCGTTGAGGTAAGGTTTATTGTTAGGAGCGCTTCGTATTAATTTACCAATACTTCACTTCGCATTCCTCTATTCAATTCGACAAATTTGAAGTCCTTTTCAATATATGCACTCGAAGCTGTAAATTTAGTGAATTTAGTTGATGTAAATGAATTAATGCAGAAGTCCATTAATTCATTTAAATCAACTAAATTCACAAAATTTACAGCTTCAAATGCAAATATTGAAAAGGACTTCAAATTCGTCGTAGGTTGTTTTTTCACTATCGCGGTCCGTATCATCAGAGGACCTGGAGCTATCCGATTTCGATATTTTGTTCTGGATTTGATCTGGATTTGGTCTATTTATTAATTGTGTAGCAAGTAGTTTTATTGTCGTTTTTGATGAGTAACTTAAAAAATAGGTAGTTTTGGATGCCTACCATGATGTAAGAATAATAAGAACGTTATTTAGTCTTTTTGTCGTCGTTCCTCAACTTCAATTTGTAAATGTCCAATTATATCCTGAGAAAGGGGCGTATTAAGTTCTTTTAGTTTATTGAATACATTTAAGGGGTCCTTTAGCAGTTATAATATTGGCATATTCCCTAGGTTCTTCAACTGCAATCAACCATTAAAGGTTCCAATACTAAAGAAACTTCCTTTAAAACGTGAGTGTTCTCGTCAGCAACTTTTCCGAACCGAATTCATTTAATGCTGGGTTAATACAGATAATTAATTTTAAAAATCGATTAACTGCAAAAATTAGTGTATTCCAGCGGGAATTGCAGTCCAAAATTAGTGTAAGGTCTTTTCCCTCTTGTTGCACTACATACTAAGATAAAATATCGCTTAGAACTGCTAATTTCTTAAAAAATCTTGTTCTCTTATCTAAAGCTGGCTTGATGTTTCAAGTTAGAGAAAAGGCTTCATGTTCCGATATTTCTTCTAACAGCAAATTTCCATGTACTACCCGACTGTTCAGTTGAACTCCATATTCTTGTAAACTATTTCTTACAAGACTTTCAAGTACTCCCGATATGCTATATATTTTTTTGTATGTTTTTTTGTAGTACTCGAATACCCGAAGCAATTACCCGGGTATTCGAGTAGTAGAATCATGACAAAAATACCCGGATATCCGGGTACCCGATATCCGGGACTGGAAACCCTAGTACGAGCGTTGGCTGATTGTTTATCGAGCCGGTTGTCTCAAATTTGGCACCAAACGACGGAGAGTCGACTTGAAGAACCACCGCGCCTGCTGTAAAATGGGCACAACGCGCACAACGTTTCTACTAATGAACACTTATTTTGATAATAAGTTTTTCAGTTGGACTTGCTCTTCAATCGTGTAACTTGTCATGGTGATGGCAAGTTACACGATTGAACAGCACGTGAATTGGCATCAGTGAATGAAAAACAAAACACCTGGGGGTCTATTATGAAATTTTCGACGCGCGTATTTTTTTCGACGTTGTCGAAAATTTGGTATTATGAAATTTTCGACCGCGTTTTTTTTTCGACGTTGTCGAAAATTTGGTATTATGAAATACTCGACGCGTTTTTTTTTAGATAACGTCGATTATTTTACGACAGCTCTTGAGGTGTCGAGTACATAAAAGAAAAGTGTTAAGTGTTGAGAAATAAAAAAGTTTGTTAGTAAAAATTAATTAATAATTTAAACTTATAAAATTTTAATTAATAAAAATTAATTAATTAATTTAAATTTAATAAAAAATAATTAATTTAAATTTTCATATAAAAAATAATTAATTTCATTTTTCGACATCCTCGAAAAAAAAAATTCATAATAGCGATTTTCGACGTTGTCGACGTTGTCGAAAAATATACGCGCGTCGAAAATTTCATAATAGACCCCCTGATTAGACAGACGCCACCAAACAACATGGCCGCCAGCCTGGCAACATCGACCCGCCCAAATTGAAAAACCTTTTACAATGAGCACTTTGCGCTTTAAACATCTGCGCAGTATATAAGGTTTCAGCCGGAACCATTAAAATGTCAGCCGAAACCATATGAAACAAGCCGGAACAAAACCAACTAGACACAAATAGCACAATGCATTGTGTATTATTGTGCATTATCTGATTTTTCAGCCGAAACCAATATTAAAACGAGCAGAAAGATAAGTAAACAACGATTGACGAAGTATTTTTCAAATGTGCTATTGTATTCGTGCCATAGTTGGTTTATTTCTGCTGGTTCATATCGTTCCGGCTAAAACTTTATATGTTGTACAAGCTTCTAAAGTGCATTGTGCTCATTGTGCTATGCAAGCTTCTAATGAGTCCGACTGGTAAAGCTCTTGTGCGAGTCAAGTGGCTCTAAGTTATTCCCGCTGGCGTAATATTAGTTTCGGATTTTAAAATCAGATGGTCCACAATGCATTGTGCTACTTGTGTCATAGTTGGTCTGGGTCCGATTGGCTTATGGTTTCTGCTGGTTTTATATTGTTCTGACTCGCATTATAAGGTTCTGGCTGAAAAATCAGAGAGTGCATAATGATGTATAATGCATTGTGCTCCTGGTGCCATAGTTGGTTTGGTTCCGGCTAGCTTCATATGGTTCCGGGCGACATTTTAATGGTTCGGCTGACTTTGTCGAGGTTCCGACTGAAGGCTTATATCACTTATGCGCACCATGATGCACAATGCATCGTGCAGCTTGTGCCATAGTTTAAGTTTGGTTCCGGCTGATATGGCTCCGACTAGCGTGATGGACACTATTATTTTATTTGTCTTGATTTCACCTTTTCCATTAAGATTACGAGTACCTATGAATTTTTTTATGGCATACTATTATTATTAACACTTTTTACGCTATTGGCCGTAGGCACTTGGCGAAACACACTAATACTTAATAAAGACATTTTTATTAATCACTTGTTTTTTGTTTCGCAGTTATTTTGAATAATTTTCAAAAAGTTTAAAAAATCACTCGATCGATTTCGACTTGTTAGGTCATCATCAGGAGTATCTACTGTGTGATTTTTTAAACTTTTTGAAAATTATTCAAAATAACTGCGAAACAAAAAACAAGTGATTAATAAAAATGTCTTTATTAAGTATTATTATTAACGATGGATAACATAAAAGCATAGAAAAATAAGTTTAACATAGATTTCTCATTTGCACAAAACGAATTAAATTCCAATGTCTTGATTGTATGTGTGACTATACATTGCGCACAATCAAAACCAACAACAATATAAAGCCATGCTATTGCAACAAATACAGAAAAAACTACACCATAGATAGTTGTATTAGAATGTATTTGTACATCGTATGTGCGCACTAGTTTAATAAATAGTGGTGCGAAAGAAAAAAAATAACATGGGATTGTAGTGTAATAAACACAATCCTCTGTAGTTTGCCGTATATTGGTATCTGCGTTTCAGACTTTGTTCAGGGCTTTTAATTGTTGTTGGTTTTGGCACAATATAAAATCACAAATACAATCATGACATTAGAATTTCATTTTTATCTCTCGTTTTATACAAATGAGAAATCTATGGTAAACTTATTTTTCTATGATAAAAGTATGTGTGTATGTAAATACGTTACTATGTATGTAGTTTATTGGGATTGCGAAATTGAAAATTGTATGTGATGTTATTTTGGATATTTCAATTCTAATTCTAATAGGTTGCAGGGAAATAAAATAATCTATGAAATTTTATACCGCGGGAGACGACTCCCAGTTCGATTCGCTGACCACTCTACCCTTTGATGACACTAGCCAAATATTTATCGACAGAAAAATTACTAGTATAATATATCCACCTTTGATCACCCACCATTATAACGAATTTTTTAAAATAAGCTTAGTCCGAGACACATCGCTTGCAAAATATTCAATTGATATTGTTGTGCAATAGGAATCACTATCACGTAAAAAGAGTTTCAAAAATGTTAAGAGAAATCAACAACATCGCTGATTCTGATTATGTCATTGAAATTTTTTAAAGCATTAGCACTTTCACTTTACATCATTTTATCACGATTTAGATATCATGCAAAAATTAAATAACATTATTTATCCAAACTAAAACCTTTAAGTACGTGACACTATTATAAAATACATATAATCCAAGACCTTAAAGATTCCGACCTTAATTTTTTTAAACAGTTTTAGAAAAAGATAAAAACACGTCTTCATTTATTGACATACAACTTTGTTTTTTCTTTGTCGTATTTAGTTAAAACACTTCCTGCTTACCGACTAAAAAATTTGTGATATAGATACGATTTCAACATAGCTTATATAAATTATTCATGTTTCTATTTATTAAAAATAATATTTAAATTGTAAATAATACCAATAACAAAAAATGCGTGTTATTAAACTATATTTTAAAATTAATGGCATTGCGACGGACAAACAAAATTAATAAAATAAACAAAAAAAATTTATATATATCTGTGTAATCATTATTTTTTTTTTTAATTAATTAATTAACAATTAAGGCAAAATTTTGTTTAATTTATATATTTTTATTAATTTTTCTTTTTTTATATATATTTTGTAATCGTTGTAAAATTATTTATTATGTAATATTAAAATTTTAAACACAAACAAAAATCTAATTTTTTTATGAAAAACATGATCATTAGGAATGCTCAGCATAAATTATTATCAGACACTAGATAATTTGATAGATAAAATTTATCACAATTTTGTATAATTTGTAAATTCAAATTAATAAAAAAAAACACAAATCGGTACAAATCAATTAATTTAAGTATATGTAAATATAATGTCTGAATGATTTTAAATTAAATAAAAATAAAAATCCAACTCCTCGCACAACTTGCCATATGAATATAACACACACAAGTTTTTTAAATTAAATTTTCTAAATTATCTCTTATAGTTATGTATATTATATATATTTTGTTTACACAAAAAAATAAATCTGTTAATTAATTAAAAATCACGTAGTGTATTATTTTCATTTTTATTGTTTAATTTATTAATTTTTCATATATTTATATAATAGTATCTTTTTAATAATAATAATAATAATTACAATAATTAATAATAACAGAAAATAATTTTGTTTTCTTTTTTTATAATTTTATAATATAAAATAAATTCATAAAATTACATTAGAAAATTAAAAAGAAAAAACCGTAATTAAATCGTCACGGAAAACCCTACTATTTTGTAAATGCCATAAATACAGCCCATATTATTTCGCAGCCGTTGGCTTTTGACGCCTCCTGTTCAAAATCCAAGTCTAGTAGTTCTCTAACACGTCGCATTGCCAATTCGTAATCATCGTCATTTAATGGAGCAAATGCGTTCTCTAGCACATCGCTTGCATGTGCTAAATATATTAGTGATAGCATACGTTTATCCATACGTTGTGGGTCGTTCACCCATTTTGAAAGTACCGCATCCTGAACCTAAAAACAAAAAATTATTTTGATTGTACAATTTTTGAAGATACACTTATAATTCGAATAGCAATTATACTTTTTTAACTAAACGGCATTTGACAACGTTATCTGTAAGGGGATGTGTTGTCATATCAAATAATAAAAAATTTTGTTTTTCTGTTGTTAAAACACTTTTTTCGACTAAATTCTTGGCAAGCCTTTCTCTAACATTTTTTAATTGATATCGTAATTTTAATGGATTCCATGTTTCGCCACTCAAATATTCAATCCAACTTTGTACATTTTCAGGCGTATCTGTTTCCTTAATATGTTTAAGCGCTTCGTCCAATAATACATCGCCAGTTGGTTGTGATGATTTTAACATTAGCTTTCTGGAAAATGAATAATTGAACATAATTAATACATTTGACATTTTTAGCAAGCAGAAAGATAATTTGTCACAGCTCAAATGTAAATATATTTCTGTCAAATTTTTTAGTTGCAACTAGGTTGATTTTCTAGTCACCAAAGATTAAGAAATCTTTAATCAACTACTGCAGTACGAAAGACGGCTTCCTTTTTTGAATCATTAATTCTCGAATAAGTGGACCGCGACAATATAATTTTTATACCTCTGTATTTTTCTGTAAACAAAACGAAATAGAAGTAAAAATTACGGCCAAATTAAATAGTATGAGGAGCGTGGACTATTAATGTTTTTTGAGAATCTAGACGATCAAAGTACTGTTGCCTACAACAGCGAAAATAATTTCTTCTAATTGTTTTTGCCAGTGATCCTTTAGGGAGTTCGCACAGTAATAGACGCTCTAGAATTAGACATAAAGACCTCTTTCCTCGAACAAAAGAACCAATTCTTTTAAACGAATAAAACACCGGGTAATTATTTTTTCATGTGAAAGAAACGGTTCTCTCTCAAAATCGAAAATGTAGCGAACTACTAAAAAAAATCCTAGGCGGTCCAGTGGTTTCTATCCAAAGTTGACGTAATAAAAAAAAACTTTAAAAATTCTATTTTTTCTGGAATAGAACAACCAGTTCTTTTGCTCGGGGAATTAGTTAAAACTGAGTACAACTTTATCTTTGACGGGCGGGCTTCGTTGATTAAGCTTAAATACTGAACATCGTAAAAGTTTAAACTAGGTTTGAATAAAGTTGATTGTCAACGTTTATATTATAGATGTTACGGCAATTATTGAGGAATTCGAGTTTTTTGGAAGCAGTATAGTCCAATGCAATAGTGTGTGGCATTTATTATTAACTTATAAAATACCACACTACGAATTGCGATTAAACCCACGATTTTAAACCACAAGCGCTTATTGCGAATTAAGTTACGTGGGCATCAGCAAATCTAATCTTTTGTTCGATACTCGGTACCATTTTTTAACCCGTTAAAGAATTGTGGTTAAAACGAAATTTAGCCAAATAATCGCATCTAACAGTAATGCTGTACATATCTTTAAATGAAATAGAACAGTGCAGTAAATAGGCAAAAGAATTAGAGATATCCAAAGAATATACGGCAGCATCCTCCTAATATTCCAGAGCAAGATCGACTTGCTTGAGAAATATTTTATGACAACGCCTGCGAATCAGCCCTCGCGAAAGCCAATTTTAGTTTATTTTTTTGATTTTTTACTATTTGTTGAATAACGCATTTGTCAAAACTTAAGTGGGTGATATTCAACACATATATTGACGATTACGAAGCTACATACATATATCATGACTGCAGAACTCATAGGCCGACCCATCATCCATGTTAAGGTTTTCATGGAGCATTGCAATGTGCAGATAGTTCTGCGTAAACCAGACATATAGCCGCACGTCATCGATTTGACGAACAGTGGGGCCCGAGACAGATTGCAAGCAATGATTATAAACAAACAAACAGACAAATTTCATTATTAAATTAGTATTTAACCCTTGGCACTCGATTTATTTTCAAGGTTGTTGGGTGTCAACTTGCATTATTTTTAGCTAAATGAATTAAAATAATTTACAGTGGTAGAATTGAACGTAAAATATTTATTTCATTTATTACTATTATTTTATAATCGTAATAAATGAAGTAGACAGTTTTAATTTTTGGAATCTTATACAGTGTGGTATTTTTTTTATCTCCAGACTGATATCCGAGGTTTAGAATAAATTAGTATTGTCACCTCCATCCAGCGTGACATACGAGTGCAAAGGGTTAAAACCAACTATGGATGATACAAAATATTGTTTCCTTTATTTGCTCTAATCAATCAGATCAATCCCGTTGCTGTTTCTTTATTTATTTAATCAATAAATTAGATCGATGACTTGTTTTACTTATGTATTTAAATCTGTAGGCCGAGAAGATTCTGAAATTGGATAATCAATTCAATCTGATATGTAAATAAGAACCAAATTTCTGATTAATTAGATCGAATCGCAACTAATGAATGTGTTACGAGCTCTGATCCCCAAAACTCTAGTTAAGATTATTTATTTACTACCCAATTAAATATTCCTTAAAGTTCTGTTTATAATAATAGATACGGTCTGTTTATAATACCATAATTTTCTTAATTATCCATCAGCAAAATACTTGATTGAGAGATGTTTGGACGGTAATTTAACAGTTTAAATTACATACGTAAACAGCATAAATGACAATATCATCGTGGATTTTAAAATTCGATTCGCATAAAGTAACATTTTCAAAATGTATGTAAAACAAAAAACATGTGACATTTTGAAGAAAATTGATACATGACAACATCATCGGAGTGACATGGGTATTATCGATTTTATTCCTACCAACGATCACATTTCAGGTACCAAGGTAATTTAATTTTGATTTTTATACAAAATGGTCATTTTGGGGAGATCTCTAAAATTTGTATTAAAAGTATTAAAACTACCTATTTATTTTCGTTTTGTATAGCTATTTTATGCATGTTTTGTGAAGAGTGAGATTTATTAGTAATAGTCTCTAGAGACATATTCAAATGTGTCGGGCCAAAATTTATGATGTTTAATCCCTTAAGGCCTTATGGACCGATTTTTTTTAACTATATATCGTATGTCCCGAGATATCTCGGGTTTGGTCCTTAAGGGGTTAAATTACTCACTTACGTTCATTCTCTAAGCATAAGTTTAATAAAAATTTGGAAGTGTTAGCAAAATAGATAAAACTAATCGGTGATAATTGTGGTGATAATCACAATATGGTAGCAATTTTCGAAAAGTGATAGTCATCTCATCACCTTCCAGACAATAAAACATAATAAATACTTAAATATCAAAAACTCCCAACCTAAAAAATATTAAAACTAGATAATAATGCTATTTTAAAATGGAAATTTCGTACATAAGTAGAAATATTAATTGAATTATGACGTAAAATACAAAAAACAATGCTTTAAACTTACCTCTGACATAAACTTTTCCGTCTCATTCCAGCCTTCTCTAATTCAACGCGGCCTCGTAAACCAAGTTCTATTAAAATACATCCACGTAAACCACTTGATATGCAATCATTCCAGAATGATGTGTAGCCCTTTAAAAATAAATTATTTCACATTTTAGAGCCTTCAATGAAAATATAACTTTAAATCACATAATTAAAATATGCACTTAAAATTGGTACAGTACAAAAATTCGTGCAATGGAAAATGTTAATAAAATTTATATAACTTATAATGAATAAAGCATGTTAGCAGTGTGTTGTGCACCCACCTACTAGTTAATAGGTTTTTTGTACAATATTAATAAACATTCTTTCATGTTATCGACAAAGCATAAACTAAGTCAATTTCAAAATAAATCTAAAAGAATATTTTCTGTTTGATATAATATTAAATGTTCAATTATTTAATAAAACAAGTTATCAAGGACCTTGTAATAAGGATTAATTACAAATTATCGGGATCAAATATTTATAGATATTTTAAGGGCTTTAAATATTATTTCGTAGGCTCCTGCACTAGTTTCGTAGAATTTCGAGTAATCCGAAATATCTCATGCGTATATTGTTAATTCCAACGAAGTCCAACGTAGTGTGAGTGTAACTCAAGAAGCCTCGAAAGCAGACGGACCTGTCTACTTATCAATCTAATGTTATTATGACACTGCCCTGAAAAAAAATTCAATAAAAAAAGTAAATGGTAACTAGGACAGAAACAACAAAAACGAAAGAGACAACACTATTTTTCAAACGTCAAGTACATTTTCTTTGTAAACAAACTTTTTGTATACCAATAAAAAATATTATATAAAAATATTCATTTAGTATTAAAAAAAATGGAAATGTCAATAAAAAAGTATTACAACATATGGCACATAATAAGCATCTTACTTTGGTACAAGCTATTTCCATTCAGAATGTGAATAGCCACAATAGGGTAACTTCTTCGTTTCTTTCCCCTTTACCTATACAAACCGGTTTTTTGTCCCGCAATAAAACCGATTTTGTTGATAAAGGAGGAAAAAACTAAGAAGTTACCGGATTCAAGTTACTCTAGTGTGGATGTTGATAATACAAATAAATATTGTGTTTGGTGCTCTAAGTAACAACCAAAAATGTTATTTATTTTTCCAAATCAGTTTTCCAAAATTTAAGCGAAAATGACGATTTTTGACAAAAACGGGTTTCAACAAAAAAATCGGCACCTGTACAGCCTAGACCCTAGACGGAATGATTGATCGGGATGAATCTTTATACTCAGGCTTTTACGACAAACTGCGTGGTCACAGTGATGTTTGGCTGAAATCGGTCCACTGGAAGTGGCAGCTACCATAGCAGCTTTTTCCAATTTTGCAAATATATTTAAAAAGTATGTATATCATTTACAAGAAAAACAAATAAACTAAAAGAGTTTAAATTAATTTTCAAACAATACCGGTCTAGATCAATTTTCCAAAATTTAAGCGGAAATGCCGACTTGATCCGGCCGTTGTGCAGCCCAGACGGAATGATTGATCGGGATGTAACTTCATAATTAAGTTTATCCCATAAATTGGGAGATCCCAGTAATTTGACCAAAATCGGTCTATCGAAAGTGTCTGTTTTCATAAGTTTTCGTTTGGATCTGAGACCTATAACTCTATCATCCTTTCTGTTGAAAACCTTGGAAAGGTTGGTAGATATAGGTATTCGATCAAAAATTGAGCCCAGGAGTTGGGCAATGTCGCAGCATGCGTACTGTAAGGGAAAGTCGGTGGACACAGCTCTGCACGATCTAGTACGCATGATTGAGAAGTCAATTTACTCGCAAGAGTTCTGTATGGTAGCATTTCTCGACATTGAGGGTGCCTTTAATAATGTTAAAACGGAGGCCATCATGGAAGGATTGCTATTTTTGAACGTGGACTACCCCATATGTAGGTTGATAAATCAGATGTTGGTAAGCAGGATTATTACCTCGAAACTGGGGGAGGCCACCATCAGAAGGCGGGTGGTTAGAGGAACCCCGCAAGGAGGTGTAATGTCCCCCTTTCTTTGGAGTGTTGTGATGAATGGATTGCTCTTGGAACTGGAGGGAGAGGGGATAGGGGTTGTAGCGTATGCGGATGATGTAGCGATAGCTGTCTCAGGCAAATATCTGGATACGATTAGGGATGTTATGCAGAATGCACTCCTAATCGTTACGAAATGGGCCAGCAAATGTGGATTAGGGATTAACCACTCCAAGACAGAGCTGGTACTATTTACTAAGAAATATAAAATTCCGGTAGTTAGTCCTCCTACCGTGAACGGCACTAGACTGGCTTTTGCTGACAGAGCGAGATTTCTGGGCATAATCTTGGACAGTAAGCTAAGCTGGAAGCCTAACATTGTAGAAAGAGTGAATAAGGCTAATGTAGCCATTTAGTCGTGTAATAACGCCATAGGGAAGAGATGGGGTCTAAAACCAGAGCTGGTACACTGGCTCTATACCGCTGTGGTAAGACCTGTGCTGATGTACGGGGTGGGTGTGTGGTGGCCAGCTCTGTGTGTGGTGGCCAGCCCTGCATGATTATAAGTGGGGCGCTTAGGTCAACACCTACACGCGCTTTAGAGGTTATGTTCCACCTTATTCCAATCGAATTTTTTGGTAAGCAAATGGCAGCCAATGTGGCTACAAGGCTCTCGGCTGTCTCTCAGTGGAAGTGTCTTCAGGCGGGACACTCAACGATAGTTAGATAATCTGGGTCCCTGGTCACTCGGACATCACGGGAAACTGCAGGGCGGACGAACTAGCTAGGTACGGTACGACTCTCCAGATGCAACCGGAAACGGCAGGTCTGGGGAGGCATATAGCAGCGCTTAGATCGGCGCTCAGTAAAAAGGCAATTGCCTTGACAAATGAGAGGTGGACCAACACCCTGACGTGCAGAGTAGCAAAACTGGACTTGCGGCGCTCCAAAGCACTAGTATCCCTGGGAAAACGAGAGTTAGGATTGGTCGTAGGGATACTGACAGGACACTGCCTTTTTGGGGAACATGCAAGAAGGCTGGGTCTACAGACGAATGACTTTTGTAGAAGTTGTTTAGACGAAGAGGAGGAAGAGACGCTAGATCACTTCCTATGCTCGTGTCCGGCACTATCATACAGAAGGCATAAGTATTTAGGTGTGTACGGTATGGACAGCCTTTCGGAACTCGCGGGCTGTGGAATACGAGATATTTTACGCTACATAAGTAGCTCTGGATGGTTTCAGCAGGAGTAAAGAGGAGATAGGATCCTGTGGTATCACAATGGGCCAATACTGGCCTAAGTGTGCGATAGCAGCCACTCCAACCTAACCTAACCTAACCATAAGTTTTCGTTTACTGTAAATATTTTGGAAAGTAAATAGCAGTTATGATAAACGCACACAAACCAAAGAGATTGTAAATTAAATTTCAAACATTGGTTCAGATCATTTTTTAAATTTTACCGGAAATAACGAGTTAAATTTATTTCACGATACAGCATCTCTACAGTTCAGGCGGATTGACTATTCGGATTCAAACTTTAAATTTTTCTCATTAATTGGGAAATCCTTGCGAAATTTGGTGGAAATCTGATTATCGGAAGTGATAGCTTAAATAGAAGCTTTTTAAAGTTTTGAATGATGTTGAAAAGTTTAGCATTTACAAAAACGACAAAGAATTAAAAGATTTAAATAAATTTAAAGATTAAATTTTCAACCAACAAGGGTTGACTTTGTTACTTTTCTGAAATTTAAGCAAGTATAATAATTTTTGATTACATATATAATAGTTTTACCAAAAGAACGGTACGTTTAATTTTTCACTGTAGAAATTAAGTGTGATGTATTCGAGACCTATGTATAGATTCGTATTAAAAAAATCGGATGTTGTATTTTAGTTTTAAGTATGGTCTCAAGAATTCCCAAACTTTTCTGTTCTTATTTTTGCCCTGTTAAGTATGAATAAAATATTTTAACCGTTTTCGATCCTTTGTATTTGTTTGTACTCAAGTAGTTGCTCTACGAGTTATTATAAAGGTGCTGAGGTTTGGTTGAAGATCTGTAAATTAAACAGCTGTCAAATGTTATTTGCAAAAGTATATTTTCGAAATTATACTTTTTATTATTATATTAATATTTCACTTTTGGTAATGTCAACTGGTCGTCATCAGATTTAATACCATTGTGGGGTTACGCTAAGAAACGTTTCTTCGCTATAAACCCGAAACGTTGGACCACACCTAATAACCGATATTCACGAAAATATAATTGCAAATTATCTCGCAAGGATCGGCTGTTCAGATGTCCCTTTATAATTGTAAGAAATCAAAACAAATTTGGAAAAGGGATTAACCATTTGCACTCGATTTATTTTCAAGGTTTTTGGGGTGTGAACTTTTATTATTTTTAGCTTGTATTATTTTTTATCACCTCCAGTGTGACATACAAGTTTTAGAGCAAATTTATATTGTCATCTCCAGTATGACATACGAGTGCAAAGGGTTAAAATTGAGAATTAAATTTTTAGTTAAAATTCACCGATCATAAGCAAGGTACAAACGATAACAAAACTGATAGCAGTTGAAAATGATTTAGAGTAAGCCAAGGTCGAAAAGTTACTACAGGATTGATTGATGATGCCAAAAGCCTGATAAGCACCACTCGGGAAGGAGTATAAAATGAAGGGATTACAAGAGTTAGGAATTACAAGAAATAGGAAGTATTTTTAGTTATAAAAAAATTGAAATCGAGAAATTACATTTTTGATTCGGAAAAATTTTTAACAAATGAATAAGAAACAAACATGATTCAAAATTAAAATTGCGTATTCACCTCAGTTCGAAAAATTACTGCTACGTAGAATCCCTGTTGACAAAAATTTAATTTAGAATCCAAAATACCTAATATTACGAGCAATATTTTATAGAAACGCGAAATAAATTAAGAAATGTTAAATTACTTGCGGCCCTGAATAGGAACTCACTGGCCTTTAGATTGTGTGGGTTGTTAACGTGAATATGTGGTTAAATTTGAATAAAATGGGCTTGGTGTGGTAATGGGGACGATTTCAAACTAAATGTAGAAACTCCAGAATCCTTCTTTCGGTAAATAGAAAATCGCATTAGTTTATGAGTAATTTATTGTGTCTTTTGAAGGATAACTAATTAAATAAACTTAATATCAAGCCACCAAAGGGAGTTCTAATTTTGAAGAATACTCATAATGTTATTCTAACCGTTTGGTCACTACTAAATCAATCAAATTATCTTGCGGTTGGTTTCTTTATTGTTTAGAGCATCATATTTTCAGTATAGCGATTCCATAAGATTTAGTAGAAATTTGCTAGACTAAAATGTACTCAAAAATTTCAATCGTATCAATTCGTTTGAATATCCAATGACTACCGAATAGTTTTACAAAACGCACTATTATATAGTTTTAAATTTAGTATAAAATTTTCATGCTAATTATGCACGAAATCGATATATGTACAAGTTTTACTTATAGCGAAACAACTAGGACGTGCAATAACGCTTTAAACAATTAAGAAAATTTTAGGATCTTTTCCCAAAATTGGTAAGCCAGTTGTAACTCTTATCTCATACAAAGACATCATACTGCACGTTTTTTGATGAAACATCTACGAGTACTAACTTAACTCTTTAGAGGTTTTTTCCAAAATTGTTTGCACTTTTGTCAGAGATAATTTTACTTTTTTGCATAATGAAATACAACAAAATGAAACATTAGAATTACAGTAGACATATTTCCTGAAACAAAGTGTTTTTATAGTAATTTGTCAAGCGTTGGTGTCATTAGGAAGGTTCTTTTTATAAATTGGAGAATAATTTACTGACGATATTTCTGACGCTAACATAACCTGATTAATGGTTCCTCGCCTTCCCCGCCTGGAACTCAAACATACAGGTAGGCTTGAGTTCCAGTCAAAATATTGAAATATAAAGATTTAAAAGCCTAATAATCATAATTATATTTATATATTTCCTCAGTTCTGGGGTACTTAATGTGACTTGAGAATCTTCCAATCTATTAAGGAAATCGAGCTTCCTTCAAGCTGATTTTAGTTGATATCACCACGAGTTCATTTTATGATTTAAAATTCAAGCAATTGAATCGAGATGTATCTAATTTTTCTTGACATGAGTTTTTAGCACAAACAGATATTCGTAGCGATTTCTGTCATGCGGTCTTCTCATTTTTCCCACCCTAGTTGTTTTATCCAAATAAATAATTTACTCAAATGGAATTGGTTTTTTCAAATTGAAAAATTTCAGCAGAAACTGCTCAACGTAGGCACAATTTCAACACTCTGGCGACACTGCCAGTGTTGGAATTGTACCTTTACGTTGAGCCGACTTTTTAAACCACAAAATCAAGTGTTTTTCGGAACACTAACGTAGATTCGTCAACGTATTTCAGAAGATGATTTCAAAATGAAATATTTGGGTTAACCAATATTATCATTTTTTCGATGGTGGTATATCGAAGCTTAAAACCTAAAATCGAGTGCCAAATAAACTTTTAATCATCGAGTAATAATTGTGAAATTTACGTTTACTAGTGACAGTATGAATACCCTAGCCAATCTGGTCCCCCAATGGAACTACCTATATACCAATTAAGATACATCTCCCATCATATCTATAAATTCATTAATTTAGCAACTTAATTGGCCATAAAATACATAAATATCAAAAAATTAGATAAACAGCATTTAGTTTTATGTAGAATTAATGTTCACAATACCCATTCTTCACATCGTTAGTAAGACGGCACAAAACAGCAAAATTGGTGTGTATTGTGCAATTAATTATTAGATCACCTATGACCTGATTTTGATTGATTAAATCATCATCGTGAGTGATGACAATAAGATAATAAGCTGAAGTATGTGAAATGGAGGAGCTTTGAATAATTTCGTATAGGTACTTTCACAAATAAAAACAAAGATACAACAAATAGTTTCTCATTCTCATAATTTATTGGAAAATGTGACAGAACATGCACACAACGATGTAAGAGTAAAATGTGAACCAAAAGGTACATACATCTTAAAAAAGAAAAAAAAACCTGAATACTGAGCCAACTACATTCAATAAACTATAAAGACTAAAAAAAAGTAATAAGTTAGAAATTACATCACTATTATAAAATACATGTCAGTACACTAACAAAAAATACTTAATACATAAAAAATTTTCACGATAAGGAAAATTTAATTTACTGTAGTTTTGATTAAAACTTGAAACAGAAAATGGTGTTTAGCAAAATTACAGTATGTAAGTATGTGCATAGATAAGAACAAACAATTAAAGCAATATTTGTACATTAGAAATGTAGAAGGAAACGCCAATTTATACATAACATTACATATAACGGGCCCACATACCTCCTTATCTTTTAAGCCCAATAGCAGCACTTCTTCCATTAGTGTGAGTCGAGTTTCTTTCGAATCACAATCGTCGACATCTTCTTCACCATCGTTCGACTGAGTTGACAATGGTGATGATAATTCGTCTTGATTATTTACCGATCCGGGATCTGTTGATGTTCCACCACCACCGCCACCTTCAGCACCCGCACGATTTTTGACACGTCTAACTAAACCATCACTACGATTCATATTTGTTTAGCGTTTTTGATATTTTTGTGTTTGCTACGCTATTTTTTTATAAAACAAAAAAACAACAACACTACACAAGTTTATTAGAACACTTCACACTGGAATTGTTTATAATTTATTGCACAATAAATTCTTGTGGTTTCCGTCGTATCCTTATCCCTGTTATCTATTTATAACATTTGGAATAGTGGTTGAACGTTAACTATTTACTTTAAAATTTAAATGCTAAATTTATTATTAAAATTAATTTAAAGAAATGTTTTTTGTTGACGTTTCTTTCCCAAACTTGAAACAAAAAAAAAGATTTGACGTGACGACAAGGGAAAAAGAATGGTGTGTAAAATAAAAATGGCGTGCAAATCGAAAAAGTATAGTTGAGTTGAATAGGGGTCCCCGATGAAACTTTAACGGAATTGTAATTACATATCGCTCATTCCGCTGTTCCACACTTTAATTCTTTCAGCGTGATTCTTGCTTCGTTTCCTTCCCCTTCACCAACAAACAAAAAACAGTTTGTTGGTGAAGGGGAAGGAAACGAGGAAAGAATCACGCTGAAAGAATTAAAGTGTGGCGAGACCCATTTGCTGCGACAATGACACAATTCAAACCACTCATTTCTAAGTGTATTCGTTTCAAACGATTCTCAATATTTCATGATTTTATTATTTTGTATCAAAATATATTCTTTTATATCATTATTTTTAGTGAAACAGGAAATATTACATATAAAAAATTAATAAATTCACGATAGAGATGAACATTTTAAAATATTGGAAATTGGCACTAATGGCCCATTTACATGCGACCAACATTTTTCTTCTGCAAAATGAAAAAGATATAACATTGACTTTTTCCAGATGAGAGACAAGAAAAAAAATATATCCCAACAAAATTTTGCAGAAGATTTTTTAGCCACTACACTGTAAACCACTATAAAATGTTGCCATAAAATATATTCGATCCGAGTATTTTTATGGCAACATTTTTAAAATCCACAAGAAAAAAAAATATTTCGCATTTATAAATGTTGAGGATTCATAATAAAAACAGACGCCATAGATAAAAATGTAAATTTCGCATTTGAATTCATTAAAAGTAAATTAATAATGATCCTATAAAAAAAATTACGGCATTACTATATATGTTTATTTCTTTCTGGCACACTGATTATTTTTATATAGCGGATCCTTCTTATTTACCTGCAAAAATTTGTAGAAGAAAACAATTTTCTACATGTAAATGCCCCATAAGAAGTTTTGTAACATTAAGGTAAATTTGTATTAAGCTCGATTTATATTATACGTTCCTTTCAGATCCTTCATTTATCGTATCAGACAAAAAAAAACGTTGTTACATATATTTTATATAGGAGTATTTAAATTATCCGTTCCTACACTTACGGAATTGATAATATAAATACTCCTATGAAAAAAACATGTAACAATGTTTTTTTTGTCTCACACGATACGTGAAGGAACTGAAAGGAATGGATAGTATAAATCGATCTAAATAACGGATTATAAAAATTAAGAATCGATTGAGCATGGGGATATGTATCCACACTGATTCTTTCGTCGTGATTACATGATTTTAAATCAATCGACGTCCACATTTGATTTCTTTGCGCATTTCTTTGTTTATATATGTGCGTAAAATTATGTTTTTTGATTTATTCGTATATTTTTTATTTATTTATTTATTTATTTATCATAAATCAAACTTACGCAACTACAAGGCTGCAAGAACCAAGTTTGATGGTAGTACAAAATAATGGTCATATAACCATAGAATACAAATACATACAATATAAAAATTTATAAATATACTAAAATAAAATATAACAGATAAAATAATAGTAATAATAATAATAATAATAATAACAACAACAATAAAGCAAAATAACAATAAACTATAAACTATAAAATGGAATAAGAGATATTTTGTTAGGTTATTGTAACATATAATGTGTTCCGTGTACTGCTTTTTAAAAGTATTAATAGACTTAGCTTCTCTTAGTGCTAGAGGTAGACCATTTCAAAGAACAGCCTCTCATACGGAAAGTGCATCATTCATGTACGATGAATTATGAGTGGTAATGATAAGAACTTTAGTTCTGTTAGAGAGGGCAAATTAAAAACCATTTCTAATGTATTTTGGAGATAGTGTAAAAGTAATATTTTTGAAAATGAATAAGACTAATCTAAACTCAAAGAACTTATTTAATGGCATTCCAAAATGCATCCAAAAAAATCGTAAAAAATATTTATTATTTGCTACGAAAACTGCTTCCATGGTTGAAAAAATATATTTTTTGCACTCGAAGCAAACATTAAACTACAATTAATCCAAAAACGACAAATAAGAACTCCTTGAAATATTTATCGTTGTAGTAGCGCGAGAATCAGTTGAATCAAAAAAAAAGTTGGTGAAAAAAGAATCAAAAATGTCCCCACCACAAAATTATTTTGTTGGTGAAGGGAATGGAAACGAGGAAAGAATCAAAGTGTGGAACCGCGGATTGAGAATGAACAAATAGGACAATTTCAATACCACAATGTATTTCCCTCACTGAGTGATATTTTTAAATTGATCAACTGAAAAATTAAACAAAAATTTATTATACTTTATCATAATATAATAATTGGAAAGTGAGCTTAATATTTTTTAGGATTGTTTTGTGCAATGAAGCATTTCTCGATTGTAGCAGTTTACAGGAACCACTGCGCTGCTGTACTGAAGTCAAATTAAGCTTTCTGTAGGCTAATGCCCGGTTTACATGAGAAAATTGTTTTCTTCTGCAAATTTTTGCAGGTAAATAAGAAAGAATCCGCTATATAAAAATAATCAATGTGCCAGAAAGAAATAAAAATATATAGTAATGGCGTAATTTTTTTTATAGGATCATTATTAATTTACTTTCAATGAATTCAAATGCGAAATTTACATTTTTATCTATGGCGTCTGTTTTTATTATGAATCCTCAACATTTATAAATGCGAAGAATCAATACTTTAGTATTAGTGCGTATATGAATACTGTCCCAAGTACAACAAGACGAAACAAAATAGAGCTACGTATCGTATTTATTTTACATGTTCACGACATGAGTTTGATAATTTTCTTAAAAAAATTTAAAGATGTGCGTTAATTTAAATAAAACTACACCAAAATATATTTTTATATCTATTCAAATTTTTTTTGTATAAATTAATTAATTTCTAGTTCAGTTTTAAATTATTAAGTGGAAAACAAATGCGAAATAATAAACTTGATATGAGCTATATGGAAAATATTTAAACTTTTAATATTACAATCAAGGAATAATATCATCAAATCATTGTTTAATAATAAAAAATAATTAAAAAATTAATTATAATATAATTTAGATTTGTATATATGTATATATTTTTTTTATACAATAAAATCACAAAAATTGTTCTAAACCTAAATTTTTGGTTTTACTTTGCATTTGGACGCCATCTTTTTCCTCTAATATGTATTTTCAATTATAGCCTTTTACATATGTCGTTGCACAAGATCGTTCCCGCCATATTGTTTTTTGTTGTATTGTTCACACATACATGTATACAATTCTATTTATTGAGTTTCGTCCAGTTTCGAATAATCGCGACACTTTTCATATAGGATCTTATTCTAAGTCGAAAGCAAAACTATGTCAAAGTCGAAACTAAATATAAGTTTTTACTTCGAAATATGACAAAAAAGTCTAATCTTGTTATACTTGGGAGATGCTGAACGCTGGTCGCACCCAAATTTAATTTTTTTTGTTTTTGCTTCAAATTTTCCAGAAAAGATAAAAAAATCACACAAAATCGTTTGTGTCGCTATACGATTTTTCAGTAAAGTGAAGTTGCCTGACATAGCTGACATCTGAAATATATCAAAAAGCAGTGTATACTCTATTTTATATGAACATTATTAGTCCATGAGGAGAAAGCTCTGTTCAAAGTGGGTGCCGCGCTAGTTCATACATATTGAACCAAAAACAGCAGTTTGGAGCTGTTTAAACGTAAAAAACAGGATTTTTGATAAGGGATGTCCAGGACTCCGAAAATAAATCGACAATCAGCTGAGTGAACAGCAGCCAGTGAAAAGCGTCCGAAGCAACCAAAATATCGGCCGCTAAGGTTCTGGCTACCGCATGTTAGATTGCGGAAGGTATTTTGTTCGTCGACTATCTTGAAAATTAAAGACCATCGTCAACAGCGAATATTAAATGGCGTTATTGGAAGAATTTGCGAAAAATCGGCCTTAAAGCAAAAGAAAAGAGGTCTCTCTCACCAAGGCAATACTCCGTGTCGCAAGTCGTTGACTACGATGACAAAATTTCATAAATTGAAGTTCGAATTGCTTCCCCATGCATCGCAATACTCCGGATCTGCTTCACCGACTATTACCTTGTTCGGAGACCTCATAAAAAACTCCAGGGAAAGAGTTTGCCAAAAACAAACGTCTATTTTCAGGCCAAAGAAGTAGATCGTTCTACAAAAAAGACAACGAAATGTTAGAGAAGCGTTTCAATGAATATAACACTCTTGAAGGAAGCTATATTGATGAATAATGTCGAATTTTACAAATGAAAATGTTTGTTGCTCCTCTAGTTGAATGCCGTGCTTAGTGCAAATTTTGACTTGACGAACATATCCACCTAACCTCTTGTTGAACACAGCAACACTCTTACCATTAATGCTGGTGGTAAATAATCATCCCACTCTAATTTCAAAATCTACATTTTTTGCATTAAACACAAGGCGCTGCAAAACCCAAAGATTCAAATATTTAACCGCACTCCCCATTTTAAGCATCAAAGCTCATTCATAACGAGGGTGCAGTTCATAGTTTTCTCCAGAAGTTTAATGTGCAATTTACAAGCAGGTCAACTATAAAATGGATGTAGCTCCATTCATTATCGTCTTGAACACTCTGCAGTTTCTCTGAACTACACTAGAAAGAGGCATGATCGTCAAGCATATAGCCATTTTATGATAACCAGCCAACCAGCAAATACATCGAATTTGTGCCAATAGATTTAAACGACATTTTACATGAGGCACTACTTATCAAGTATTTCAGGGAGCTGCTTCAAATTATATCGTCTTAATAATCCATACCGATTGGAGTACTTCAACAATCTACTGGGAGCACTGCTACACTCCAGCAACAAAAGTACAATTTCCGATTTTTCGGAACGATTTCGGAAAGAGATGCTAAAAGACCTGTACAAATTATTTGTTTTTTTGTTTTTCCATTATAAGTATTGAAATAAAAACTTTTAAAAATATATAATGAGGAAAAACAAACGACTGGCTGACGCAAAAGTCAATATAGCTTAAATATGTTCTGATGCGATACTTCTAAATAGTTGATCATCGTTCGACATTCATTTTCTCAATTTCATATACCACCTTTGGCCATAATTTCAACAAATTTCGAAATTTATCCTCTGAATCCCATCAGAGGCTAGATGCAAATCGAATTTTCATCATCGATTACGATCGGTGATGTTAATAAACACATTTAAGACCCTCTGATGGAGTGCAGAATTCAGCGCCGACCCACCGTCCATGTCAATGTATAGGTTGACATGGAACTTGCAATGTGAAGGTGGTATACTGTAGTTGTGTGAGTAGGTGAATAGGTGAATGGGTTAATGATGTGGCGTGAATTCGTGGTATCACAATGAGCCAAAAATGGCCAGTCAACCACTGAAACCTAATTTGTGTTGCGATTCTATGCTTTCTTCCACCAACCAACAGATTGTCCACATACACATTTTCCAATAGTGCCTGCTTAGCTTACGGTACCTGCTATCTTCATCAAGGGCTAACTGCTGCAACACTTTTTATGGCCAAATAAGAAGTTGATGGCGTTCCGTGACAATTTGCAACTGGAACTCTTTTATTTTTTGATTTGGTTCCTCATCAGGCCATAATATTTTTTGGAACCTACATTGATCTGTCTGTACATCTTATTTGCACATCACAGATGGCATGCACAAATGACCGACATCGTAACACCACTCACTGTTAACAATTTAGGCTGCATAACTGATCCAGCATATAAAACATCATGTAATGGGAATCATGACTTTGACTGTGCTTGCGCATCAAATATCACTCGAAGCTTTGTGATACTGGACAGGTTTTAAGACTGCATGGTGTAGAAAATATTGTAAATACTGGAATTTCAGTTCATGATTTTTACTCAAGTTTGGTTCCAAAAACTTGAATCTTGGAACTGCTGTTTATAACGTCTCCCCAAACTCATCAACATTATTTTTAAATGGTATCTCTATTCTCTACACAATACTTCCCAGGATCGTCTCGAAATACGATTAATAATACGTTTCATCATTCGACAACTTAGCTGATGAACCATAGGATTCTACTTCCCAAACACGTTTACCGCCTAAATTATCATTTTGTAAATCATCATTGTTTGATAACATCAATCCTAAAGTATTTTGAGAAATTTTTTCACCTATTATCCATCCAAATTCTGTATTTGCAACTTCAGGTAAATATCGTTGAAGCGGTGTCATTTTTAAAAAGGTCGTACAATTAAACAAACATGTTCTTGATTACACAGTTTATACACATTTTTCATGCCAACAAGATAATTGTTTGTACATTTTTGTTTTCATATTCCCAAAGCTTACGAGATTTCAAATCCAAGTTTTTTTTTAAGTTGTGTACAATTACAGCATCAGAGAAATGTTCATCCAGCTGCTCCAATGCACAGTGCAGATGAATCTTCGACCCTCTTACAAGATCAACGGCAATTCAAGCGACTATTCAGATTTAACTGATTTTAAATCAAAGAATTCATTCAATTGAATTTCAATCATATCTCGATCATGTATTATGAATTGTTTTAACAAACTGTTTCCACACTACTCGAAAACACGATTCGTAAATTCTACACTGGATATTATGAATTTCCATTTATCATATAGACATCCCTTCAAATAAAAGTACCTACCTTCTTTCCAATGTCCGATATTGATTTGCGGCAACGAAAATTAATACGATTTTCTCGATTTGATCACTTTCGTACATTTCCAATTTTCTATCTATATCTTCACATAACTGTATTTTAGTCCCAAATATGATTTGTAGAATTCATGATTATGCAATACTTAGTAATGTTTTATACACCATAACTTTCATACAACGATTCAAATTTCATAAAGTTTAAAAATGACAGCATTTTTTATTGTGTTACACAACATTTGCAATTTACAGCTTCAATTTCATCTTAATCCAGGTGGTACAGTTGAAATGTTGCTGCTCGAAACAAATCTCCCGTTTTATTCTGGTAGTGTTTTATTCCACACGGAAAGCAGTTTTTGTCTCAATGCTCTACAGTAGGAAAGGAATAATGTTGTTGCTGAACCGTTAAAATATTTTCATCGCGGTCTTTGAGGACAAGAATTTTTTTGAATCTCTCTGCTTAGTTAGGATTTGCTTTTTGTCCATACATTTTCCCAATTCTGCGGAGGTTGTATGTTTTTTAAGTTTCATATTTTTTTTGTCAATGGGTTTGATAGAGCAATAATTTGTTCCTACTTTCCTCAAATATTTTCTAGGTTTCATCACGTACGTATACATGGCTTCACATTATTTTTTATGAATCGCAGCTTTTCTGTTGTTGTTTTACAGGAGTCGATGTATTTTCATAGGTTCTTGGCGGCTGAGAAGGGCTGATTGCCAAATATAATTAATAACAAGCAATTATTATCATTATTCCTTTTGCTCGGAATGTAATTCGTTAGTAATGGCCACGAGTCAATTTTATATTATCTATGTTAAAAAGTAGAATCGTCTTCAATATATCAATATTATATTTTAATATTTCCGCATATTTAACACTTTACTCAAAAATGCCAACCACTAGTTAGTAAATGTTAACTTTCACTTTTACGCTAATTAATTATTTTTTAAAACACAAAACGGCTTCCACAATGTTGAATATGGTTTTGGAGAAAATAATTTTTACATTTTATAAAATAGAATATTATTATTTTATTATATTTTTTATAATTATAATATTTATATAACAAAGAATAATTGGTTTGTTTTTATATAATTTCAGATTTTGGAATTGGTAGTTCATCAGAGTAGTTTTATGCTATTCATACTTTAAAAAAAATGGGCCCTTAGGTTGTTAGCGGCCCACGTCCTCTTTGTATTCAACCGCGCGTTTTAAAGTTTTATTATCGTCGTATGGTGATCTTAATTATTAGGTAATTTGTATTGTTTGTGTAAACAGAAATAATAATTTAAAAAAATACAAAAAATATTTATAAATTACGATATTAATAATAAATTGTTACAATAATAATCCCAAGTAAATGGAGCTGATGTTTTAATTAACCCATTAGAGCCTTACGATAGCGTATTGCTCTCGTACGATTTTGAGATATACTTAAATTTGATTTTACATATTGTACCCGCTGTCGAGAAGCTAACTGCGATGATGACGATGATTTAGCGGATGTGTAATTTGTTGGCAGCTAGCTTAATAACTGACGAATTTCTTTATGCATGTGACATAGAAAATCAACGTAGCTTGGGCTTCCGTCTGTGCCACGATCCTCGACCAAGAAATGTTTGAACACATTTTCTAATTTATCCCGTTGACGAACGAACGTAATCTGGAATTAAAAAATTCTTAATTTAGAAAAACTGTACATAGTTTAGGCAGAAATGAGAATCGGAATAAAGAAAAGCTAACGAAACTGTAATTTTAAGTTAAATTTGAGATTTATTTGGTGGCCTTGGAAAATTTTAACCTCACCATAACGCCTGACAGGCTTGAAATTGCATATAGCTAGTTAAGAAAAAATCACGTTAAATCACAAATGAATAAAACGGTTTGCCTAAAATGCTCCAAATTTAAGAATATTAAATTTAAATAAGAATAATAAAATAGCATCTTTAAATAGGTATATGCAGAGTTGAATTCATGAAGTGCACAAAGATGGCATGCCGGAGAGAAATTTAGAGCGGCCGTTCTAGATTTATAAGTATGTATGATTAACAGCTGTAACATAAAAAATATGGTAATTAACCCAGCGCTGTTAAACCGCAACCGTTTTCAGGCGGATAAACTTAGAAAACATTTGAGTCACTAATTTTGCTTCCGTAGATAGTATACCAAGCATTTTTGGACGCTAATAATTAAAAATCAGTGAATGTGGTACAAAAGAATGAAAAACCATTTACTTACTCGCATACATCTCGAACTCTCCTGCTGATAATAATTCACAATTTCTCGTACACGCCGTGACATGGGATTATCGAAAACAGGCAATTCAATTTTATCAGTGTCGATTTGTGTTGCATGCTGAACTCCAAATACAGCTTGACAGAATTCGGGCGCGAGGCTAAGTCCCAACCAAATAAACATATGAATACCATTCTCTAGTATATACGCCCCATTTTCCTGCATTTTTTCGCTTGAGCAACGTATCTGGGCAGGTACGACTTCAGATTCATCGGCGTCCACATCATGAATTGGAATTAAACGTGGATAAATATACTTAACGGACATTGGTAAAGACATTGAAAGTACATACTGCATGACAAATGATCGATCATCTACGGTCATGTCTGAACCACCGGAAATAGCATCATTTTTAAAAATACATGAGGTATACAACGGCAGCAGTTTCATACACTCGGGTAATATTAGCTGACCAGCTGATGTAATTGTGGCACAATTTTTTCGATAGCAGGCTAGTATTTGAGCACATCTCGCTACTAATCCGTCTTTTACGGCTTTTGGTGTGCTATCCATAAGCTTAAATATACTCTGCTTTGCGAAATATAACATTGTTGTATCTAAATCACAACTTCTGAACATATCGGCCATTTGTACGCATATTTTTAGGCATAAATTCAATATTCTTAAACGACGTTGTCCACTGCACGATGTATATAGCACCGCCACTTGAATATAGACATTGTCCTCAGGTTTCAATTTATCATCATGCTTAATTTCAATTCCAATTGATTTTTCTGAATCCACGCTAGCTAATTGTACATCAGTCGTGTTCGACATAAAGAAGTGACCATAGAAATCGGTCGGTCGAATTCCTGTCGATGTTCGAACTCGCATAACTGCATCGAATCCAACGGGTCGGGAAATATTCTTAATAATATCATTAATCACCCGTTTGCCATCAATATCGGCCTGGAAATATGTATACTTGTACACTTCGCCTCCAGTTAATCGAGGCACTTGTCCTATAGTGGCAATATCAATATACGAGTTATTAAAAACGTATAAATCTACAGAACATCCAGCAGCCACACAATCCTGTCCTAGATTATTGTATGCGGTTGTTTGGGGTACCAAAACGGTTTTTTCCTTTTCGGTGCCAAGCAGTTTTCGATCGTCTCGATTTCGTAATTTTCCAGGCGCTTCCCAATTTGGAAGCGATGAATTAAATACAAGTAATTTACCAGCACATTCAGATGCTTTTAGCGCTTCCAAACCGGCTTGAATTGCTGGAAGTAAAATAGTTTCGGTTTCCCGCGAATCACCAAACATTTTTGGAATCTGATCCATAAGCGCATCAATAACGAAACTTGATTCATCTGGATCGCATAGGAACCCGTCCAATAGCGGCATAAACATTTCCTGTACATCCCCGACTATCATCATTTGTGGCTGAGCCAAATTATTCTTAATATTATAAAAATGCACAGTATTGTTGTATGTGATAAAACCCACTTTCATCAAGCTTTTATCCGAATTCTGATCAATCGGTAAATGTTTAATGATCCGTTTCATTTCCGCACACAATAAATTCACTAAACCCGATTTGATATTGTTGTATGAGACATCAATAACGAATATGAGTGCCGGCACTTTGGGTGCTACATTATTTTGGCAATAGTCCTTTGTTGCAACAAATTCGTAGGTTCCTAAAACTAGTTCGGGTCGTTCGAATTTATCCACACGTTGACCGGTATGGTCTAAATGCTGGAAATATTCGGCTGGAACTTCGGTCGTTACTTCACACAGTAAACAACGGAATCGTCTACCACCATCAATGAATTGCATATTTGGGCTCATATACGCTTTACAACGGACACATCGAATCGGACCCAATTCACCAAAGTCAACGATTGGTGGTGTTAGTTCGCCAGCGGCCGTTTTAGCAAATGGCGAAATCATCAATGAAAATGGCACGGCTGCCTGTTTCATCATGTCTTGAGTGGCTGGAACGTTATACATTGATGAACGGATAAATCGCGGGCCAGAATTTCCTTGGTCTTGTGTTACAAATTCAGTTGTGACTAAAGGTGGTACTTGACCAGGTTGATTGGTTATAAACGGACCGGAACAAGCATTATCATTTTCATTCATTACTTCGATAGGATTAGGCATTTGATCTGGATCTAAACGACGTTGTGGTGCTTGTGGTATTCCTGGTTGGGATGGGAAACCTCCCGGCATTTGGGTATACATTCCTGGTTGCTGTGGGCGACCGGGTTGAGCTGGTGGCATATGTGGTGCCCCATATGGAGCAGGTTGTCCTGGGTATCCACTTGGTTGAGCCCCAGGCATGGGTGGGAACCCTGGTGGAATATTCGATTGTTGTTGGAATCCTTGTGGTCCACCAATTTGTGGTTGGAAGCCCGGTGGGCCTTGTGGTTGTGATGAAAATCCGGCTGGCTGAGATGGAAAACCTGGTGGGCTGTTCACCTGAGGCGGGAAACCTGGTTGACCTGATGGTTGGGAGGGGAAACCTGGTTGACCTGATGGTTGGGATGGGAAACCTGGTTGGCCTGATTGTTGGGAAGGGAAACCCGGTTGGCTGGTTGGTTGTGGAGGAAACCCGGGTTGATTTGTTGGTTGTGGAGGAAATCCAGGTTTATTCGGTTGTGATAGAAAACCCGGTTGTATAGCAGGTTGTGGTGGAAAACCCGATTGGGTAGCAGGTTGTGGTGGAAAACCCGGTTGGGTAGCAGGTTGTGGTGGGAAACCCGATTGGGTAGCAGGTTGTGGTGGAAACCCTGGTTGACTTACGGGTTGTGGTGGAAAACCAGGTTGGCTCGACGGCTGCGGAGGAAATCCAGGTTGCTTGGTGGGCTGTTGAAAACCGGGTTGATTGGTAGGTTGTGGTGGGAATCCAGTTTGACTTGGAAAGCCTTGTCTTGTTCCCGATTGTGCCACAAAGCCAGGCTGATTAGTTGGTTGTGGAGGAAATCCTACTTGATTTGCTGATGGTTGTGGAGGAAATCCTGGTTGCTTAGCAGGTTGCCCTGGTTGACTCGATGCTTGTGAAGGAAATCCGGGTTGGTTTAATGATGTTTGTGGAGGAAATCCTGGTACTGTAGCAGGTTGTCCTTGTTGTCCCGCTGCCTGGGATGGAAATCCGGGTTGATTTGTAGATATTTGTGGTGGAAATCCAGGTTGATTTCCACCTGATAAACCTTTATTTTGCATTCCAGAGAAACTTGTTTGCGGCTGTTGTACAGATAATGAAGGCATCGCTCCAGTCGCCGACGACTGTGTTATCCCGCTAGAAATTGGTGGAAATCCACTGTTTGTAGTAGCAGGAGCAACGGGCGATGAAACAGGTGGAAAATTGGCATTGGATGTCGGTGGAAAGCTTGATGTTGATGTTGGAGGCACATTGGCGTTTGGCGGAAAATCCAGTCCTGCATTTTGAGACCACCCACTGCTCGCTGTACTTGTCGGAGGCGCTCCAATATTCGAAGGTGCTGGAGGTAAACTTGCACCCGACGATGGTGGTAGTCCAGTGGCACCACTTGTAGGTGGAAATCCCGACCCACCTGTCGGTACTAATGGCTTTGAAGTTGGTGGTAAAAATTGTGGTTGATTATGCAAATTATTTTGCTGTGGAGGCGGCATCATCATTGGAACAGGAGCGGGATGTGATGGAGGCCGTGGATTACTGTCAACGGTTTCAGAATTCACAGGTAGTATAGCGGGCGGCGGTTGTGTTGATGGTGGTCGATTCAAGGCCGATGGCTGATTATAAGATGTTGGTTGTATTTGTGGAGGTGGTCCGTTTTGCTGCGGCTGTTGTCGCATAGGATTAAAATTATTAGATGGTGGACCATTCTGTTGCATTGGTTGAGGTCGCATTGGTTGTTGTTGATTTAAAAATTGATTTTGTTGCTTTTGGGGCTCGTACGGCGATGGCCCGCTCAAATTTAAATTTGCCATTTGCGGAATTATCTAAAAAAAAGTTCGAAAGATTTAAAACCAATAAGAAGTCATTAAGACTAATTTTCATGTATAAAACGGGTACTTACATTTGGCTGCTGCTGATTACTACCATTCATTAAGCTCGGATTTTGATTGTGTTGTTGTGGTTGCTGTTGAGCTGGAGGCATTTGTTGTGGCCAGCCTCCGCCACCTCCCGGTATCGGTTGCGACATAGGAGGTGATGGTCCAAATGAGTTCATCATTTTGTCCACACAAGATTTTTCAAGTACTGAAGGCAAAAGAGAAAAATTACAAATCACGACTTTCTTATGTTGTTTTTGTCAACGTCATCGGACGAATGTCAAAAATAAAATTCACATTAAATTTTCTTGTGTTAATTGACGGATTTACTTGATAATTTCACTTACAATCTTATTAACCAACTGACTGAATCTTTAGAATATTAATGATCTAATTAATAATTCAGGAAAAATAAATTCCAACTTTCTTCGTTCCTTCAAAAATTTTGTCTCTGGTTCGTTCGGGTTGAAACTTTTGCTGTTTTTGTTTTTATATTTTCTTTTCTAACGCGAATTTAACAATACTGACACCAAATTTTTTACTCAAATTGATGAAAACACATTTTATTTTGATTGTTGCACGTTTATTTTATATAAATTTACTAAACAATTTGATTTTAATTTTTTTATCGATGATAGAAAAACTAAAAATCTTTTTGTAACTCCACGTCAGAGAGATCGACATGAACGAAAGGGTTGAAAATGTATTTTTTGAGCTTCGTTAAATAATTTTGACAGTTCGATTGAAATTTTAACGAAATGCCACGTAAAGGCACGATACGAAAATATTATTTGCGGTTATAAATGCTAGCATAATTTTTAGTACTTGACTTTTACTATATGTATGTACAGGCAAACTGAATCGTAACTATTTGCAATTTATTGAAGTTGTAATTGAAATTTTTTATACAGTGAAAAAATCAATAATGGATATTAATATGTATAATAATCCCACACTTATTATACATATTAATATTTTTTTAAAATCAATAACGAGGATTTACATTTACATTAGGGCTGTGTACCACTCCAAGGGTAAAAGTCAATTTTAAGTAAATTTTTCGGTAAATTCAATTATTTTTGAACTGATCAAAAAATCTGTACTAAAATCGATTTTTACCGTAGTAAACGATTTACCCTTGGATTGGTACGCAGCCTTAGAATGTATCGAAAAGATGGAAAGATGAATTTGTGTCCCAGTTCCCAAATGTATTTTGTTGTTAAAACTGCTAAGGCTGTGTACCAATCCAAGGGTAAATCGTTTACTACGGTAAAAATCGATTTTAGTACAGTTTACCATAGAGTTTTTCAAAAATAATTGAATTTACTGAAAAATTGACTTTTACCCTTGGATTTGTGCGCAGCCTAAAATGATGGTTGCATTCCTTTGGGTAAAAAACTACGGTAATAAATCAACGAACAATTTAATTTTTGAATAATCTTTATGAAACTCAATTCAATAAGTGATTTGACTGAACATTGTAATTATATACACAACACTGTTAAGTCAATTTGGCGGTAAATTCAATTATTTTTCAAATACTCTACTGCAAACTCTAATGGGGCATTTACATGTAGAAAATTGTTTTTCACAAATTTTTGCAGAAACGAGAAGAATCCTATATAAAAATATTCAATAACCCTTTTGCTGCCCGGTAACACAATTGTGCGGGTAGGGCAAAAGTACCATGTCAAAAATTTAGTTTTGTATTTGTTTTCAACCAACTTATATACATTTGTGAATTCCTTTTTAACTTATTTTCGCCCGAAAAAACACAATATCTATTATCTATGTTCACAATTGTGTTGATTTACTGCAAATCAAGCGATTTTTTTTTTATCAAAACCGCCTATGATTTTATATTCACACATTTGTGTCGGTTGGACTTATATTGAGCCAATTTTTTTTAAATGAATTGATCATATTTTTAATGAATTGAAATGCGAAATTTACATTTTTGTGTATGGCGTCTGTTTTATGAAAATCCTCAACATTTATAAATACGAAATAGTTTTTTTTCTTGTTAATTTTAAAAATGTTGCCATAAAAATACTGAACGAGAAATTTATAGTAAGATTGATTTTACCGACTATACATTCTAGAAACGGTTAATTCATTTATTGGTAAAATCGGTTTTAGTACAGATTTTTCGATCCTGTTTGGCAGTTAAATTCTGATATATTGTATGTGCCGCACTTCATTTATCGTAGCCATCTATCTACTCACGAGTACGTCTGCGGCTACATACAGCTGCTCATGCTTTTTTACAAAAAATATATCGCTTTAGGTTATCAAACCCGTTCTACGGCTGCGTACCTATCCAAGGGTAAAAGTCAATTTTAAGTAAATTTTTCGGTACATTGGCTGCGGGCCAATAGTCGGGTAAAAGTCAATTTTAAGTAAATTTTTCGGTAAATTCATTTATTTTTCAAAAACTCTATGGCAAACTGATCGAAAAATCTGTTATAAATCTAATTTTTACCATAGTAAACGATTTACCGGACTATTGGTCCGCAGCCATTCAATTATTTTTGAGAAACTCTATGGTAAACTGATTGAAAAGTCTGTACTAAAATCGATTATTACCGTAGTAAACGATTTACCCTTGGGTTGCTACGCAGCCTATCTATTATATATTCTCAGGCTGTGTGCCAAACTTAAGGTAAAAGTCAATTTTTGAAACCAAAAAATCTTTGGTAATCGAAGTGAAAATTCTGCCCTTAAACCTGTTTCTGCAGTAGTTAATGATTTACCATACATTTAGTAGATAGGCTGCGTACCAATCTAAGGGTGTAAGTCAGTTTTAAGTAAACTTTTCGGTAAATTCAATTATTTCTGAAAAACTCTATGGTAAACTGATCGAAAAATTTGTACTAAATTCGATTTTTACCGTAGTAAACGATTTACCCTTGGATTGGTACGCAGCCTAACTAGCCAATTTAACTTAAGTTTGGCACACAGCCATAAGCTTACAAGCACATGTTTGTAGTTTCCCACGATACATAGAACACAGCAATTGTGTAGAATAAATTATCTAGAAAAATACTTAAATCTATTTTTACTGAAACAATCGATTCCTGCATATAAACTAAAATTTATTCTTAGGCTGCGTACCAATCCAAGGGTAAACCGTTTATTACGGTAAAAATCGATTTTAGTACAGATGTTTCGTTCAGTTTTCCAAAGAGTTTTTCAAAAATAATTGAATTTACCAAAAAATTTACTTAAAATTGACTTTTACCCTTTGATTGGTACGCAGCCTTAATATTAAGTTCAAATTTTCGGTAATATGCAAAATATTATATTACCGAATTTAGTGATAAGCCATCTATTAACTGACATTTTAGTCGTATATTTGACATGCAATATCGAAAAATTTTAGTGAGAAACAAAACTTGATTTTAAGGATATTTTTGATTAGGTTCGCGATACTCTTTGGCTGCGGGCCAGTCGGGTAAAAGTCAATTTTAAATAAATTTTTCGGTAAATTCATTTATTTTTCGAAAACTCAATGGCAAACTGATCGAATAATCTGTTCTAAATCGGATTTTTACCGTAGTAAACGATTTACCCGATTATTGGCCTGCAGCCTCAATCAAACATTTTGACAGCAGTTGGAGTATCATTTTTACCCTCAGTGTAAAATTTTTCCTTCAATCAAAATCAACATAAGACTGCGTACCTATTCAGGTAAATCGCTTTCTACTGACTGCAAATAATTTATTCAACTATTTGCCTGCAACCAAATACCGATTTGAAGGGGATGGGCCGTTGATATACTGTTAAAGTTAGCCGAAAGTTTCCAGCCGAAGGATAATGCAGATAGTGTCTTGAATACAGCAAAAATCAGTCATGAACTCGAATTCAGGATAATTTAGGATCGGGTTACATCATTCGGGTGAAGGAGAAATTATTTCAGTTTATAGGAATTTAAAAATCGATAGGAGCGAGAGTGCATACTTTGATTAAGGCTGCGTACCAGTCCAAGGGTAAATCGTTTACTATAGTAAAAATCGATTTTAGTACAGATTTTACGATCAGTTTACCATAGAGCTTTTCAAAAATAATTGAATTTACCGAAAAATTTACTTAAAATTGACTTTTACCCTTGGATTGGTACGCAGGCTCAGTTGTTTTTACTACTGAGGCTGTGTGCCAAGTTTAAGGTAAAAGTCAATTGTAAGTAAATTTTTCGGTAAATCCAATTATTTTTCAAAAAACTCTATGACAACTTGATTGAAAATCTGTTATAAAAAAAAAGTTTTTTGCCGTAGTAAACGATTTACTTTAAGATTGACACACAGCCTGAAACTGCATTTCAATTCTGACATTGGATAAGACTTTAAACAAAAAATAATTCGAATGTCTCTTAGGGAATAAATTCATTAATTTTTCCAAAACTCATGAGGGGCTGCGTGCCAAACTCAAGGTAAAAGTCAATTTTAGATAAATTTTTCGGTAAATTCAATTATTTTTCAAAAACTCTATGGCAATCAGATAGAAAAATCTGTTCTAAAATCGGTTTTTACTGTAGTAATCGATTTGCCTTAAGTTTGCCACACAACCTTAGAATCTGATCAAAAATATATTTTATTGACTGCAAATGATTAACTCAACTGTTCGTCTCCAACCAAATACCGATTATTTTCAAGGGGATCAAGGAATCAAAGGCCATAGTCGGGTAAATCGTTTACTATGGTAAAAATCAGATTTAGAACAGTATTTTCGATCAGCTTGCCATAGAGTTTTTGAAAAATAATTGAATTTAACTAAAAATTTACTTAAAATTTACTTTTAGCCGACTATTGGCCGGCAGCCAAAGTAAACATTGAATTTTACTATTGAGGCTGCGTGCGAATATGTAGTAGGGTAAAAGTCGATATTTATGTTGATGGAAGGTAAATTCAATTAATTTTGAAAATTGTCTATGGCAATTTGATCGAAAAATTAGGTTAAGGCTGCTTACCAATTCAAGGGTTAATCGTCTACTACGGTAAAAATCGATTTTAGTACAGAATTTTCGAACAGTATACCATAGAGTTTTTCAAAAATAATTGGATTGACCGAAAAATTTAATTAAAATTGACTTTTACCCTTGTTGATACAAATAAATGACACACGCAATTTCACTTTAAATAAACAACTCACATTGTGCATTTATACAATATGAATGTGTGTGTGTGTCTTTTTCTGTGTGCCTTGTTTGTTTTGTTTACGAATAGTTTGTTTTCTTCACTAGCTTATATTTCTCTCTCAACTTTCGTTCGCCTCGCCCGATCACACTTTTCATAACGCTCTCGTCACGCATTCACCAGCTTACTCCCCAAGTCAAGCGTGCTTAAAGAAGTTTTACTTCAACAACTTACTTAAAATTGACTTATATACCCGACTATTGATATGCAGCCAACCATAGTAGGTTAAGTTAACCGAGTGGTTGCTATCGCACACTTAGGCCAATTATGGCCCATTGTGATACCACAGGATCCGACATCATTAAACTTTCTTTAAACCCATTCAGTGCTATTAAAATAGCGTAAAAGATCTCGCACCTTGCAGCTTTCGAGATCAGAGAGGCTGTCCATAGTGTATTTGCACAAGTGATCAAGTCTTCTGCCAGCTAGCGCAGGGCATGAGCATAGGAAGTAAACAAGAGTCTCCTCCTCGTCCTTGCAGCATCTGCAGAAATCATTCACATCCATACCCAGCCTTCTCGCATGATCTCCGAAAGGGCCGTGCCCGGTAAGTACCCTTACAATTCTACCTAAATCACCCTTCGCTGATTAGGATCTTGGAGCGCTTCAAGTTCAGCTCAGGCTATACTTGCTTCGCAACAATAGCAGTCGGACTGGCGGGCCACCAAGCATTTGCCATGGCAACTGCTTTCCTATGGCTTGCTGCTTTCAGCAAGGACATCAGCCTCCCTACACATTCTCTTCCTGGTTCCAGTTGGAGAGTCGTACCGTACCTTGCTAATTCGTCTGTCCTGCATTTCCCTCAACGTCAGAAAGGAACCCAGATCAACTGGATATTGAATAATTCACTAATCTCGTTAAGAGGTGTGTGACGATTCAACGCCATCCTTGACGCAAGGGAAACTGAATCCAGTGAAAGAATTGCCGCCCGGTTTTCCACATACATAAAGATGTCAGTCAACGATACTACACCATGCTTCAACCAGTTCATGACCTCTTCGATCGCTATAACTTCAGCCTGGTACACGCTGCAGTAATCAGGTAGACGAAAAGATAAACTTATATTTAATTCCTCACAGAACACACCAGCTCCCACTCCGCCATCGAGCTTGGAGCCGTGGATGAAAAATTTAACTGTCCCGGTCTCCATAATGACACCACTCTTCCAATTCTCCCTAAAGGGGAGAATCACTTTACAATGCTTGCCAAAGCTATGTATTTACGTCTCACTCGGCATCCATCTTAAAAAAATAAACACATGAAAATCGTCATCGTAAATTTGTAAATGATGACTGCGGGCCAATAGTCGGGTAAAAGTCAAATTTAAGTAAATTTTTGGGTAAATTCATTTATTTTTCAAAAACTCTATGGCAAACTGATCGAAAAATCTATTCTAAATTCGATTTTTACCATGGTAAACGATTTACCCGAGTATTGGCCCGCACCCGATGATTGAAATTCAATTTTATTACCTGTTTAGTGAAATGTTGTTGATAGGTGAAATGCGAGCATAATTAGAAAGCACTTAAAATGAATAAAATTTTACTTTAGGCTGTGTGCCAAACTTAAGGTAAATCGATTACTACGGTAAAAACCAGTTTTAGAACAGATTTTTCGATCAGTTTCCCATAAAGTTTTTGAAAAATAATTGAATTTACCGAGAAATTTACCTAAAATTGACTTTTACCTCAAGTTTGGCACACAGCCTTAATACTTAGGCTGCCTACCAATCCAAGGGTAAATCGTTTACTACGGTAAAAATCGATTGTAGTACAAATTTTTCGATCAGTTTACCATAGAGTTTTTCAAAAATAATTGAACTTACCGAAAAATTTACTTAAAATTAACTTTTACCCTTGGATTGGTACGCATCCTTAAAACACGTTTAAAAAAATAAAAAAAATAAATAAATAAAACAAAAAAGATTTATTAATAACTGTGTGTAACTGTGTACATGTTCATTCGTCGACATGTCTCACAAAACTGATCGATCAGTGATCGATCATACAGATACATAACAAATCTAATGCCAAATTCTTTGGAGGAAATGAAATGTGATCAATTATTTTGTGATCCAAAGAACACGAAAAGAAAAAATGGTTTGTTTACATTTGTTTAAAGGGAAATCAAAACAAATAACAAAAAACGTAATAAAAAACACTTTTAATTACACCAAATTCACTTTAAATTACACAAAAATTAATATTATTTATAATAATTAATTTAGATAAATACTATTACTTATGTAGTAACGCACGTCAAAATAAAAATACCAAATTATAATGCCGATAATGAAAATGGCGCGTCTTTTGTTTTTGACGACGTGTCATATTGTTTTGATCTCAAAACAAATCCTCCAATAATTTGGGATTTTGAAGTTTGATCACAAACCAAAAAAATAATCAATTATTTTCTTCTAAAGAACATGAAAAGGTATTTGTGGTCAAATTTTTTTGATTATAATCAAATTTTTTTGATCCTTTTTCTTCCAAAGAATTCGATAGAATAAAACATCAAAAAAATTGCAAATGAGAAAAAGAAATAAAAATATTTTTACTCAAATGGGTTTTTTTGTTTCTTTGATAATATTTGTAGTACGGAATTCAGAGTGGAATTCGAGCTATTTTTTCCATACTTTGGAAAAATTGCATACTGGGTTTTTTCAAAACAAATTTATGTTGATATCGATTGAAGGAAGAATGTTACACTGAGGGTAAAAATGGAAATCCAGCTGCTGTCAAAATGTAATAGAGTTACATTAACTAGAGCTGCAACTGTTTTTTGCCATATAAAATCAATATAATATTTGCTATCTCTTTTGAGTCATGTGGGAACAGGATGGTTATATAAAAAATGCTTATGGTGGTCTCAGATGTCAAAGATAAAGCTAACCGGACAAGTTTTTGTTGTTGTAAAAAGTGACGCGCTAAATTTTGTGTTCCTAAAAAATCGTGATATTATTAATTAAAAAAAATAAAATATTATAAAACAGTTTGTGTGTCGTGTACTAGTGCATCGTTTGTGAATAAATATTGAAAACTTTGAACATTGAAATCAAGTGTTTTGTGAAATGTGTCAAAACGAGCATCGAAAAATTCGAAAAAAATTCCTTACCATTTATAAGTGTTTATATAAAATAAAATGAAAATTGGGTTTAAAGCAAAGTGATTTGTTATAAAATTATCTATATTTTTATTTAGAAATCAGAAAAAATTAATTAAAAAATGTTGGTTGTTGTTGTTGGACTTTTTCTTTTTGACTGTGTCCAAATTGAGTGATAAATATTTTCTAGCAATAATATTTGACACTAATATGAAAAGTTTTTCCGTTTGTGAATTTTTTGTCGTTTTGCTGCCCGAATTGTGTGATAATTTTTTTTGATAAAAATTCCGGCCATATAATTTAATTTTGATTTAAAAATTAAGATTGTTGCCATTTAAAGATTTAATATAACTCTATAAATAAGAAAAAGATTTAAATCATAAACACAATTTTATTTATTTTATTTTAACTTTGTATTGAATTAATTTTATAAATTAAAATATAATATTCTGTTTAGTATTACAGTCTTGAGGTCTAGATCATTCACTTTAATCAGTTTCTAGTCATAATAATCTGTAGAAAAGTGCATACGACAATTTTTCTCCAATTAAATTACCACGCAACTGTCAAAAATTATTATACCTAACGACTGTGATAATTCGGGTGCGTTCGGTATTTTCACAAATTTAGTACTAAAAAATATTTATATCACAATTCGGACACAGTCACAGATGTTATATTACAGTGTCGCATTTTCCTTATTACTACGTACATATTCTACGTGCTTTTCTTTTCATAATTACTTTTTATTTTGGAATACTATAAATACAATTTTTTACCGAAAATAAAAAAAAAAAAATCCGTACTAAATTGGAATAAAAATAATTTTGAATTTGTGTAGTTTTTAATTTCGATTGAACAAATTCTAAATACGACCCGTTGATTTATATGCTTTCTCTTTTACCATCCGAATTTGTCTCGTTTGACAGCTGCTGTCATTCATTCTACCTTTAATCCAAATTCTTTGCAAAATGTTCGATTGAAACAAAATACCACAAGGGTAATATTTTGCTACACCCAGGGTAATTTTCTCTATTCCAGTGGCCCCATTCTGGTAATTCTCAGGGAATAAAAATTTTAAATTTTGTAGCAGTTTTGTTCCCTTTTCCTTAAAAGTGTATTCCGGCTTTTGGGGAAAATTTTTTTTGGGAAAAAATTATTCCCCATTATAGCAGTTTTGACGTTTATTATTCCATACCTATTTTAGGAAAGACAACTGGGAATAGAATTTAACGGATATTTATAGTATTCTATACTTATAGCAATATTATGACTGTAAATTTATACTGAAAACTGGTAATATTAGTTGGAAATATCAATATTCAATTTTTTACTTTAATAAACAAATTTATTTTTTAAGTAAAATTCGATTAAAATATCAACAAAAACCAATTAAACGTAGTAATGTATTTTTAGACTTTTGTTTTCTTGTTTTATTGCGATCGCGTGTTGACCACAAATAATTAAATTAGTTCCCCGTAAAATTATTCCCCAATCGCCAGAATTAACTTTTGGAAAATAGGGAATTGGGAAAAATGTCTGGGGAATAGCTGCTACAAAAATAAATTATTCCCTATTCCCGGGGAATTACCAGAATAGGGCCAGGACCTAGATTCTGATCAAGTGACAAATGACAAATGACAATTTTTTGTGACATTGTACTAAAAATACTGCTACAATGTTGTGACAAATACTTGTGAGTACTAAATCGCGATTCGTGTGCCATGACTTTTCCGAAATGTCACAAAAAATAAGCTGACAATTTTAATAATATTGTCATTGTTTTTTATAATCGTGACAAAAGTTTTTATACAAAATATGTGTGAGTATTTACAATTAAAACAAAATAAATTTATTCTTGATTGAAAAGCACATAATTTTGCTATAACTTAAAACTGCAGTTGCTGTAAACTGCAATAAATGTCATTTGATCCGAATCGTAAATTTTCAGTGACTTCAATTTGTACCAATAAGCAAATGTCACGAAAAATTGTCATTTTATCGGAATCTACCCCCAGGGCCACAGGTAGTAGATTCTGATCAAGTGACAAATGACAATTTTTTGTGACATTGTACTAAAAAATCTGCTACAATTTGGTGACAACTCCTTGTGAGCATTAATCGCGATTCGTATGAAGTGACATTTCCGAAATGTCACAAAAAATAAGCTGGCAATTTTAATAAAATTGTCATCGTTTTTTATTATCGTGACATAAGTTTTTATACAAAATATGAAAGACTTTATAAATACTATTTTTTTCATATAAAATCGTAAATTTTATGTGGTCAGTTAAAACGGGATATGTATACATATATATATAAATATCTATTTATGTATATCTCGTCCTTGATTTCCGTGTTATATACAACAAAAACCTTTTGGTTTTATTTTGAGTTTTAGCGCGGTTCAAAAATACCGACAACCTTAAATTATTTAATAAAACAGATTTATACTTAATTTCTGTATTATCTGAAATTTTATTTACCAGGTTTTGTAAAGAATTATTTTAGTGTTTAATTGAAATTTATAAAATAAAATTCATTGAAAACAATTTTTTATTGTTGTTATTTTTCGCCGATCCATACTGATCCATATTTTATTAGTTATGTGAGAACAAAATGGCGGTTTTTATAATTTTTCTGTATAAAAAATTGATATTTTGGGGTTAATTAATTATAATTAATGGAAATAATCAATTGAATTTATAAATTTTCATACGGTGAATAATTATATTTTTCTAAATGCAAATTAACTAAGACTTCACAGTTCACAACAAATAACAAACGTCAAAACTACAAAATAATCTTTTAAATACCAGTGCCTATGTATGTGCATACGGCCGTCTTTCAAATTTGGACTTTGTATAGATGCGGGTTCAAAAAACGTAAACACGGAAAAACACTTCCATAAAAATGCTATGTAAATTTTTTTTTTGATTTTATTTATATAAATATATCTCGTAAATGCGGCAGAAAAATAAATTTGTAGTCTTCTGAGAATGAACTTTGTTTATTTATTTAATTATAACGAGATATAAATGAATAAAGCAAAAAAAAACTTAAACAAAAATTTATATAGCATTTGTATGAAAATGTTTTTTTGTGTTTACGTTACTTGGGCCTGCATAGAACAAACCATATTTTTTATATGTTGCTTCAGCTGGGCCATATACATGCACGTAGTGATATCTGCTATAACTTAAAAATGTAGCTGTTGTAAATGTCATTTGATCCGAGTCGCAAATTTTCAGTGACTTTAATTAGTATTGTACCAATAAGCAAATGTCACAAAAAATTGTCATTTGATCAGAATCTTCTCCTAGGTTTTTTGTTCGAGTAAATCATATTTTGTTGTTGTCATACGCCATTTTTTTCCTATACTTGTCAAAACATACGTGTTTAATAATCGGTATAATAACTTTAATTGTCGCCCTCTGTAACACAGTGGGTAGAACGCTTGCTGTGTGTATGCTGTGGTCTCGGGTTCGATTCCCGGTGGTAACGAAAAAGTTACGATTGATAAATACTTGTCTGGTCATATACAGCTATAAGTGCTAGTCGACCTAAGCAAATGAAATAAAAAAAAAAAAAGAAAAAAAAACTTTAATTCGAATAATACGTTATGGAGGAAATTTTAAATGATATTTACTTCACATCAACATCATCATTCTTCTCAGATTCATCTGATGGGGAGTTTTTGGAACAAACAATTGTCAATCATCAACATGACATGACAGCAAAGATGAAACAAATATATTGTTTTGACATTTAAAAGCGGTGTAGTTCATTTATGTTCCATTGATACAAAAAGAGGGTACTATTTTAAGAGTAGAAAAATATCAACCGAAATCAACATAAAAAAATTATAAATTGGAAACTAACCTTTATTTTATTGTTTAATATTGCACTCCACTTTATACGAATTTTCTGGAGAGTTGGAGAATATCTTAAATTTATGCATAATTTCTAAAACTAATGTCTAGAGAATTTTTCCCTTCTCCCCTACACACATACTACGCAAAATGAGCATCATCGGGGAAAAATAGTGAGATTTACATTTGTATTGCCATTCCACGTGTACAGAGAGCAAATTGTCTATTTTATATGTATGTATGAAGAGAAAATTACTCCTTGCCTCGTAAATAATAAGGATGATTTTTAGTAAAATTTAACTCTCAATTAATTGAAAAAAAGTATTCTCAATCATTCTCAGCAGTATCCATCGGTTAGTTCAATTATCGATCTAATAATAATATGACAAAGCAACAAAATAATAAAACTTTAATGCCCGGTGGCGGAAAGTGTTATTAGCCAGTTAAACGAACACGATATAGGGTTTTTAGGCAATTCCGTTTATGAACCAATACAAAATTAAATTTAGCCGGAATAAACTAGTTTTTTACACAGGAGTTAATATTCTGTAAAAAGTTAGTGACTACTGTTAACTCGTTTTAGTAAAGTAAAAAATTTAGTTGGGCGGGTTATGGACGAATAACTTCGTAAAAATTGTTTGCCTTTAGTAATTTGCCGTTTGCAAGACATTTCAGAATTTTTTGGACACATTTTTCTTAAAAATAGATTATTTCATTACAAATTTGATATTTTAAAATTGGGAGACCTAGAAATCAAAATATGGGAAACCAAATATTCCGGATAACACAATCTCAGAAACTATGCTACAGGATCTCAAAATCCTGGATAATGAAAAACTCCTGGATTTCAAAGTTTAGATTTTAGTCGATTTGGGTGAAACTTAAAATAATAAATAAATAAATAATTAAATTATTAGCATTGAGTAGGACTACTCATTGCTATAAGGATAAAACTCTGTTTTGTGTTTTCAAAGAACTTTATGGTATTTCTCAACCAATTTTTATGAACAGAGTAAGTAAATAATTTCCGAACCGCTTGAGATGAAATTCGGTATGAATGACGAAAATGGTTTTACTATATTATGTAGGAATTTATTTGGGATTGTTTGGGATAAACTTGGGTTTGAACTGGTTAACAATGGGATTCTAATACAGGTTCCTGATGTAGTTTAGAAAAATGGCCTATATGCTTTGCCATTTATAATCTGTTTGGGACGAGACTCTGTTTTCCGTTGGTAAAGGGATTTCTATACGAGATGTGTGTATGTATGTATGTGTGTGTGTGTGTGTGTGTGTGTGTGTTTTTTTTTTTTTTAATTTTAATTTTTTTTTTAACCGGGTAAAGTGAGGAAAATCTTCAATAAGACGAAGCTTCGATGGGCAAACATCTCAGCAACAGTGATGGATTCCTACCATCTAAAAACCACACACCCTTTCGAACATCCCCCATGCGGAACTATCAGTTAGACATTACTTCGCATGAAGGTGACTAGTTACTAGACTCTATCCTCCTCTCAGCGTCTCAACCTTACATTGAGATTGCCACCGCTAGCTAGCCATACCGCGTTGTTCCTCTCTAGCACGCTCTAAGCATCTCAGCTCCTTAAGCACCACTGCTGCCATGTGGCTTACTGCATTCCAATTACCTTCACACACAAGCATTAGCTCCACTATGTTATCAGGTGTCACGGGCTGCCCGAGGATACTGGACAGTTCTATTCGAGTTGTCTCGAACCGTGGACATTGAAAGAATATATGTTCCACATCCTCTTCTGATCCTTTGCAGGCAGGACATTCCGAAGTGTCGGCATGTTTAAATCTGTAAAGATATGCACCAAAACAACCATGCCCACTTAACAACTGCGTTAGATAGTAATTAATTTCACCATGCCGCCTATTTATCCACTTATTGATGGATGGTATAACACGATAGGTCCACCGACCTTTCACCGAGCTATCCCAGCGCCTTTGCCATTCTATCATGGTTGCAATGCGTTCTGATGCTCTACTTCCTAGGTTTTCTCGACACATATACCACTTCTTCCTTTCCTTTGCAAGTAGATCGATGGGTATCATCCCTGCAATTACGAGCGTTGCGTCATCGGATACTGTGCGAAAGCCACATATAACCCTTAAGGCACCCAGTCGATACACCGATGCCAGCTTGCATCTATACGATTTATTATCCATCGCATCGCTCCAGATAGGTGATCCATATAGGATGATGGATTTTACCACATTTGCCAGCAGAGTCCTACGACTCTGTCTTGGTCCACCAGTGTTGGGCATAATCCGGGAGAGGGCTGCAGCTACATTGGCAGCTTTCTTGCTCACTATCCTTAGGTGCTCCCTAAAATTTAGACGTGCATCAATTTCGACACCAAGGTATCGTAACGAAGGTTGTGAGGGGATTAAAACTCCGCCAACGTCAATATTTACAGTTTCTATCACCTTCCTACTGGTAATTAGAACTGCTTCGGTTTTATGGTCAGCCAACTGGAGTCCATATGAGATCAACCACTGTTTAATAATTATAATGGTCAATCTACATATCTCCATTATTTCCTCTATGGTTTTCGCGACTACAACAACAGCAACGTCGTCCGCGAATCCAACAATCTCTACGCCATCGGGTACGTTGAGCCTCAAGACGCCGTCGTACATGATGTTCCATAGTAGAGGCCCCAATACTGATCCTTGAGGAACTCCACTCGTAACTTTGTAATCTATGATCCCATCGTCCGTATTATACGTCAGCATTCTATTGTAAAAATAATTCGAGATAATCCTCCTTATGTACATCGGTACTTGCAATTCAAGTAGGGCATTGAGGATACAGTCCCATCTGGCCGAATTGAACGCATTTTTAATATCCAGCGTAACCACGGCACAATACTTTTTAGAGCCGTCCTTCCATCTTCTACCTTGTGTTGCTTCCTTTGCGACTTTAACGACGTGTTGAATGGCGTCGATTGTCGATCGAGCCTTTCTAAATCCATACTGGCTTTCGGCGAGGTCTCCGGCCCCTTTCACAGCGTTCTCCAATCGATTATAGATTATGCGCTCTAACACTTTGCCAGCCGTATCCAACATGCACAACGGTCGGTATGCGAACCAGCCGCTGCCTCTTCCATCGATCCGGGAATACCCCCTCCCTCAGACATGAGTTGTAGACTTCTCTGAAGTCATCAAGTCTGGCTCGAATGGCGGCCTTTAATGCAATATTTGGAATTTAAATAGATCTTCATCGAAGGTACTTGCCCTCCAACCAGCTGGTTTCCTTTGAAGTTTTGTACGTCTATCTTCCATTGCCAGTTTTATTTAAAAAATAATGGCTTGGTGGTCGCTATGTGTGTAGAGTTCACTAACTTTCCATGTGGTCACCAAACGCATCAAAGAACTGCTGACGAACGTCAGATCAATTACTGAGGAGGCACCACCTTTACGAAAAGTCGGTGCATCACCATTATTGAGAAGTACAACATCTATGGAGGAGAATGCCTCGAGCAGTGCAACACCTCTTCCATTCGTATTTTTACTTCCCCATTCCGTTGCCCAGGCATTGAAATCACCAGCAATGACGACAGGATTTCGCAACCGAGCATCAGCAATCAATCGGTCCAAGTAATGCTTAAACTCTTCTATTGTGGCACTAGGTGGTGCATAGCAGCTGTAGATGTGCACACCATCCACTTTCGCTCTCACAAATCCTGCGTTTGAATTACTAGCCCTCTCCTGTATTGCCCGTCTGCCACAAACCCATATTGCGGCTTTATCTGTTGCATCAGTTGTCCAGTTACACCCTTCCATATTTAGGTATTGTTCGCACAGAATTGCGACATCAACTTTCGCTTCATGCACAGATTGTACTAATACATCCTGTGCAGCCTCACAATGGTTTAGATTTAGCTGGAGGAACTTCATAGACGCTGAACTTTTTTCAAGGCCTCCACATAAGCTATGCATCTACCGCTGCCTGCTATATGGTTACGGTTCGTCTTGGTTTGGCAAAGCACACAATTTGCTTCTTCCTTACACTCTTTTACTCGATGACCATCTCTTCCGCATCTACGAGCGATCTACGTCACACCTATCTGATTTGGCTATATGTCCATACTGCCAGCACTTGTAACACTTTAAGGGCAATTTTTTCGCACGAATTCGGCAGATTACCCAACCAATACGTACCTTACTTTCAGCATTCATAACTTTAGCTACCGATTTTGGCACAGCCACTACTGCTGTTTGGGTACCTCTGTAGGCAGCTCTCAGTGACTTGATACAGTCTATCGGCAGATTTTGTGCATCAGCAAACTTATCCGTAATGGCTTTATGCACCTCTATTTTTGTTGTAGCCTCATCAATATCTTTAATTTCGATCATAACCTCATCCTTCGGTGCTAACGTTTGCACTGTTGCATCCGCACCAAGTGAATTTTCTAACGCGGCTTGGAATCCAATTTCTTTTGCGCGTATGTCTTCGCCTAACTCAAGTAGGAGTTCACCCTTTGCTGTCCTCCGTATGCGAGTAACCTTATCAGAGAGGCCGTTCAAAGTTGAATCCCCCTTCACTTTTTTAAGTATCTCAGCATAAGACAACGATCCGCTCTTTGTGATCTGGATGGCATCAGGGCGAGGACGCGGAGTCCTTACACGTTTCTTCCTTTTTCTGGTTCTTTCCACCTGCCATTCGGGGCCCTCCTCATTGTCGGGCTCGTTGGGGTCTACTGGGTTTTCACATGGACTTATGGCTCCTAGATCCTGGGTTTCACCAGGTTTCTTTTTTCCCTTTTTCTGGGCCTGTCCAACAGTTGGATGTGGCTCATGCGATCTTCTCCTTTTACTGTTGGTATTAAGTGCCGTTTTTAATTCGGCTACCAACGGTACTACCTTTTCTTCCATGTTTCTCGGATTTGAGATGGTTGGCGAAGTTTGAGTCTCGCAGCATACCGTTATCTGCTTAGCCAACTTTGCAATTGTCTGCGTTGTTTCAATTTCCTCCGCTAATTTTGCACTCTTATATGAGTGTTCGATATAAAGGTTTTTGATCGACGTGCCAAGCCTCTTTATCTCGTGGTGCACATTACTTCTTCCCCTGATGTAATCGCAGAGGAGATCAATTTTTCTTCCCATCAGAATAAGGGCATCAAGCTGATTATTGTCCGAAAGTAAGCCAGGCATTTCCTCACCTACGGAGCTACTACGAGGCTTAGGCGATTGAAATAATCTGGATTTTTGTTGTAATACCTTCGTCACAGGCATTATTTTCTCTCCTTGCCCTGCAAGATCCAAAGGCAAAGAAATGTCCCTCTGGATATTTGGAGGTGATCTCTGGAACATGTTACTACTTTTAAATGGGTCTACGGCCCCTGGGCTGTAGTTACCGCTGCCTGCCTTGTTCATAGGAGCTCCTCGTTTTGCCAATAAAAATTGACTTGTAGCTCCTATTTCTCCTGCAAATATATTTGCTTCACTTGTAGTTCCATATACTTCAGCAGCCAAGTTTTCCACTACTGGAGTACTGCGGTCGTTTGCTAACGACGGCTGGGAGACCGCTTGCTCACTCCCCGAAGCCGCTGGCACTAAGGTAATCATCCTTTGCGCCGTAAACGAGTTTACATTATCCTCATTCATCTCGGTGTTTTGATCGGGGTGGCCTTCCCCTAGCATTTTATACCTACTGCCAGGTAAGAAATTCAGCCGCCTCTTACCTGAGGAGCAGACGCTGTTTGAAGCCGCACCTCATGGTGAACAGACGCTTCTTGCAGGTTTTGGTCCACGAGTGGTATTTTACTTCCCACTTACCCGCCGGTGTACCGGTGAGGGCATCCCCCTATCCGCCACCTGGAGACGTGCCCGATAGGAGACGAGACTTGCAACTCCCACGGTGTGTGTGTGTGTGTGTGTGTGTGTGTGTGTGTGTGTGTGTGTGTGTGTGTGTGTGTGTGTGTGTGTGTGTGTGTGTGTGTGTGTGTGTGTGTGTGTGTGTGTGTGTGTGTGTGTGTGTGTGTGTGTGTGTGTGTGTGTGTGTGTGTGTGTGTGTGTGTGTGTGTGTGTGTGTGTGTGTGTGTGTGTGTGTGTGTGTGTGTGTGTGTGTGTGTGTGTGTGTGTGTGTGTGTGTGTGTGTGTGTGTGTGTGTGTGTGTGTGTGTGTGTGTGTGTGTGTGTGTGTGTGTGTGTGTGTGTGTGTGTGTGTGTGTGTGTGTGTGTGTGTGTGTGTGTGTGTGTGTGTGTGTGTGTGTGTGTGTGTGTGTGTGTGTGTGTGTGTGTGTGTGTGTGTGTGTGTGTGTGTGTGTGTGTGTGTGTGTGTGTGTGTGTGTGTGTGTGTGTGTGTGTGTGTGTGTGTGTGTGTGTGTGTGTGTGTGTGTGTGTGTGTGTGTGTGTGTGTGTGTGTGTGTGTGTGTGTGTGTGTGTGTGTGTGTGTGTGTGTGTGTGTGTGTGTGTGTGTGTGTGTGTGTGTGTGTGTGTGTGTGTGTGTGTGTGTGTGTGTGTGTGTGTGTGTGTGTGTGTGTGTGTGTGTGTGTGTGTGTGTGTGTGTGTGTGTGTGTGTGTGTGTGTGTGTGTGTGTGTGTGTGTGTGTGTGTGTGTGTGTGTGTGTGTGTGTGTGTGTGTGTGTGTGTGTGTGTGTGTGTGTGTGTGTGTGTGTGTGTGTGTGTGTGTGTGTGTGTGTGTGTGTGTGTGTGTGTGTGTGTGTGTGTGTGTGTGTGTGTGTGTGTGTGTGTGTGTTATGGCGGAGGAGGGGAACCTCCGATAGGCTTTACGTATGAACCCATACATCAAACACGTGAGAGTGGCGGATTCATACTGACTAAACCACCACCCACCACCGACGTACCATGCCGTTCGGCCTCTTGGACCAATACCGTTAGGTATTACATCGCGAGGCAGGCTCAGCTTACGCTGTCTCAACTCTCTCATTATTCGTGAGACACTTCCGCTTAAGGCGTTCCACCTAACTTCGGATGCCAGCATAAACTCCAGTGTATTTTCCGGTGTTAGTTGGACCCCACGTGCACACATACTGCTTTTCTCATCAGTAAATCGTGGACACTCGAATACTACGTGCTCTACATTCTCCGTTGCTCCGATGCATAAAGGGCAATCTGGTAACTCTTCGTGTTTGGATCTGAACAGGTATGATCTAAAGCAACCATGACCCGTCAGAAACTGCGTAAGATGATAATCCAGTTCTCCGTGTCGACTGTTAGCTACGCCTCGTTGTAGGAGATCAGTCGATGAGTTCATCTACCATTCGTCGACTCACTCCATCTTTTTGCCATACACTGATCGTTTCAGATTGTGCTAGTCGGTGGTTATCTGCTTTTGTTCCTTGACCACGACGCAGGTACGCAGCTCCTTGGTTAGTAGATCTATTGGGGTTTTCTGACACCATCCGAAATGCGCAAAATACTCTCAGAGCGCTTAGCCTCTGAACTGTTGCCTCTCTTTGCCTATAAGTAACCTTCTCCAACGAGTTGACCCAAAATGGTACCCCATACATCATTATAGATGTAACGACGGTGGCGAGCAGAACTCTGCTGCAAATCCGCACCCCTCTTGTGTTAGGTATTATCCGTGCTAGTGCCGCATTAACTCTCCTTGGTCGCTTACTGGAGGCAGTGAGGTGTGTCTTATTTGACAATCTGGCATCGATCATTACCCCTAGATACCTGATGGACGATTGACTAACAATTTGTTGGGCTCCAATCTCTAAGATTACGCTCTCCATTACTTTTCTGCTAGTAACAAGGACAGCTTCTGTTTTATGTTCTGCTAGTTGCAGCCCAACAGATGTTAACCACTGTTGAATAAGTCTGACCATCTTATTATAGATCTCCACAATCTTTTCTCTGTGTTTTGCGACAACTACAATCGCGATGTCGTCCGCAAATCCAATCACACCATCGTACATCACATTTCAGAGTGTAGGGCCTAACACTGATCCTTGAGGAACCCCACCAGTTACCTCGTAAGTTTTCTTTCCCTTCTCAATATCATAAATCAAGATGCTTTCGTTAAAGTAGCTGGAAACTAGTCTCAGCAGGTAATTCGGTACCTTTATTCGTGTATGTGCGTTAAATGTGCAGCTCCAATTTGCCGTGTTGAATACGTTTTTCACGTCCAATGTGACTATGGCACAGTATTTTTTACTATGCCACGTAGCCATCGAGAACCGGATATCGCCTGGTGCGCCGTATCTACGACCTCTCTAATTGCATCCACTGTTGAAAGTAGTGTATTTCCTGTATTCATTAATACGACCGGTAATGATGCAAAGGCTTCTAACAGTGCAGTACCTCTACTATTGGTTTATCTACTTTCCCATTCTACCTGGAGTAGGCGTAGGTACCACAAACCCATACAGTAGCTTGATTCGATCTAACTGAAGCCCAACAGCGTCAATCAAGTTTCCTGTATTACTAACACACAATTACAACGTCCGCTTCCACTTCCTGTATGGATTGCTGCGGCAGGTCCTGGGAAGCCTCACAGTGGTTAAGATTGACTTGGATGACTTTCATTTCCCACGCTTTTTGCAGCGCTTTCTGGTAAGCCGGACATCTAACGCTACCAGTTACGTGTTTACTACAACCTTTGGCCGTTTCGTCGCATAGCATGCATTTTGAATTTTTTTGTCATGTCTTACAAAAGTGCCCTTTTTCACCACATCTCTTGCAGAGCTTTGATCTATCGGCTTCATTTCTACAGTTTCATGACCGATGCCCATAACCGTGGAATTTAAAGCCAGCCAGGAAACCCAGCCGATTCTAACTTTACCCACTTCTAGCACTTTCCCAACCATAGTTTAGGGAGGCTAACAACCGCTGTCTGCGTTCCTCTGTAGGCCTTTATAAGTGATTTAACAATACAGACATCTTTCACCCCTTCAAAGTGTGCTTCCAGAGCCTCTCTCACCTCTTCAGATGTGGTAACTTCGTCCATGTTATTGATCACCAGTAGCGCTTCCTGGGTCAAAGTTTTAACTAATGCATTGCCCCTGATCACTTTCGCTAGTTGCTCCCGAAATATTGCGGTCTTCGGCTTGTCTCCAATAGTTTGTAGCTCAAGCAATAGGTCTCCACTATAAGTTTGACGTATGTTTGATATCCTTTCAACAAGAGTATTTAGCGTTAGGTCGAATCCACCTTAACTTTCCGTAGTCGATTGGCAAATGAGATTTTGTCACTCTTCTTTATTAGCAGCGCATCCGGGCGAGACCGTTTCCTTCGTAAACGTGTTCGTTTTTCTGGCGTTCTATTTCCCTTCACATTCTGCCATTCTTGTTCTGAAACAACTGTCGCATCCTCCAATTGATTTGAACTCGTGGTGTTTATTTCTCCATTATACGGCATAGATGCCGTGGTATTTCGCTTCTTGTTTCCGTCCTCGACATTAGAAGTGCTTACAGGACTTTATGAGGATTACCTTGCGGAGTAGCCTTAGTATTCTTTCCCTTACTTTGCCTACTTTCATCACTCTTAGGTGGCGTGGACAACTTCCTTTTACTGGGCTCCACGAGTGGTATATCTTCGTTAGTTGCCCCCGTTCGTAGACTAATTAAATTTTTCTTCCCGTCATTATTGATCGGTGAAGTTTGGCACTGCTTTTCCAAAACGTACATCGTACTTCATCCCCATACACGGATTCAGTGCTTCTTCTCTCTTCGCTTGTATATAGACGTATCTGTCACATCGACCAAGTTCGCCACCGTTGTAACATTGCAGTTGTTGGCTCCCGACCGTTGGGAGCCTTTCCATGAAATAAAATATATTTATTCAATTTTGCGTTCTGTTTTTTCTGATCGCGAAAACAGATTTCATATAAAACATTTAACTGGCGCATTTAACTTCGTTAGCCATTTTTCTGTACAACCGGGCATTAGACAATTAGCAGTTTTTAGCAGGCTGACTTGAAAGAACGTAGTAAAACCTATACTTACCTCTTAAGAGAGGCAAAGTACGTGCTTGTTTAATGCGATTACATCAGACAGTCTGGATTTCTCGACACTCATTAAACGGTGGCGGTGAAATTAGGGCAGCTAATCGTCTATCACGGGCCACGGCTCATAAACTAGTGTTTCAGAAAGAGACGGAAACTGATGACTACTGACTAATTGATTGCTAATTCTTATTTTCAGGAGTTAATTTATTGCTCTCTTACAGAGTTGCTCCCTAACGATAGTACGACTTTGTGTTTTGTAAATCGAAATGTAATTTTAAAAATCCAAACTTCTTGTTTCAAAATCATCGTTTACAAAATCCTGAATGTACAATTAAAAAAAAGGATTATTTTAAAATACACATTCCCAGTATAGATTTCTGGAAAATTTAATTTAAAATATTCTTTGAAAAGATGGGATGCGCTTATACAGCCTACCGAATTTTAGTAGACACACTATTTCTAAACGTGTTATATACACAATGTTTCAGTAAAGTTATCGTTGAATTACCGCATAAAATGACAGGAGTCGTTTCACGAACTCAGCTGTAATTTGCTCTTTTTCATAATTAAACGTTACTTGTTTCTATGTTAGTTGAAATTTTTGAAATCTGCCAGTCCCAAAAGCATTCCCTACTATTTCGCAGTACAGTTTTGAAACCTTATCGTACGCAATATAGTCATATCGAGGGTGAACGAGTCTCTCTCTCTCTCTGGCTTTCACATCCCATGAAGGAATTTTGCCGCCTGCACTAAGGCCCACCATCCATCTCAATCCATCGCTCCCGTCCTCCATTTTCGGCATCCTAGTGTTCGTAGATCTTGTTCGATATCGTCACGCCAGCGTAGTCGGGGTCTTCCTCTACGACGCACTCCGGCTGGTTGTTGGTGGAACACTTTATTTATCATCCGTTGTTGTGGAGACCTTGTAACGTGGTCGAGCCATCTCACTCGATTGGATTTGATGAATCCGATGATATCGTTGCCTCCGATGGGTTGCTTTATTTCGTGATTCATACGAATCGGATATTTGTTGTTCGCAACTTTAATTGGATCAAAAATTGAATGGATTGCCTTCCTTTTTAAGGTAGATAATAATCTGCAATCGTTAGAGGTCATGGTCCAGCTCTTGTTTCCGAAAGTCAGCACAGGTCTTATGAGTGCTTTGTAAAGTGCGAGCTTGCACGACTGCGATAGATGTTTCGATCGCAATAATCTTGATTGGGCGTAGAAAACTCGTTGTCTGGCAGCGATTCGGGCTTTCATTTCTGCCTGCATATCATTCGATATAACTGACCATGTATTTAAAGTTTTCGACGCCATCAAAATTGTGGTCCGAGATTTGCCAAGTCTTCTTGCTTGCTTTGATATCGCTACATATCCAAGAATTTGGCCGGATTTATTAAATATACAGCGCGAAATTTCGATGTTGCTTTTCCTCACTACTCAAGCGCCAAATTGAACAGCAAAAGCGCCTGATTAAGACGTGAAACATAAATTTTAATCTAGAACATTAAAGCTTACAATTTGCATAAATCCACCAAATTAAATTAAAAAAATTTAATTTTAGTCAGTGCTATCACTATTCGAACACCTAAACTGTCACGTTCGGCATGCCGGTTGTCACACTTATAAATTTTGAATTGTAGGCTCTGGAAATTCTAGTGCATAAAGCTTAATTATGAATTTGGTCCTATTCAATTAATCAAAACCTATCATCAAAAATCGAAGATTGAATCATTGTAAAAATTCTAATTTTTGCATAATTAAAATGGAAAAAGGAACAATTTCAAAATAAACCGTTATTCAGTCCTGATTAATTTAAGCGTTATTAGCACCTATTTGACCTTCGTTCAATACGGTCATTGTTTCTTGCGTTTCGCTGAAACTATGTCTTATCTGCTCGATAAGGTGAGATAATAGGACATTATCTCCCCGGATGTTACCCCCTCCCTCGCCATTATGAATAATTTCGGTGATTTGTATCTTAGCACAATTCTTTTTCGCGCATTTTACGGGTCTAAAGATTTCCTATGGAGATTTTACGATTCATCGAAATAAAATTATATCGATATTAAGTAGATTTTGAAGCGGGCATAATTTACTGTCAAGAGGGGAATAATTTACAATATTTGAAACAATTTCATTTTCTATAATAATTCTAACATTCCGGGAACTTAGGGATCAAGAGTTGGTCTCATGTATCAACTTATACAAAAACACGAATATTATTTTGAAAAATTAAATGATTAACGAATTGTCTGATACCATTCCTTCGGGAAAATTTAATTAAACAAATCTATTTCGTGATTACATGAGTTTTAATGTCAAATCCGACTAGAAACATGATGCTTGACAATTTTTTAGCAACATAACTTTATATTTAAAATATACTTTATGTTAGTTGTAATCTACACAAATATAAATCATTAAATTCAATTATTTAACTTAAACGAGTTGTTTAAGTTGTTAAAACATTGTTTGAAGCCTAATTTAGTTTGTATTAAATTGGAACTGATGGACTCGGGTTGCTGAAAATATTCTACATTGACCATATGAATCCACAATCTAGTAAACTTACCAGCTCATTTGCATAAGGTCATTTAAAGAAAAAGCTCAAATGACATCTTTATAATAAATAATGAGAAACTTGAATTGTGATGGTCGCTGGGTATACCGCGTATTAAATAGTGTAATTGTTAAATTAATGAAATACAGAGGACACTATGATACAGTGATACAGCGATGGTGATTAGTCTTCTTGGAGTGGGTCAACAGTATGTTGTTCAGCGCTACGATAGTGGTTATGTGAACTATGCATGTTAGTCAGTTCAGTTGCAGCCTATTCGGGAAATATTTCCGACATGCCGGAAAGTTGAAATCACGTGAGTGAGTTGGATTTTCAACATAGTAAAAAAGCGCAGTTGAAGTCTTCCTCTACGACGTACACCAGCTGGTTGTTGCTGAAACACTTTTTTTTTATCATTCATTGTTGTGGGAAACTTGCAACGTGACCTAGCCATCTAATTTGGTTGGATTTAATGAATCCAATGATATCGCAATCTCCAAGAAGTCGCTCTATTTTATGGTTTATAGTTTTTACATATCCGATATTCGTTTTCTACAACTTTAATTAGCCCAAAGATGGAACGTATGACCTTTCCGGGTACGAGCTCGCACTACTGCGAAAGATGATTAAATCACAACAACCTTGATTGGGCGTAGGATATTCGATGCCCGGCAGCAATTTGGGTTTTTATATCTGCAACCATATTAAATATGCAGCGCGAATTTTCGATGAATCTGATACAACTCCTTCGACTACGATCTTACATATCGACCCAGACGTTGTTAATTTACACAAAGGAACGAGTTTCTGTGATATTTCTATACCCACGTTGATGTATGCTTATATTGTTGTTATTCTCAACATTTTTCCAGAATTACCATTAATAATCCCCCATATCAAAAGATAACCTTTTAAAAAAATCCCAATGATAAGTCGGTGTAAGCCTGATTTGTGTCGCGGTGGTTTATCCGCATTTCCGAAATTCAAATAAAAATACACAAATTACATATTTTGATTAAAACACATTTTTTATACTTTATTTCTATTTCAAACTTTTCCACTTGAATGCCTAATTTTTACTGTGTCTTTTTATATATCTTTTTAACTTTTTTCTTATTTCTACTCAGCAGTTTTTTGTACGTTGCACTCAGGTCGTGCACGTTTGCATTCTTGCACTTTTCCAAAATCGAAATTAAATACTTTATTGTATTACCTTGTATTCAATTTTTGGAAAGTGCAATGTACTTTTTAATATGTTAATGCTGCTTATTATAATATTTTACCACAGGGTAGTACCTACACTACACCCCTGGCCTTTTAGGAAAAATATATATATTTATAATATATATATATATATATATATATATATATATATATATATATATATATATATATATATATATATATATATATATATATATATATATATATATATATATATATATATATATATAAGTATATATTATACTTATGTATATTTTTTTTTTTTTTTTATATTTTATATATATTAAAACTATTTACTTAACTAATTTAATTCCCAATGCCATATATTTTTGGCTTATTATTTATTCTATTTTGTTTTATTTACTATATTATTGTTTTATTCTATTTTATTTATTTTGTTTCTAATAATACAACTAGTGCATTACATAACATATAAAATTTTTAATCTTTCTTACAAGTACATATAAGGTTTTAGTCTATCTTTATGTATTATCTTATGTTTATTGTTTAATTTTAGTGTTACATTTGCATTGTCTATATTAGTTATTTCATATGGACCATTATATGGGTTCTCATATTTTCGTCTGTTTTCTTTACGCAATAATACTAATTGACCAATTTTATATTCATTATTTGTGCAATTATTTATTGAATTTTCTTGCCTTTTTATTTTTGCTATGTTTAATAATTGTTTAGCTTTGTTATGCGCTATCCCTAATCTATACTTAAATTCCTTTATATAATCGTCAAAGTTATATATTTTATTCATATTAGATGTGATATCGTTTGGTAATGTCACTGTTTTTCCGAAAATTAGTTGAAAAGGTGTGTAATTTGTATCTGTGTGTGGTGTAGTATTGTAACAAAATGTAAAGTACTTTATCCATTCATCCCAATTATCGCTATTTGCATAGGCTAGTAAATACTCGTTAAGTACGCGATGATTTCGCTCTACTACTCCTAACGTCTGATGATGATATGGTGTAGATGTTCTGTGTTCTATCTGTAACGTTTTGCACAAATTGCTAAATATCTCATTTACAAACTCTGTACCTAAATCAGTTTTGATGCTTTTAAAATTTCCATGTCCCTTTATCAACCAAGAAAACAAAAAAATTGACTCAGTTTTAGTCCAACCCACACAAATGTGTGAGTAAAAAACCATAGTATGTAATGGAGTTGTTGATAAAAAATTTCGCTTAATTTGAAGTAAAACCAACACAATTGTGTGTATAGTTATAGTGTTTTTTTTCGGACGAAAATAAGTTAAAAAGGAATTCTCAAATGTGTAAGTTGGTTCAAAAAACATACAAAACTAAATTTTTAGCATGGTACTTTTGCCCTACCCGCACAATTGTGTTAGTAAATCACTAAAGGGATATATTAATATACAATATTCGACTAATGCTCTTGCGATCGTATTCGCGGATTTATCTTTCATTGGAACAGCTATGACATATTTCGTTAACTCACACTGAATTGTTAATACGTATTTGAAATTATTTGATGGAAGTAAAGGACCTACCGTATCAATAGCTACTATTTCGAAACTAGTACTAGGTGTATCGATTATTGTCAATATCTCTTTGTTGTGTCTAATTATTTTCGTTCGAGTGCATGTGTCACAGTTTTTAACGTATTTGCTTATAATTTTATTCATGTTTTTGAATATTTACCTCTGTTTTATTTTCTTTATTAGACGTCGTGTTCCAACATGACCACCCATAGGTGTGTCGTGGTATAAACTTATTACTTCGTTTATTTCATCATTATTACTCAATAACTTCGGTGCTTCATATAGTACTATTTTTAAAACGTTACTGCGATTATTTAATTTTTTGCCCACATTTTATCATTAATATGACACATGTTATCATTAATATTCATTGATAGTTCGTTTACATGGTTCCTATACCCATTGATTCAATTAACTTCTCGAATACCAAATCTAGTTTTGGTAGAGTTTCGTCAATTGTAATCAGTAATTCATTATTTTTATATAGCACCTTGGTTGAACCCTTTTTTATATTAAATTTTAGTGTTTTTAAATTGTACACTTCATTATATGATGTGCATTCCCAGATATGAAGTTAATCGCGCTTCACAATCTTGGTCACTTTTTCTACACTTACGTTCGAGTTATTTTCGGCTTTATTTGCCATTGACCTCGTTATAACTTTTATTTCAGCGTCTCTGGGTATCAATGCCTTGAGCATGTCAGAGTCCCACTTCATGCGTGATAACGCGTAAGCCACCACGTTCAGTGATCCTTTGCGATATATGATCTCATATCCATACTCGCATAAACTTTGACGTACTCTTGTCATTTTTGAGGATGGTTTGTTGTCCGTAAATAAACTTACTAGTGGCCTGTGGTCCGTTATGACCTTAAACCTCCTACCGTACAGGTATGGCCTAAAGTAATTAATTGCCCAATGAATGGCCAAAAGTTCTTTTTGTAAAATATCTTTGTTTATTTCGCTCTTATGAAGATTTTAACTGGCATAGGCAATCGGAAGATCTTTACCAATCTCTCCTTGTGACAACACTGCACCGTATGCGTAATTACTTGCATCGGTTGTTAATATGAATTCTTGGTCCCAATTGGGATATTGTAATACTGGAGCATTTATTAATTTTTGTTTTAAATCTTTGAATGCAATTTCACATTCCGTTGACCAATTGAATGGAACTTTCTTCATTTGAAGAGAATATAAAGGTTTTACAATTTTAGCAAAATTTGGTACGAATTTGCGATAATAGTTGGATCGTGCTGTAAAGCGATGCACTTCGTCTGCATTCTTTGGGACTGGATAGTGTTCTATTTTGCCAAATTTAGAGGGATCAGTTTTAACACCTTTATCCGTTATCAAATGTCCTAAATACAGAACTTCACTTTTTAGGAAATTGCATTTCTTAGGGTTTAGTTTGAGATTGTGCTCTCTTAAACATTTAAAAGTTGATACTAAGTTTTTGTTGTGATGGTTAATCGAGCATCCATGTACTATAATATCATCTAAATAGAGAAATGCTTGATTTTTTAAACCAGAGAGAGCAATTGACAGCATTCTTTGAAAAGAATTAGAAGAGATTTTTAACCCAAAAGAAAGTCTTTTTAATTAATAATGACACTGGTTGCTCGAAAAAGCTGTTAGTGGTCTTGATTCTTTATTTAGTTCGATTTGATGAAAGGAATTGGACAAATCGAGTGTAGAAAAATATTTAGCTCTTCCTAATTGGTCTAATATATCCTCCAATCGGGTAAGTGGAAATTTATCGTTAATCACAACATTGTTTTCTAAAATCAACTACCAGTCTCCATTGTTTTGTGTGGTCCTGGTCTTTCTTGGGTACAAGTAAAATTGGATAATTATCTGGACTCACTGACGGTTCTATTATATCGTTTTGTATTAGTTTCGATATTTGTGAGTCTATTTCACCCTTTTGACTAAAAGGTTGTCTATAGTTTTTAATATAGACTGGAGTATGCTCAGTTGTTACAATATTTTGTTTATAGAAATTATTCACCACCGTTAACACATCCCCTTCCAGGAAAAATATATCGCTATATTCTTTGCAAATTTGTAATACTTTTTCACTCGCATTCTTATCTAAACCATCTATTTCTAATATTTTCTCGAGGTCACTATTCTTATTAACTGTATATTGTTTAGAGGAGTTTGATTCTTCATGTTTGTATATTTTAAAGCTTTTTGGTTCAATTTTTTTTATTATAATATCTTTTTCTGTTGTATTTAAAAATCTGGCATGTGCTATACCCTTTCTTGGTATCATTCCACTGCCTACGAAAATTCCTGGTTTCAATTCTTCATTTTCAACCACTAAATCTGTGTCCCTGACAATATTAATGGCGCAGATGACCTCGCATCTTGCCGGAATGTGAATATCCCTATTACTTGATTCACATATTATTAGCGGTACTTCTATCAGATCTTCATTAAATGTGTTTAACACTACATAATTTTCATAATCTATTTTAAAGCAAAATTTTTCTAAGAAATCTCTGCCTAATATTCCATCTGTGGGGATTGGGAATTCGTCGGATACAACGTGTATCTCATGATCGAATTGATTATTATCTAAGTATAAACTGGTGTATATTGTACCTAGAGTGTTGTTTTCACCATCAGTGATGCCTGTTATTCTACATTTCCTTTTTTGATTGATGTTGTTATTTTCATCACATTTGTTAAATTTTAGGAGCGATATGTCTGACCCTGTATCGATCAGAAACTTAAGTTTTAACGTTGAGTTATTTGGTGAAGTAGATACTTCAATGTAATTACTTAGTTTATTGGAAATGTGAAATTCTTAATGGCTTCTGGTTTAAACTTGGAGATTTTGGAATTCCTGTATGCATTCTTGTTGAGCATCCCCTTGCGGGGAGGTGTGCTAGTTTTTTGCCCCGTTGGCAACAATATAATTCACTCTATTATTCTGACGAGTGGCAGTTTGGTTATTACTGTACCACTGCCTTTGGGGATGATTGACTTCAGTTTTATTAAACTGCTGACCTCGATAACCACCTTTGTAATACCTTCGCTGCGGATAATTATAATTTGTGCGATTTTTATTACAGCTATAGCCAGTCGCTGTCTTAGAATTATTACAACTATCTGATCTTTTGGTGCCTTGCTGATTATTTCTATTAAAATTTGTGAAATTGCTGTAATAAGGTTTTCTGTATTGCACGTTATTTTGAAATTGTTGATTGTTTTTGTGTCTATTGTATTTTTTGTTTAAGTAACAGATACATTTAGAAGAGGTTGCTTAGGTTAGCTGCCTCCATTTCTTTTGCAATCTTTGTTGCATCCCCAAAATTTGTTGGTCTTGCAGCCACCACAAATGATTTCAGAGGTTCTTGAAGACCCTCTTTAAAAACATTGAGCGCTAATTGCTCATTTAATTTTTCGATAGTAGTGGCATCACACTATCGTCTCTTTATTTAACCTGTTTAACTTTGAGATAGTTGTCTCAATTTTCGCCACATATTCCTCTAATACTTAATAAAGACATTTTTATTAATCACTTGTTTTTTGTTTCGCAGTTATTTTGAATAATTTTCAAAAAGTTTAAAAAATCACTCGATCGATTTCGACTTGTTAGGTCATCATCAGGAGTATCTACTGATTTGTGTTAGTAAAAAATTTTGTTATATAGTAGAAAAAAGCAAAATATAAATAAAAGAAGGAGGGCAAAAAATAAAAAATAAGCAATAAAAGCAAAATATAAATAAAGCAAGGAGGGCAAAAAAAAATAAAAAATAAGCAATAAAAATTAATCTACGGATCGCGCAGGTGTGCGATGAGTCATAGGCTGAGTAACAAAATTCAAGGTATATTATTGCGTACGTGAGTATAGAAAAGGGCGGGATCTGTAATTGGTGAGAACCGGATTTCTCTCTGTTCGTTAAGGATATTTTGGTTAAGAAATATTGATTTTCTAATTTCGTAAGATTCTAAGGTATCTAAACGTCTGCCTTTGGGTTGTATATGTAATATATCTAAATTGTTCAAGCTAGCTGTATGATTTTCCGACGTTAAATGATTATGGAAAGTTGATTGGTTGCAACCAGATAAATGTTCCTTAGCTCTAACTCCAAAATTGCGCCCAGTCTGACCAATATAGGAGAAACTACAATCATTGCAATTGATCCTATAGACACCAGATTTGGAAAGGCGATCAACTCTAGGTTTATTGTTAAAAATCATTTTCTTTATTGTGTTATTATTATAAAAAGCAAAACTAATATTGGTATAATTGGACACGATGTTGCTAATCCGTTGGCTCGTTTTTCCTATATACTCTAAGCGACGCCAATTTTCCCGCGGTGGACTATCCGGTGGATAAATACCCGTTAGAGTTTTACGCTTTAGCTTTTTATTCAATAACTTTAATATAGTCCTAGTTGCATATCCGTTATTCGTTGCTATTTGAAGAATTATGTTAAGCTCAGTGTTATAATTTGAATTTGACAGAGGGATGTTTATTAGTCTATCTATGAGTGAGTGGAAAGCTGACATTTTAATATTATGGGGATGGTTTGAAGAACTAGGGATAACAGCGTCTGTATACGTGGGTTTCCGATAAATTTTGAAGTCTAAAGTAGAATTAATCCTGGTTATTGTTATATCTAGAAAATTAATACATTTATTTTCTTCTTTTTCTAACGTAAAATCAATGGTGGGATATTGAGAATTTAACCAAGTTAGGAAAGAGTCTAACAGTCTATCAGTTCCATTCCATAGACATAATATGTCATCAACATATCTATAACAAAAGATTATATGACGAAAATAAGGATTGTTGTTTGATATGATCATTTGTTCGAAGAAATTCATGAAAATTTCAGCCAACAAAGGTGACAGAGGGGAGCCCATGGGTAGACCATCAGCGAATTTGAAATATGTATTATCAAAACAGAAATAATTTTGTTTAATACAAGTCTCAAAAACTAACTTCAGTTCACGAACGTGGGCTCTCATCTACAACATCCCTATCTAAGTAATTACAAACTATTTGGGACAAAGTATTAATCGGAATAGAAGTGAAAAGACTGGCAACGTCAAATGAAACTAGTTTTGAATGTAAAGGAATGTCGACGTCTTGAATTTTGTTAATCAATTCTACCGAGTTCTTAACCGAGTAAGCTGAAAAGAAATTAGTATGACAATTGAAAAAATTTATGAAACCCTTACATAGCTTGTAGGCGGAAGCATTGCAATACGCTACTATTGGTCTAATCGGAATGCCTTCCTTATGGATTTTTGGTAAACCATAAAGGATCGGGGCAGACGGATTCATGACAGAGTACTTCCAACCAGTTCCATCAAATAACTTCTGGCATTGGTTGATACACTTACTAACCGCAGTCTTAAAAGACTTAGTTGGATCTCTGCCAAGCTCTATTGCTTTGCTTTCTGTAATAAAATCAGAGATTTTATTGCAGTAATCGACTTTTGTGAGCACGGTAATTGTATTGAAGAAGAGTTATCAGAAGAAGAGTTATCAATACCTTTCTTTATTTGTAACGCACACACTGATTTTATTTGGGTTATCTCGCCAGATAAGGCTGTTTCGGCATCTACAGCAAGATTCTCGAATGATCGAAGGTCGATTTTATTTGGCGTAGGGGCAAAATTCACTCCGTTGCTAAGCATTTGCACCTCTGTATCACGGAAAACGACTGAGGACAAGTTCTCAGTCGTTTTCCGTGATACAGAGGTGCAAATGCTTAGCAACGGAGTGAATTTTGCCCCTACGCCAAATAAAATCGACCTTCGATCATTCGAGAATCTTGCTGTAGATGCCGAAACAGCCTTATCTGGCGAGATAACCCAAATAAAATCAGTGTGTGCGTTACAAATAAAGAAAGGTATTGATAACTCTTCTTCTCCGACAAACTTTTCTTCTTCTGCTGCTTCTAATACTAACCTCAAAGTGATTGGTGCGATAAAGAAAAAACTACGTGACCATGACCTGATAGCGTGTAAAGCGGATAAAGGCAATACAATTACCGTGCTCACAAAAGTCGATTACTGCAATAAAATCTCTGATTTTATTACAGAAAGCAAAGCAATAGAGCTTGGCAGAGATCCAACTAAGTCTTTTAAGACTGCGGTTAGTAAGTGTATCAACCAATGCCAGAAGTTATTTGATGGAACTGGTTGGAAGTACTCTGTCATGAATCCGTCTGCCCCGATCCTTTATGGTTTACCAAAAATCCATAAGGAAGGCATTCCGATTAGACCAATAGTAGCGTATTGCAATGCTCCCGCCTACAAGCTATGTAAGGGTTTCATAAATTTTTTCAATTGTCATACTAATTTCTTTTCAGCTTACTCGGTTAAGAACTCGGTAGAATTGATTAACAAAATTCAAGACGTCGACATTCCTTTACATTCAAAACTAGTTTCATTTGACGTTGCCAGTCTTTTCACTTCTATTCCGATTAATACTTTGTCCCAAATAGTTTGTAATTACTTAGATAGGGATGTTGTAGATGAGAGCTTACGTCGTGAACTGAAGTTAGTTTTTGAGACTTGTATTAAACAAAATTATTTCTGTTTTGATAATACATATTTCAAATTCGCTGATGGTCTACCCATGGGCTCCCCTCTGTCACCTTTGTTGGCTGAAATTTTCATGAATTTCTTCGAACAAATGATCATATCAAACAACAATCCTTATTTTCGTCATATAATCTTTTGTTATAGATATGTTGATGACATATTATGTCTATGGAATGGAACTGATAGACTGTTAGACTCTTTCCTAACTTGGTTAAATTCTCAATATCCCACCATTGATTTTACGTTAGAAAAAGAAGAAAATAAATGTATTAATTTTCTAGATATAACAATAACCAGGATTAATTCTACTTTAGACTTCAAAATTTATCGGAAACCCACGTATACAGACGCTGTTATCCCTAGTTCTTCAAACCATCCCCATAATATTAAAATGTCAGCTTTCCACTCACTCATAGATAGACTAATAAACATCCCTCTGTCAAATTCAAATTATAACACTGAGCTTAACATAATTCTTCAAATAGCAACGAATAACGGATATGCAACTAGGACTATATTAAAGTTATTGAATAAAAAGCTAAAGCGTAAAACTCTAACGGGTATTTATCCACCGGATAGTCCACCGCGGGAAAATTGGCGTCGCTTAGAGTATATAGGAAAAACGAGCCAACGGATTAGCAACATCGTGTCCAATTATACCAATATTAGTTTTGCTTTTTATAATAATAACACAATAAAGAAAATGATTTTTAACAATAAACCTAGAGTTGATCGCCTTTCCAAATCTGGTGTCTATAGGATCAATTGCAATGATTGTAGTTTCTCCTATATTGGTCAGACTGGGCGCAATTTTGGAGTTAGAGCTAAGGAACATTTATCTGGTTGCAACCAATCAACTTTCCATAATCATTTAACGTCGGAAATTCATACAGCTAGCTTGAACAATTTAGATATATTACATATACAACCCAAAGGCAGACGTTTAGATACCTTAGAATCTTACGAAATTAGAAAATCAATATTTCTTAACCAAAATATCCTTAACGAACAGAGAGAAATCCGGTTCTCACCAATTACAGATCCCGCCCTTTTCTATACTCACGTACGCAATAATATACCTTGAATTTTGTTACTCAGCCTATGACTCATCGCACACCTGCGCGATCCGTAGATTAATTTTTATTGCTTATTTTTTATTTTTTTTTGCCCTCCTTGTTTTATTTATATTTTGCTTTTATTGCTTATTTTTTATTTTTTGCCCTCCTTCTTTTATTTATATTTTGCTTTTTTCTACTATATAACAAAATTTTTTACTAACACAAATCAGTAGATACTCCTGATGATGACCTAACAAGTCGAAATCGATCGAGTGATTTTTTAAACTTTTTGAAAATTATTCAAAATAACTGCGAAACAAAAAACAAGTGATTAATAAAAATGTCTTTATTAAGTATTAGTGTGTTTCGCCAAGTGCCTACGGCCAATAGCGTAAAAAGTATATTCCTCTAATGTTGAGCCATTTTGACTAATTCGAGTTAGTTGGCTGTGTAATGTTTGCACTGTATCCTTGTTTGGAAATGTGTCCTTAAGATTTTTCTTTAATTCTATTAGAGTTTTTGGGGCTACTGTGTTAATCAGTTTTATTTTGGTACTTGCCTCGAGTTTTATGAGCCATATGAAATTTATCAACTTTAATTTCTCTGCATCATTTGCTAGAGATTCGTGCACCAATTCAATTATGTTTAAAAATTGATCAATTTCGTTGTGCTTACCTTTAAAATCAGGTACGATTTTCATTGTCTGATATAAATCGAAGTTGGCCATTTTATGTTCTTTATTGACAGGTTCTTCAATTTCAAAATCAAGATCCACATCGGTGCTTTTTTCTAATATTTCTGCCTGTTTAATTTTTAATATTTCTTTAAGTGTTTTATATCCACTTATATATGCCAATGCCTCATTCAATATTTTCAGTTCACTATTGTCTTTGTCTATTTTATTTATAATATACGAGTACCTACTGTGCGTGTCTTGTAGTATGGTCACGCTATTTAATATAAACTTGTCCGTAAATATTCTATTTGGATTTTTTGTAAAACTGTCCCGTCTTGTTTTTAATGTTTTGATTAGCCCTTTCAGCTCTTCCATGTAAAATTCTTAACACATATTATTCTTAATTATTATTATTATTTTTACTCAATTAACTAATACAATAAATTTAATAAGGCCTACGAAGCTTTTGATTATAACTTGTCGAGTGATTCATTTAAGAAAGCTTTATATAATCTTTTGTAGTCGAGCTTATGTAATTTAATTTTTTACCAATTGTTTTGTTGTGCCTATTGTAGTTACTGTAGGCACCATTTATAAATAATAATATCTATATAAATAAAACAAAGTCGTGTTAGTTACACCATTTATAACTCAAGAACGGCTGGACCGATTTTTATGATTTTTGTTTTGTTGGATTTGACTCCGTTCCGAATAGCATAATAACTATTAAAACATCGGAAAAATTCACCAAAAAAAAAGTTATCAAGAAAATTCATTTTCTCATATATTTAGTACATTTTGTTTTTTTTATTTTGTTCGTCTCAATACAGTGGTGGTTTAGGAAAAAAGAAAAGTCGGAAAAACTCAAAAGGGAAGCCCCAAAAATCTAATAAAAAAACCTTTTTTTTATATGAATTTTGTAGGTGTAGTTTGTATGTGACGAGTGGTGCAGTGGTTAAAGCTTAGGCGCTTGGACTGCAAGGTACTGGATACGAATCCGACTGGAGGCTGCATGCACATTTAACATTTTATTTTTTAATCCAATTTTTTTTATTTCATCTACTTATCTATATATATAAAACAAAGTCGGGTTAGTTACACCATTTATAACTCAAGAACGGCTGGACCGATTTTTATGATCTTTCTTTTGTTGGATTTGACTCCGTTCCGAATAGCATAATAACTATTAAAACATTGGAAAAATTCACCAAAAAAAAAGTTATCAAGAAAATACATTTTCTCATATATTTAGTACATTTTGTTTTTTTTATTTTGTTCGTCTCAATACAGTGGTGGTTTAGGAAAAAAGAAAAGTCGGAAAAACTCAAAAGGGAAGCCCCAAAAATCTAATAAAAAAATCTTTTTTTTTATATGAATTTTGTAGGTGTAGTTTGTATGTGACGAGTGGTGCAGTGGTTAAAGCTTCGGCGCTTGGACTGCAAGGTACTGGATACGAAGCCGACTGGAGGCTGCATGCACATTTAACATTTTATTTTTTATCCAATTTTTTTTTATTTCATCTACTTATCTATATATATAAAACAAAGTCGGGTTAGTTACACCATTTATAACTGAAGAACGGCTGGACCGATTTTTATGATCTTTCTTTTGTTGGATTTGACTCCGTTCCGAATAGCATAATAACTATTAAAACATTGGAAAAATTCACCAAAAAAAAAGTTATCAAGAAAATACATTTTCTCATATATTTAGTACATTTTGTTTTTTTTATTTTGTTCGTCTCAATACAGTGGTGGTTTAGGAAAAAAGAAAAGTCGGAAAAACTCAAAAGGGAAGCCCCAAAAATCTAATAAAAAAATCTTTTTTTTTATATGAATTTTGTAGGTGTAGTTTGTATGTGACGAGTGGTGCAGTGGTTAAAGCTTCGGCGCTTGGACTGTAAGGTACTGGATACGAATCCGACTGGAGGCTGCATGCACATTTAACATTTTATTTTTTATCCAATTTTTTTTTATTTCATCTACTTATCTATCTATCTATATAAATAAAACAAAGTCGTGTTAGTTACACCATTTATAACTCAAGAACGGCTGGACCGATTTTTATGATTTTTGTTTTGTTGGATTTGACTCCGTTCCGAATAGCATAATAACTATTAAAACATCGGAAAAATTCACCAAATAAAAATTTATCAAGAAAATTCATGTTCTCATACATTTAGTACATTTTGTTTTTTTTATTTTGTTCGTCTCAATACAGTGGTGGTTTAGGAAAACAGAAAAGTCGGAAAAACTCAAAAGGGAAGCCCCAAAAATCTAATAAAAAAATCTTTTTTTTTATATGAATTTTGTAGGTGTAGTTTGTATGTGACGAGTGGTGCAGTGGTTAAAGCTTCGGCGCTTGGAACGCAAGGTACTGGTTACGAATCCGACTGGAGGCTGCATGCACATTTCTACTTTATTTTATTTTTATCGTTTTCTCTGAACTTTAGCAATTTTGTCTCAACGAAGGACGAGCTCATCAACAAAGTTTTCCCGAACAATATTACTAACCACAAAAATCACAATTGGATGAGTGAACGAGTAATTCTTGCGGCAAAGAACAAAAATGGGGATCACTTAAATTTCACAATTCAAAATCTAATCGTCGGTCCACTTCATTGCTTCAAATCTATCGACTGTGTGACAAACAAAGACGAATCAACCAACTGTCCAACTGAATTTTTAAACTCATTGGATCTGGCTGGCTTGCCCCCGCACAATTTACAACTGAAATTTGGTGTGTTGCCGGGAATCATCATGCTACGAAACCTGAATCAACCAAAACTATATAACGGAACGCGTTTTATTTTGAGAAATCTCAAGGAAAGTTCAAAGGTGAGGAAGTTCTCATTCCGAGAATTCTGATTAACCCAACCGATATGCCAATCGAGTTTAAACGAATTCAATTTCCGATTCGTCTTGCATTCGCCATGACGATCAACAAATCACAAGGCCCATCCTTGAGTGTTTGTGGCCTGAATCTAGAAAATGAATGTTTCTCTCACGGCCAATTGTACGTAGCATGTTCACGTGTCGACATACCATCCGCTTTGTTCGTTCTCGCACCTGACAATAAAACAAAAAATGTCGTATATCACAAGATGTTTTACTGAAGGGAATCGACCCTATTGCAACCTACTCAAGAAATAGTTTAAAAGGAAGTAGTGCAACAATGCTACGCGAATCATTTCGAATCAATTCAATAAAACGAATTCCTTGCTGCCACGTGAATTACATTCATTTCAATGTAATTAAAATATATTTCATTTTGATTGAATTTAATTAATTTTTAGTATTCATTTTATCCGCCCCGGAGGTCTCGGGTTCAATTCCCGGTAGTGACAAGGAAAAAATTGGACGGCTGGTTTAGGATCAATAAATTAATCACTCATTAGTCATTATCCAAAATGAAAATATGATTATTAAACCTCATTTAAGACGGCCAAATCTCTTAATGGGGTATAGTGCCAGAGAGAGAGTGAGAGAGAAATTCATTTTATCTTAATAAAAAAACTCAATTTAATTAAGCTATAATAACTTTAGCAACATTTATTGATTTTGAGGCGGTACGAAGTTCGCCGGGTCAGCTAGTTTAATAATAAATAATATTCATATAAAGAAAATAATGCGCAAAATCAAAATGATTACGCCAAATCAAATATTTTAGTTTTAATTTTAATTTTAATATTTTTTTTAAATCATCTGCATATTTATTATGTATAATATAATTTAAATTTAATTATTCTCATTTTGAGTTTAATTATTTACAGCTTTTTGTGCTTTTGATATATTAAACACTATCTTGATTTTTGATTTAAATTTTTGACTACTAATGATCTCTTTTAATTTAAGTATGTACATACATAGGTTAGGTTAGGTTAGGTTAGAGTGGCTGCTATCGCACACTTAGGCCAGTAGTGGCCCATTGTGATACCACAGGATCCTATCTCCCCTTTACTCCCGTTGAAACCATCCAGAGCTACTTATGTAGCGTAATATATCTCGCACTCTACAGCCCTATAAAAAATATTCTTACATTATTATGTATGTACATACATAATAATGTAAGAATATTTTTTAAAATTTTAGACGAATTTAGAGACACACGAATTTATATAATTTATAGGCCTTCGGCCGTGCTTCTAGCTATTTTCTTTACGTTACTCATATGTTTATTATATAGATATTTAATTAGCTCACCTATAGCATACACGATGACAGCTATTGATATCATTTCTGTTACGTTCTCGAATGATCCTTGTTCTATACTGCTCTTGTTGTTATTGTCTAGGATAATGTTTTCTTTTATCACCGGCTCCTCCTTCGCTGCGTTATTCCCCATTTTTTATGTAGCAAACAGTTAAATCAGTTTACGTTTGATTTTTTTTTTTTACTTCTCACCACCAGATTCTATTTATGCTATGGCACCAAACACAAAAATTATTATTATTATTTTTTTGACACAAAAATGAAGTAGAGTAAGTGTATATTATTAATTAAATCTGTTTATTGTGGCATTGTATATAGTACGTGCATGTATTATTTTATTTTTAGGTAGTATTTTTAATTTTAATTATATTTAACACCTTTTTATGTTTTTTTTTTTTTTTTACAGTTTAATTGTTTTTCACTTCGATTTTTATCACGGTCGCCATGTCGCGGTGGTTTATCCGCATTTACGAAATTCAAATAAAAATACACAAATTACATATTTTGATTAAAAAACATTTTTTATACTTTATTTCTATTTCAAACTTTTCCACTTGAATGCCTAATTTTTACTGTGTCTTTTTATATATCTTTTTACTTTTTTTTTTATTTCTACTCAGCAGTTTTTTGTGCGTTGCACTCAGGTCGTGCACATTTGCATTCTTGCACTTTTCCAAAATCGAAATTAAATACTTTATTGTATTACCTTGTATTCAATTTTTGGAAAGTGCAATGTACTTTTTAATATGTTAATGCTGCTTATTATAATATTTTACCACAGGGTAGTACCTACACTACATTTGTGTACTCGAGCAGTATACTCGGTGTGTCGCGTATTTTGGCATTATATGGTTTTATATTTTTGGAATAATTAATAAACATTTAATTTGTCTATAACTCCCAGTGCGTGGATTTATTCTTGGGTTAGTTCCGGTATGTTCTGATTGTTGTGTGGCTAATGAAAGCTCATGTCCGCAGTAGTGAACAATTACAGTGAATAAAAACAATTAAATAAATCAAATAATTTTGAATAAATTGTGATACAATAGAGAAGCGTTATGAGAAGAGTGTGATTTAGGAAGCATCATCTTCACAACTCATGAATAAAGGAGTGAAGAGAAACACCACCTATAGAAATCAAGAAAATGGTAGTTAATTTTGAACAGGTTAGTCATTTTTTCCTTCTTTCCTAAATTTCTTCCTTCTATTTCAATTAAATTTTGTCGCACTGATGATAAATTGAAATCAAGGTCGGTTGGTATTTTTTTTATTTTTTTTCCTCCTGCTCGTCGTGTGTGCAGCGGGGAAAACGTATCAGGTATTTGTCTATCCAAGCCATACATCATTTGGGATATACTCGTACTTTATAATTTTTACTTCGATAAGTTAGATAAGGGGTTCGTGCTAAAAAACACAAATTGAATATATATACTTATAAAAATTCAGCGAGCTTCATTTAGGATTACCATTCTTGTCTCTATTTCAGTACTTCATCAAAAATTTTATTTAGAATTTAAATTCAAACATAAACATTCAAAGTGAATTTGAATAAAACAAATAAATAGATTTATAATTTTTTTCGAATTCGATTTTTTTAATCCCTTCTTACGTATTGTTGTAACATCTGTACGAAGCTTTTGTACTTAATACAGAATTGTTGTTTTTAGATTGAGCAAAAATAGTGAAACCAAAGATTTGAACCTCTTAGTCGATACCTTCTACTCAGCAAATTCCTCTACCTGTTTCGGTTGCCTCCTATTACCAAACACAAAACTCTCTATCTTCTCCAGCTTCCCACCGTAGAATGCAACTTATCGAAACTACCCCTGTTGTATTCCCCTTTAAGTTGGGAAAATAATACGAGCTTTATGTATCCGCATCGGGAGTTTGCGCCTTTTTAATATTTTGGTTCTGTTTTCATTTATTTTTTTTGTTAATACACAAGGAAAGATTGTTGAAAATTTGTTGTTTATTTTCCTTAGGTTAGTTGTACCGAAAAAAATTTCCGACACCTTAGTAATCAAATGGCATATTAATAGAAAAGACGATGTGTCGCAATAAAATCGTATAGCAGTATAAACCATCCCTAACAATTTTTTGTCGTACACCTGTAATTTATTGACTGAGATTCCGTATACATATTTAGGGTTTCACACGGGGGATATAAATACATATACACACGGATTTAGACGTAGAGCTTTAGATGAAAGGATTTACAAAAAATTGTATCCGATTTTGTTTTGTGATTTTTAATTATTTTTTTTTCGGTTACGCCTCGTCGTCGTCGCGGTGGTATATAAAAAATCCGTATATAGGACCACGATGGAATATTTTTATTGTTATTGTTGGATTGCGTTTGATTTATGTGTATGTATATACGAGAACGAGAGTATATTTAACAGACGAAGAAAAATAACAATCAATTTTCCCAAAAGGATTGTTTTTCATTTTGAATTCAATCGAAAATATAATCTTTTTACCTTGCCTTGCTTCATATTCCAACCATTCCAAAAACAAAACGAAAAAATGTAATTTTAAATGCCTGGCTCTCGGTGTATAACTCTGTATAGAACAACAATAAAACAAAATCTCCAGATTTGACTCTAAAGGGTACAGGATTTTCCTTTTTTTTTTGTGTTTCCTTCAAGTTATATGATTTTTTTGGGGTTATAATTTTTAAATATTTTAATTCGAAAGTCATTCTATTGAGATTATGGCATTGGCGGTGGTGGTGATGGTATACTAAATATAAATGTTAAACAATTTTTATTTTGTTCGATTTTTCTTTGAGGGAAATTCTCGATGCTCGCATAGTATAGCACAATATGGAAAAGGTCAATTTTCATAATAAAATTAAAGGTTTGGGGGAGATATTTAAGTGCTTCCTATTGATCTTTAATCGAAGTAATAAATAATAAATTTTATAAGAAATCGGGCAGGGACTGCAGGATTTCCGTTATTTTTGTATATATTATATGTTATTATAGCTGGAAAACGAATTAGATGTACCGACACAGCACACAATATTTTTTAAACGACGGCAAAAGAAGAAATGTACCGAGATGATGGAGGAAAATAAAGTTACATTTTGTTTTTTTGTTAGGGGGTTAAAGAAACAGCAAAAATTATGTGTACTCGTATAGAGCTTCCACCATTCCATTATGTGTTGCGTTATTGTGTCAGAATATGCCTAACATTGCGGAGGTTAGATTATTTTTGTGTGCGTCGGGTGATGAATAGATGATTATTATAAATGCTAGAAGATGGGAAAATTTATATAACGTTCTTCCAGCACAAATAGCATGTATGCTTCAAATCATATGTATAAATATGTAAATTATGTAAAAATTTGAACTATTTTACAGTATAAAGAGGGGATTCTATATTGTTCTGGTGCGATACCAACAATTAGGTACAATTAGAAAACTCGGACGAAGGACATGGATGGAATGGAATGTTTTAGGAAGTTGGTGAATACATTTCGAAATGAACTAAATTTTCCATCCTTGGAATGATATAACCGTTGATTAATTTGATTTTATCTTGCATTGTAAAGGGGTTTTCATTAGGGACGCTCGAAATTTGTTAGGTTATAGCAGCTAGGTTGTTAAAGCAACAGATGTCAAATTTGTTGTGAATTGTTCAGCAGAGCATAGTCAAATCACCATGAAAGGTTATAGGTTTCGTGTGGAAATCATCAATTTTTTTTCCAAAAATAGTGCTCCATTCGCGAGACGTTTCGCGCATTGCGTAATCGACGTTTGGTGGCCAAATTCGAGCTAACCGGTTCGATAAAAAATCAGCCAACACCCATATGTACCCGAAATATCGCTGCTGTGCGTGAAAACTGGCATTATCATAACCGTACACAGCGAGCGCTATACAGATCGATGATTTCGTGTGGCGACTTCTACGTGTCATACAGAACATGCCACGATGGACATTCTGCACGAGCGATTGGAGGACATGGTTATCTCGCCATAAAGACCTTGCGGTTAAACGCCTTTACGGGCGTATAAATAACAAGCAATAAATGCCCTCACAGTTAACATAACGAACGCCATCCAGCAAATTCAGCCAGATTTATGCACAATACTAAGCACAGTCGCGGCAAACATTTGAATGTAGTTACATTCCATACTTAATGCCAAACAATATTCTTACAATTAAAAAAATTGAGTGGATATCTCACACAAAGCTTGTTTTATTTACAATTAAAAATTGAGTGCCCTTGTTGAACGACCATTTAGAACTCGAATCTATATTAATTTTTGTGCTTGTATCTTATGATTTTGATATATTGTCAAATTTCTTCAAGCAATCTACTACTGCAACATTTTTGTTTCAAATATTGTTTAAAACATACAAATATATTGGGTATACAAATATAAGTCTCCGCCGTTTAATGAAAGATGATGCCACCAGTAAGTTATGGTTAACATTGCCCAACGTTTTACATCATATCAACATCTTTCAACAACATAACCTTAAATTATTAACAATTTTACATCAGCATCATATATTTTTCTGTCTGTCGAAAATGTCGAGTTTTGAGCCGAATATAGGTTTTGCACTTCAAATTCACGATTTTGCACTTCAAATACGCGATTTTGCACGTCAAATTCACGATTTTGCAAAACATATTCAATTGTTTTTATTTCAATCTCAACTTTTTACAAGTCAACATCAATTTTTTACAATTCAATCTCAATTTTTTATACTTCATTGTCAATTTTTTGCAAAGCAAATTCGTGTTTTTACAAACCAATTTCAATTAAATGCAGAGCAAATTCAAGTTTTAATATTTCAAATTCGTAATTTTTTGCAACTTTTTGCAAAACAAATTAAGTGCTCCCAATTCTTAACCGATTATCTTGGGATTGGGTATGTTGGATGGAAATGGGATTCTTAAAGAATTTTTGGAGGAAATTCTGGAATATGGCCACCTGGGACGGAACTCGATCAATTCTTAACGGATTTTCGGGATTGGGTATGCTGGAAGGAAACGGGATTCTTAACTGATTTTTGGAAGAAATTCTGGAATATGGCTACCTGGCACGGAACTCGCTTATTTTTTAACGGATTTTGATGGGATTGGGTGTGTTGGATGGAAATGGGAATATTAACTGATTTTTGGAAGAAGTTCTGGAATATGACCACCTAGGACAGAACTCTGTCATTTCATAACCGATTATGATGAAATTGTACATTGTGGATGAAACTGATTAATGATTATTAAATAATTTTAAGAAAAGTTCTAGAATATGGTCATCTGTGGCTGAATTTGGTCCATTTCTATTCGGACTCGACAATTGATTTCCCCTCATTGTAAAACTTAAGTAATATTGTTTTGGACTCTAAACTTGTCCTTTTATAATGATGACCGTGTCTCGTTTGGCGAATTGTACGTGACTCATGCTCCTCTGACCTTTGCGAATCACTCATACCACATTCATTTTCTGGATTTTTTTTTCTGATGTTGGCACTTTTCTAATATGGGAGTAGCGCGTTTAAATTAAAATACAGAACGGCTGAAAAAAATAAAAATATGTACTCTGTGTACTCTATGTATATAGCAATCTAGATATGGTTATGACCAATTATCCAAGTACATTAGGAAATACATAGATTTGTCATTCACTAGAAAAATAACTCCAGAACTTCTTTCATCGTTTTGTTACTTTTCGTATCATAGACTAATTCTTCATAAAATTGTGATGTAAAATAATAAAATGTTTTAAAAATGTAATCTAACGCCCCCTGCGGCTATGTCAGCGAACAGAGTCTACCGCATTTTTTGTGAAGAGCACTGAATTTGTTTTGCAAAAAGTTGATTTTGAATTGTAAAAATATACGAACTTGAAATAATAAAACTTGAATTTGTTTTAAAATATTTCAATTTACTTTACATTTAATTGAAGTTACTTTGAAAAAACATAAATTTGCTTTGCAAAAAATTGAGGTTGCGTCAGAAAAAATTGTCATTGAAATATAAAAAATTGTGGCTGACTTGTAAAAGTTGTAAATAAACAAAAAAAAAATTGAATATAATTGCAAAATTATGAATTTGAAGTGCAAAACCTATATTTATCCGACTTGTCGAATTCCATCATTATCGGTTAAGTAATAGCCGTGCCCATTATATGTGGCCATATTAAACAATTTCGTCTAGAAATCATTAATGAATCTCATTTCCATTAAATAATGTAAACCCATGATCGTAATCGGTTAAATTACCTGAGTTTCGTTCAAAGTGGCAATATTCCAAAATTTCTTCCATAAATCATTTAAGAATACCATTTTCATACAATAAGCCCAATTACATACATTACAATCGGTTAAAAATGACCGAGTTCGAGGTGGCCTCCCCTAAAACTTCTTCCCATAATATTTTCGATCCCATTTCAATCAAACATATCCAATTCCATCATAAACGGTTAAAATGAACCGAATTCAGCCACAGATGACCATATTCTAGAACTTTTCTTAAGATTATTTAATAATCATTAATCAGTTTCATCCACAATGTACAATTTCATCATAATCGGTTATGAAATGACAGAGTTCTGTCCTAGGTGGTCATATTCCAGAACTTGGCCATATTCCAGAATTTCTTCCAAAAATCAGTTAAAAATCCCGTTTCCTTCCAGCATACCCAATCCCGAAAATCCGTTAAGAATTGATCGAGTTCCGTCCCAGGTGGCCATATTCCAGAAATTCCTCCAAAAATTCTTTAAGAATCCCATTTCCATCCAACATACCCAATCCCAAGATAATCGGTTAAGAATTGGGAGAACTTAATTTGTTTTGCAAAAAGTTGCAAAAAAATTACGAATTTGAAATATTAAAACTTGAATTTGCTCTGCATTTAATTGAAATTGGTTTGTAAAAACACGAATTTGCTTTGCAAAAAATTGACAATGAAGTATAAAAAATTGAGATTGAATTGTAAAAAATTGATGTTGACTTGTAAAAAGTTGGGATTGAAATAAAAACAATTGAATATGATTTGCAAAATCGTGAATTTGAAGTGCAAACCTATAAGCGTCATTTGAGGCAACTTTTGATTTACTTCTTTAATTTGAAGAAACTTGCAGGTGAGGTGCATCGTTTGTTTGTAGAAGCATATGGTGAGCCTACGAAGAGATGCAAAATTGGAGGCAATATTGGATGAATATTCGAGCTGAATGCAAGAAGAACTTGGACTTACATTAGGAGTATTTAGTTAAACAAGTTAAACAAACCGTTTCACGTCGTTTAAAATCATCGGGAATGATTTAAGAGCAAAAAAGTTGGGTTCCATATGAGCTGAAGCCGAGAGATATTGAATGCCGATTTTTTTTCAGGTCAAATGCTGCTTGTCAGGCATAAACGCAAGGTTTTTTGAATCTCATAGTCACTGGTGATGAGAAATGGATCCACTACCATAACCCGAACGAAACCATTACTGGGTCTATCTACCGAACACAATTTATAAGATTAAGCCGAGCACTCAAGGAGAAACTACTCCAGTCACGACAAAATTATTCTCGCGCATGATAATGCTCAACCACATGTTGCGGCGCCAGTCAAAACTTACTTATGGAAACACTCAATAGGGAAGTTTTATCCCACCCAGGGATTCTCCATACTACCTCGTCTGATTACCACTTGTTTCGATCGATGACGCATGGGCTATCTGAGCAGAACTTCACATCATATGAAGATAATAAAAATTGGGTTGATTCTTTCGACGTGGTATTCGTATGTTGCCAAAAGATGGGAAAAATTAGTGACTACATAATTTAATTTAACAACTTTTTTGTATTAATTTTTTTTATTCAAATAAAATTATTACAATCTACTATATATTGACTAACAACATTTCATTTCTATCCTAATTTGCTGCATTGTTGCATGTTTAGGATGCCCCGATTGGTTTTTCCTAAATTTTATCTAGTGTTGGTTGTGCCTTGCGCTGGCTATAAAGCTAACTCAAAGGGGTTTACCCTTTGGAGCCACCTTGTTATTTCTCGTTGGTCAAGCGGGTGGTTGGCTTCGACGTTTGTTGATTGTGCAGCCTTTCTTCAAGTTTCCGGGCTGCTTTGTTAACCTCGTTGACGACGGTTTCCACTGCAAATCGATATTTCGTACTTTTGAAAAAGTAATATCAGTAACCCTCAGTACTTTGTTTTGTAATCTTTGGGTGATGTTCAGGTTACTCGGTTTAGTAAAAGCTAAACACCATACGTCCATCTGGGCTCTAATATATACTTAAACATATAGCATCATTTTATTATGTGTTCACAATTGGGATTTCCTTTCTAAAAGCCAGTACAATTTCTGTGTTTGAGCCTGGGCTCTCCGCATTTCTTTTTGACATGCCTGTTCCATCGCATTACTTTGGCATCTCTAGATAACTATTACGGTCTGAGGGTCTAACTGAGGTCATTAAACGGTTCATCATTACAAACGGAAATCAATGCTTGGATTGTAAACAAAATTTCATTAAAAATAGCTGGATACAACATCAATCGCGATGAGATTCCCTTAATAAAATATATGCAATCTAAATAAACAGCTTCTATTGATATATCGATTAGAGCAGATAATTATTTACAATTTTAGAACTCAAGTATCGAAAGCTCAACAGCAAAAGAGCCCGCAATTCTTTAAAAAACTTATTTGGGTGGGTTGTCTCCGGCCAACCTAATTCAGCATTAGATTCAGATTTATCTACATAATGCTGTACTCAAAGTGCAGTTGCAGACCGATATTGATACAAGTTTGAGACAATTTTGAGAAATCGAAGATGCCATTAAAAGTTCTCAAATTTCACCCGAAGATGCGAAATGTGAAACATTTATTCCAAGACTGTATAAGCGGGAAAGACAAGACGTTGGGGAGATAAAAATTCTTGCAAATTTGGAGACTAGTTAATAGTTGGAACACAACGCTTTCTATCACTTGATCGTTATCGAATGATGAAAACCTACGAACAGACTATATAAACCTGAAGAGGGAATATGTGGAGATGGGACATATGTTGAAGATTCCATTAAACCAGCGCATATCAAATAACGAAAAATTGAGTGTAGTAGTATCAAAACCGACTCTTTTCCATTTTGTTCTCATTTTTAACTAATGATGGCAGATTATTCTATAACCTAAACTCTACATTTCTACATATTCAAAGAATCAAAATGCAACAAATCACAATATTTCCCTTCCAAATAAGGAAATAGAAAACAGCAATTGGTTCAAAATTTAATCTTTTCCAATGGTCCGTTGCATCAAAAAAGAACACTTCCCATATAAACACAATTTTGAAACAAAATGTAACTTTTCCAATAATAAAACTGCTTACAAAAATGTTGATTGTATCAAAACGAAACATTTCCAATTTGAAGTTTTGACATATTTTTTGGAGGGAATTTTAATCCACAAAATAGTTTTGAAGTGAATGGTGTGAATTTTACTGTAAGCGCTTAATATTTTATTGAAATTTACTTGAATTTACTTTATTTATAACAAAATTGTGCAATTTTAGTAAATATTAATCATATCGCAATGGATAAGTGCAAAGTATAAGAAAATTTGCATCCGAGGAAAAGGGCACGAAAAGTAAGCGAACGGAAATCAACAAAAGCTAAATTAGCCTTGTAAACTGTAATAAATTAAAACTGTAATAAATTAATACCTCGTCTTTACAGACGATTATTAATGTTTCGATTGTTTTGTAGGTATAAACCAAAAGGTTTGCCTAAAGTACCAACCTGCAACCACAAAAAAGGAAACTCGTACCATTGCGTGAAAATAATGGGACAGGATTGTTACGAATTTCACAAAAAATTTTATTCGTGTGATAATAAAGCTGCACAAGATGCTTTTATTTTGGGGCATAACAAATTAAGTGCACCCTCTAGGACCGATCGTAGAGCTGGTCGAACTACAAAAAAATTTGTTACTAAATACTATGTCAAGAATAGAAAAGGATTGTTTATTCGTGTATGGAAAATCGTTCGTGAATTAACGGAATTAGCAAACGTTTTTATGAATCTGGTACAACACCAACGGAAAATCGGGGAGGAAGTAGAAAAGACCACCTATATACGCCCAAAAAAGCGGCCGTAAAAAGTTTTATAAAAAGTTTTTATGTTCAAGATGTACACTACTGCCGATCCAAAACTTCAGCCAGGCAATATCTTTCAGGCGATTTGTCCATCCATCGAATGTGGAAAATATTCAATAATGTTCATGTTGACACACCGGTCAAAAAGTGGTTTTTCCAAAACATCGTACGTTGTAATTTCAACATCAGTTTTAAAACACCATCGACTGATCAATGTTCCCAATTCTTAATGTACACCGAAAAGATAAAATTCAGCAAAGACTCAGATGAAAAAAGAATTTAATGACAGCCAAAATAGTTCACAGTTTAAGAGCAAAGGCATTTTACACTTTAGCTAAGGAAGAATCTGATAACATGTTGACATTTTCATTTGACTGTCAAAAAATATGCCTTTGCCAAAACTTCCTGACCCGACAGCATACTTTAGTCGCCAACTCAACCTCTACAATTTTGCTATTGTGGAAGGATCTTCAAAAACATTTTAAAAAAAGGAAAATATATTCTTGTTCCTATGGACTGAAGAACAACGGCCGAAAGGATGCAACGAAATCTCTTCTGCTGTTTTCAATCTTCTCAACAACACAAATTTTGCGGTTACATTTCAATATAATAAGACTGATTTGTGACGCGTGCGGAGCACAAAATAAAAACAGTGCAATAATAGCTATGTGCTCTTACTGGCTTAAAAATAATGCGCCTCAAAATATAAGTGTTTGTAAAGATGTTGATGTAAAAATATTATAGATGATCCCTAAAATGGTGAAAAATTATTGCTCCAGTTATGTGAAATGATGTAAGATGGTGAAGGTAAAAATGTCTTGATGAATTGAATTAAAGGTTGATCCAGTAAAATATAAAAGCCAACTATTGAACACTACTTGTTTATTGATAAATAAAAGCCAAATTTAATTTATTTCACTTAAAACACACTGTATTATTTTTAATTATGATCTTAATTATTTGCCAGATTACAATCGAATGAATAAGACTAAATTTTTTACAATATTTAGCGTTACAAGAAAATCGTTAATCCACTGTCATGTTTGAATTTAGAGTTAATGCAGATTGTAGCATTCTTGAATAATTTGCTATTAAAATATTAAATAAAGTACTAATACGATGTACTATGCAGCTATAATTACATTGTTAAACGCACTCATCGTATTACTACTCTAGTACACCATAAAATAAAATAAAATGAAAATAATGACAGTAAATTGACAAGTTGTTTTTACAAGATGTTTACAAGGTAAGTATAAATTATTTATACATATAAAATTAATGTTTTTACAATTTAAACAATATTAATTAATTTCTTAATTGTAGATGCAGATTATCGGATTAAATTAACAAAGTGGTAAGTATTAATCAATTGATTACATTAACTATTGTTCTTCGTTTTAGGGTGTAAGCAGAGAATATTTTGGTGGAATCCTGGACAGCAAATATTAGACATTTTGTTGGTTTAATAAAAATGAAGTAAATAAAAGTGTCGTATTCTCACCAACAATAAGTGAAATTCAAATCATTTTCGCCATGCCAGGACACTCCTACATAACACCGGATCGAGTGTTTGCATTGCTTGAAAAACGTACTAAGTCAATAAACACAATTATTAGGCCCAACCACTATCAGAAAATTTATTCGGAGTATGGTACAGTGATATCCTTAGGAAGCCAAGATTGCCCAATATACAGGGTTATCCAATTCGAGGTTGATAAAGTAGAAATCTGTATACCGACATCTGTCAAAGATAAACGTCAAGTACGCTGTCATTTATTTAGTTGACATTCTGCCATTTAAGAATATGGAGCATTTAACAATCGACCAACGCGTTAAAATTATTAAATCTGATTAAAGCTGATTTTTCGAACAAAATTTTCTTCAGTGATGAAGCTCATTTTTCGCTTGGTGGATACGTTAATAAGCAAAACTGTAGAATTTGGGGCTCAGAAAATCCACAATTGATTGTAGAGAAGCCATTACACCCGGAAAAAGTCACTGTTTGGTGCGCATTGTGGTCTGGTGGTGTGATTGGGCCGTATTTTTTTGAGAACAACCATGGACGAACCGTTACCGTCAATTCTGAGCGCTATGGCCGCATGTTAACCGATTATTTTTTTACGAAAATCGAAGATTATGAGCTTGACGATATGTGGTTCCAGCAGGATGGAGCAACCAGTCACGTAACACGAGCAAATCGAGATCTTTTGCAAGAGAAATTTCCTGGACGTTTGATTTCGCGATTGGCTGATGTCAATTGGCCTCCAAGATCCTGTGATTTAACGCCTTTGGATTTATTTTTGTGGAGCTACGCGAAAGATCGTGTTTACGCAAACAATCCTCAAACTCTTGACGAATTGAAAACTAATATTCGTAAGGTAATGGCAGAGATACCGCCCGAAATGTGCCGAAAAGTCATTGAAAATTACCTCAAAAGAATCAAGGCCTGTAAGAAGTCCCGTGGAGCTAAAGGTGGTAACTAAAAATGGCAAGGATCAATCTTTAAAATGAAATAAAAATTACAATACATTCCGAATATTTTGTGTGTTTTTTTTAAGTTTACTTTATCAAGCTTGAATTGGATAACCCTTTACGACTGGAAGACTCATTCTTCATTTTATTATAAAACAACAGGTGTGAACAACAGGGTGAAGTCGCTTACTGATCAGACATATCCAAAGCACAGTTGGTTTTAAAAAAAGGTGTGAATATTCCAGAAATGCTTCCAGAAAAACTAAGCAATGGAAGAACCATTAATTCTGCGAAATTGAATGATGTAAATAATTTATTGATGAAACATTTCGGAGATAACTGGAAATCTCATGAAGAATTATTTTTTTACAAGGACTTATTGCGCGGTACTTCACCGGAAAATGATTTAAATATATGTGCTGAGAAGGTATGTGATACCTTTATTAAGGATGTTGATCTAAGGGCCTAAACATCTACTTTAAATGTGTAACAGACTGTGGTAGGTAGATTTTAAAGATTTTTATGTTTTAAGAGTATGTAAGATGCTTTAAATTGAATTTTGTTTTGTATAAGTGTAATTTATGAATTTTTGTATTTTTTAGTTTATTTTTTTGAATTAACTGAACTGTGATTTTTTTATTTAAATAAATGTTAAACCTAACAGAAAAATTTTAATGTTTTAATTTTTTTTACGAAATCCTCAAAGTTGCAACAAAAGGTACCACTTCCAGTAGACCGCGGCATCACAAGCCGATATTTCCATAGAATTGCAACAAAACGCAACACATCCAAAATTAAAAACAGTTTTTCCCCTAAAATATCACAATTTTCTAATTTTTTTTGTCCAAATACAACAGTAATCACCTTTTATTATCGAAAAACAATATTCAAGGTTTTTATATGAATTAAACAATTTGTAAAACGTTTTTTTCGTTTCCCCAAGATTTAAAAAAAACGGAAATGATTCGGTTTTGATACTACTACACTCATAGTATTTACCCTATCATGCAGTATTGAAAGAATCCACTTATACAACAAAAGTACGAGTTTGATGATTCTAGCAAAACCACACCAGACGATTCATTGAACAATATGTTGACCGTATGACCAATACTTCAACCAACTCTCTAGGTTACTTTGATACGTTTTAGAAGAAACGAAATCGCGATAACGGCCAAAAAAAACGAATATACCAGCAAGAACGCGTTTCTCCTGAAGATACAAATTATCATCTGGTACAATGGCGAGCCATATTAACAAATTCGTCACTTCAAATTAACTCGTACGCTCGGCTTATTGAACTCGTATGCTCGGCCGGAGAAAGGCGGGAGAAAGTCTACTGCAGCAATTATTGAACGATTTCTATGTCGATGATTTTTTATCCGGTGCTGAAACCATGCAGATTACGATGGAACTTAAGGCGACATAGCACCTTCAATTTTTCAAAAAATCGAATTTTTTTTTATGATAGATTATGTTAGAATGAACGTTTAAAAACACGATTTTAATGATATAAACATGAAAATCTCAAAAAAAAAAAATATTTTATTTATTGCGAAGCGCGCCAAAGTCGTTTTTATACGCGGTTATCTCGAAATGACGAACTTTAAACGCGGTTATCTCGAAATGACGTTTTTAAAGTTGGCGTGCAAGATTGAGAAAAAACTACTAATGCCGCCATTTTTCAACCAATTTTTTTCCTTTTAGTTCATTCCAAGGGCGATTTAATGCTGAATAAAATCCCGTTTTTTTCAGACGTTTCTGAGAGTAGTTATGACGCACGCCGCGAATTTTCAGTGTTTTTGGAAAACCCTTGTAGCAGAAGACATTGGGCTAAAAAATATCAAAAAAAACATTGTTTTGTATAAATAAAATATCAATGGAAAGTTCCATTAAAAGATGTCATGGGCTATTGAATCGGCATTGTGAGATTGGTGTCCAAATGCCAAAATATCGAATGACAAACGATTTTATCGACGAAAAATCAGGAAAAACAAAATTTCACCCCTATAACCCCATCAGACCCACCCCAACCATATACTCAGAATCTACCTATGGTCATGGGCTATCGAATCGGCATAGTGAGATTGGTGTCTTTATGCCAAAATCTCGAATGACAAACGATTATATCGACGAAAAATGAGGAAAATTAAAATTTCACTCCTATAACCCCATCAGACCCACCCCAACCATAAACTCAGAATCTACCTATGGTCATGGGCTATCGAATCAGCATAGTGAGATTGGTGTCTATATGCCAAAATCTCGAATGACGAACGATTATATCGACGAAAAATGAGGAAAATCAAAATTTCACCCCTATAACCCCATCAGACCCACCCCAACCATATAGTCAGAATCTACCTATGGTCATGGGCTATCGAATCGGCATAGTGAGATTGGTGTCTATGTGCCAAAATCTAGAATGACAAACGATTTTATCTTTGAAAAAATGAGAAAATCAAAATTTCACCCCTATAACCCCATCAGACTCACCCCAACCATATAGTCAGAATCTATCTATGGTCATGGGCTATCTCGAATTACCAACGATTATTGACGATGCTTGATAAATTGCAATCTTCTTTATCGACTACTTTCGGCTGTATAAGGCAAATATTCCATTCCATCCATATCACCCCATCAAACTCACGCCTAACCTATAATAAATTATACTTATGGTCATGGGCTATCGAATCGGCATAGTGAGATTGGTGTCTATATGCCAAAATCTCGAATGATAAACGATTTTATCGTTGAGAACAGGAGGAAATCAAAATTTCATCCCTATAACCCCATCAGACCCACCCCAATCATATACTCAGAATCTACCTATGGTCATGGGCTATCGAAACGGCATAGTGAGATTGGTGTCTATATGCCAAAATCTCGAATGACGAACGATTTTATCGACGAAAAATGAGGAAAATTAAAATTTCACCCCTATAACCCCATCAGACCCACCCCAACCATATATGTACTCAGAATCTACCTATGGTCATGGGCTATCGAATCGGCATAGTGGGATTGGTGTCTTTATGCCAAAATCTCGAACGACGAACGATTATATCGACGAAAAATGAGGAAAATCAAAATTTCACCCCTATAACCCCATCAGACCCACCCCAACCATATACTCAGAATCTACCTATGGTCATGGGCTATCGAATCGGCATAGTGGGATTGGTGTCTTTATGCCAAAATCTCGAACGACGAACGATTATATCGACGAAAAATGAGGAAAATCAAAATTTCACCCCTATAACCCCATCAGACCCACCCCAACCATATACTCAGAATCTACCTATGGTCATGGGCTATCGAATCGGCATAGTGAGATTGGTGTCTATATGCCAAAATCTCGAATTACCAACGATTCTTGACGATGCTTGATAAATTGCAATCTTTTTATCGACTACTTTCGGCTGTATAAGGCAAATATGCCATTTCATCCATATAACCCCATCAGACTCACGCCTAACCTATAATCAAATTATACCTATGGTCATGGGCTATCGAATCGGCATAGTGAGATTGGGGTCCATATGCCAAAATCTCGAATGACGAACGATTTTATCGTTGAGAAAATGAGGAAATCAAAATTTCACCCCTATAACCCCATCAGACTCACCCCAATCATAAACTCAGAATCTACCTATGGTCATGGGCTATCGAATCGGAATAGTGAGATTGGTGTCTATATGCCAAAATCTAGAATGACAAACGATTTTATCTTTGAGAAAATGAGAAAATCAAAATTTCACCCCTATAACCCCATCAGACCCACCCCAACCATAAACTCAGAATCTATCTATGGTCATGGGCTATCGAATCGGCATAGTGAGATTGGTGTCTTTATGCCAAAATCTCGAATGACGAACGATTTTATCGTTGAGAAAAGGAGAAAATCAAAATTTCACCCCTATAACCCCATCAGACCCACCCCAACCATATACTCAGAATCTACCTATGTTCATGGGCTATCAAATCGGCATAGTGAGATTGGTGTCTATATGCCAAAATCTCGAATGAAAAACGATTTTATCGTTAAAAAAAGGATAAAATCATAATTTCATCCCTATAACCCCATCAGACCCACCCCAACGAGATTGGTGTCTATATGCCAAAATATCGAATGACGAACGATTTTATCGACGAAAAACGAGGAAAATCAAAATTTCACCCCTATAACCCCATCAGACCCACCCCAATCATCACCTTAGTTTGCATATTGAAGTTGATCTTTTTTATCGATACAATCTACATTACCGACATTTTAACATGATTTCGGTTGGTACAACAAAATTAATATCTGCATTACCATCTTTTGCTTAGGACGACAACGGCACTATCTGCATTACCATCTTTCGGCTGGAATACAAATACACTATCTGCATTACCATCTTTCGGCTGGAAACTTTCGGCTAACTTTAACAGTATCTTTTTATTCCATTAAAAAAAAATCTTTAAAAAACTTTTTTTTCAATTTTGAAGGTGCTATGTCCCCTTAAACATAAAATGTCAAGATTATTGCGACCAGTGGCACTATTCTGGTAATTCCCTGGGAATAGGGAATTGGAGAAAGATTTTATATGTAATTTGTATTTAAAATGTTTTTTTCTGGCATACTGAGGTAAAAAGCTAGTGTTAATTTTCTTGAAAACAAAGTTAAATTGGGAATAATTTTCCCTACCAATTTAGATATGGAAAAATTATTCCCAATTTATAAATTTTTAAATCAAACTTTTTTCCTCAGTAGGCCGGAAAAAAACATTTTAAATAGAAATTACATATAAAATCTTTCCCCAATTCTCTATTATCAGGGAATTACCAGAATAGTGCAACAGGGGTGTTTTCATTGTGAAATTTCCAAAGTGATATTCCAATTGTGTGTGATGATTTTATGAGTGATGTGAATACTTCTGTAACCGTGCTTAGACTTCATTGGTACACTTTTAAAGATGAATTACCTTTCAAAGTAAATCCAGAACAAACTGGTCTAATTAAATATAGGAAAAGGAAAGTTATATAAGAAGCCTCTAGAATATTCGAACCCATAAGATTTCTGCCTCAATCTATTGTTCTATTAATTTTTTTTTTCTGACTTTTAAAAATTGATTGGGATGATAAATTGCCAGAATATTATGAAAGTTGATTAGGTCAATATTTTTGAACCAATTAAAAATAAAAAACACCAGCTGAGAAATTTACATATTTAATCTTTATTGATGTCATTATGGCATTGCAGATCGTACATAACTGCGGATTACCATCGACAGTAGTAAACTACGGATCAGCTGACGTTCCAACAACGGTTTCATCATATACCTAAAAGTAAATAAAACTAATTTCATGCACCAGAAAATATCCCACTTTTACTTTCCAAATAATGTAAATTAATCCAATTAATAATTAGCTACCTAGAATTAAGAATTTCATTAATAATTTTATATTGTTAAAAGTAATTTATATACTTATCTTTTCTATTTCTGTTGTACTTTGTAAATACAAAACAAGCTGTCATTATTGTTAATATTTTATGTTGTACTAGAGTAGTAGTACGATGAGTGTATTTAACCGTGTAATTAGCTACATAGTATATCGTACTAGTACTTCACTTAATATTAGTAATAGTACATTTAGAGTCAAATTTTGATACAATCTACATTTTTTATAAAATTTGAATATGACAGTATAGATTAACGTATATAATTGTAAAACTATATTGTGAAATTAATTCTATTCAATTCTCTGTAATCTGGCGAAGAGTGAAGACTCGCACATAAATAAAAAAAAACATTAAATTAATTCAATAATTGTAAAAGTTCTAATTCTAAAGTTCACTAAAGTATATGAAAATATACAAGTCAATTCGTGATCACAGTGGTCTTTTCGTTTCTACAACTCATCAATCGGCCATCTACGCAGCATTTAAGTTCGTCATCTCAAATCACCAGGTGTATCGCAAATTTGCATCCACTGGCTTTTCTCCAAGTTCATCACTACAAACAAATATTCACCGTTTAACCAATCACGATGGAACATTGTTCAAACACATATGTAGTAGAGCGACAAACAAAGTTGGAGAGATATTCATAAACCTTCTGACCTCAAAAACAAAGATTTCTTCAATAAAGAAGGTAGCTCTACCTAGACTATAACTGTGTGGAAAAGACAATAAAACCTGCTGTCAAATATTATGGATTGGCGACTCGTTGATTGTGCTCGACTGGTTTTCGACAACCTTTATTGCAAATACAACCAGCAAAATTCTAAAGAAATTTATCACCATTTATGACAATCTATGACTGGCCCTGAATGACTGATACATTCCGAAGATCTTTGGCCTGCATCATCTCGAAACGAAGAAAAATCCAAATTAGCAATCGAGAAAGATTAAGTAAAACCAAATTACCTCATTGAGAGCACTGGTTGGATTCACCCTTTCAAAGGAAATCGAGTTACATAAAAATATTTGGAATCATAGCATATGTTAGGCGTTATATAACAAACTTAAAATGTAAATATCCAAACATAGAAATACCTCTGAACTAGGAGCAAATAAAACGGAGAGAGAGCAAAACAAAATAGTTAATAGCAATTCAAAAACTTTGTCATTTTTTCCAATCATCGGTTCTAGCGAAATATTACGAGTTATGGGTTGTGTTGATTATGACTATAATAACAAACATCCTATAATACTATCAGCTACTCTCGTATTCGCGGAAAGACTGCTCTGATATGGATAGACATTTTTAAAATTAACACGGTGGTCCAACGCTGAACAAACAATCTTTCAAACAAAAAATATTGGATCGATATGGGCGTACAAAAATAACGTCATTAATCAAGAATTGTGAAATATGCACTTAAAAACCAGCATCCAGCTAATGGGGAGTGTACCAGTTGACCAATATCTCCTTCACGATCATTCACTACCCGCGGCATTAATTTTGCCGGCCCATTATATGTCGCGGCGATAAATGGGCGTGATGGAACAGATCCCGTTAAAGGATACCTGTGTATAATTGTATGCTTGTCAGTCAAAACTTTACACATAGAACCAGTGAGCGATCTAACGAGTGACTTTTTGGGCTGCGCTAAACTGGTTTACTGAAACGTGAGGTCTACCACAGAAAATATACGCAGATAATGGATCTAACTTTATTGGTGCTAACAGAATTTTGAACGATGCTTGAAACTTAATTAAAAACAAAAAAATCATAAGAATTATATCACTTCGGAATTCCTTAGTAGTATTGAAACAGAATGGCATTTTATTCCACAGTGAGGTCCTCATTTTGGCGGTCTTTGCGGATCAACAATACAAATTGTCAAAACGCATCTATTATTGAAAACACCCTTAATTCTTGACCGTTCTGTGCCACGTACATTGATGATAACTATGAGGTAATGCTTGGAACGTCAACACGATCCGTCCCAGAGAAGCAAATAACGGCAGAAAATGATTCATCGTTATCTACATAAATGGGAAAGAATTCAAACCAAAATCCAAATTTACTGGAAAAATTACAGAATATACACCGGTATGGAAATGGCCTATTGGAAGAATCATATAAGTCAAGTGATGACCTGGTGAGAATAGTAAGGTTGTCAAATATAAAGATGCGTGCACTGATAACAACGACGAGGCAGCAAACGCCAAAATTAATTATGTATTTGTGTTGTACTTGTAGTGTTGGATGCTTTTAATGATAACTCGGCTTTAGCGCTGGCTTTTAATGATACCACCAGAATGTTTTATAAAAAATATTATTTCTATTACTGAATTCTTGAAGTAGTAATCCGCATTTGTATCAGCAAAAAATAAAAGAGAAATATTGATAGAAGAATTCGAAAAAATGCAAGGTTAACCTTGCCTTGGTGTTGACATATTTAACGGTATTTTCAGAACTCAGATGTAAAGCCAGTTTAAATTTGCCTACATTGCAGTTAATGTCAAGCATAAGGATAAATGATTTCCGATTATGTTGAAAATATGAATTTAAATAAATATTGAAACAAATTAAAATTAAATTAAATTTTGTACCATTGCTCATTTATTTCATTTATTACAAAAGCTTTTAAAATAGTCCACCACTGATTGGTATTGTCTCACCTGTAATATAGCTTGCATCGTTTGACACCAAAAAAGCCACGACACTGGCCACCTCGTGAACCTCACCAAATCGTTTCATAGACATGTAACTTAAATAATAATCACGAGTCTCTTGATCTTTACGCATGAAATCTGTAAATTTTGTATTGATTGCACCTGGTGCAATACAATTAATTCGAATATTTTGGGTCGCATAAGCATCGGCTGCCACTTTTGTTAATGATATAAGTGCCGCCTTTGTTACGGAATACGCACCAAGCGAAGCAAATGGACGTAACCCAGTAACCGATGAATCAAAAATAATAGATCCACCTCCACGTTTTTGTAAATACGGAATAACTTCTTTTGCCAGCAGAAATGAAGATTTAACATTGATATCGAACATTTTATCCCATGCTTCTTCCGCTACTTCGAGGACTGGCCCATGTGCAGGATTTATGGCGGCATTCGATACTAATATATCGATACCACCAAATGTTTCAGCTGCCTGTAAAATAAAGTTATTTTAAGGTGACCTTCAAATTTCAACTGTAGCAATTTTTAATACCTCATGAAATAATCTTTGTCGATCCGCTGCCACGCTCACATGGCATACGACTCCATGAACCTCATATTGTTTCAGTTTTTCAACAGCCGCTTTCACGTGTTCCTCTTTTCGGCTGCTGACTACCACTTTTGCTCCTTCTTGTGCTAATCGTTCAGCTATTGCAAACCCGATTCTGGAAATTTTTACGAATTTATATTATCGGATATAAATTGAGTTTAATTATTTACCCTTTTGTCGATGCCGTTATCACAGCCACTTTACCTACAAATCGATTTGGATTAATATCGCTCCTTTTAACTTGGGTCAAAAGTGGCTCACCAAGTGATATTGACATTATTATTTTGAAATCTGCAATAGAAATAATAAGAATTTTCTTGTTAATGGACGCAATTTAGATTGTATAGGTCGAGTTTTGTCATTAATTACAAATCGCGTCTGGATATACGAATATGAATAAATAGACGAAATAATAATGATCTCTCATGTGGTTTTAAGTATTTTGATCACATGCCTCTAGTTTGGTTTCCAATTAATTTCTAAGATATTTCTAATACGATGAATTTTAAGTATTTTAGAATACCGTGGCCAAAACAATAATGTTACGAATTCTACTCTGGTGGTTAAGTTGTACATCACCAAATGTTATGATCTCAGCGGATGTGGTTTCGAACAAAATCATAATTCATAATTTTAGTGAGACGATTATTATTTTTAACATGCACCGCTGTTATCAGATCAAGTATTCTTCCAAAACTGATTACGAATTGGATATTACAACAACGTAGACAAGTATATAAACCACTCTTGGAAATGGGAGGTTTAATAATGGCAATCTTGCCTCAATTGAAGGGAAAGGACGCTAAACTCGACCAAGAAAGTGCTAAAATAAACCAACAAGGTGGTCAATTTGCTAAGCTACTTAAACAAAAAAACGCCCATTTGGCAGAGCTACAAGTAAAGCAAGTTGGATGGTTTGCCGGGTTAGACCCGAAATTCAACCCAATTCAGAACGTCCAAAATCTTCAAAAAGCTAAAAGGTAGAATATCGTCTCTTGAGAGAAAGTCGACGGCCAATTTAAAAAATTTCAAGGACAAATCAGGCAGGAGCTTGAGAATAAAATTTAGTAGTGGGGGCGAATATTGCAATCAAAATACTCTTATCGCGCATATAACAAATACATCATTTCACAAACTAATCGCTAATTCTTCAGTCATCACGTGTGCATATGCGTAAGACGAAAACGATACGAAGAGCCTTCCAAAACAAAAACAAAAGGAGGCGCCACGAATGCAACGCAAAGAAAAACGAACTAACAAATTTATTTTTTTTATCAGTTCTTTCCACTCAGCCGCATAAAAAAGACTATTAAAAATTTTATTTAATTAAATTAAAATAATAACAATATAAAAATACATATTATAAAAATAATAAATAAATAATGATTAAATAAAATTAGTAATAGACGTTAAAAAATATTGGACGTCAGCTAAACAAAACATTTTCAACAGAAGCACTTACCGGAAGCTTAAGAGGAATTTTAAAACCTTCAACATTCGATGGCTAGTTCACATTTGAGAATTTTAAGGAGCAATTCCAAGCAACAGTATAGCAAAATTGTTGGAGTGCAGGGAATCAACTCAAGGCACTCATTTTGGGTCTTCGTGGGAAACCAGCAGATGTCTTGCAAACTGTATTCTCAACAGAAATGAGCTTTGAGTGGGACATGACACAGCGCCTGAGAGAAGCTGATATACGATGCAAGAAACTCGAACATAGATCCGAAGAACTAAATATCTGATATTATCCGGTTACACCAGTTTTGAGGTTCGTATGCTAGTGAAAAGGAGAAAATGCCTTACGAATACAGCTAAAATTATACACAACTTGAGGTGGATTACAAAAGTGTCGTAGATCCAGACCAGAATGATACTACTGTCGGTTATAACAGACTAACAGTGACAGGTGAATCTGAGCGAGATAGTCAAAGGAGATACCTTTCCTGTAACGTCCAGTGGAATGCTGTTCTAACATCGGTTTATCGTGGATTGACGAAACGACCTACCTCAGCGGTTGAATATTCGTTACGTCAACAGATCTCTCTGTAGCTCTTACATTGGTGACCGCAGCACATTTGCCGGCTAGTAATCGACGGTGGGATGGGTCTTTGTCACAAGCTACAGAAAGCCAGAAGTACTGTTTACTCATATGAGCAGTTCATAAGAAATGGAACGACTATTTGTACCTATTGTATAATTTTTACAGATCACAATAAATAAAAAAATTGAATGGGACCTTAACTTAATAATTCACAAAAAAAAAACGGTGGATCGAACCTTTAACGTGGTACGTTACAGCCGAGCTTGTTTCTTTGTATGGTCGATATATTAGACTACGTGCTCTCCTCCCTTCCCATACAGGCGATATCTTGCACAATTTGGATATGCCTCCTTAAGAGATGTGTTAGCCCATTTAAATTACTCCATTTTACTCACTCATTGCAACGAAAGCAACTTCCATTCAATTAACAATAAGTATATTTGTGGAATTGCAACGGGCAATTATTCGACAAATTAATAAAACTCCGATTAACAGAAGAAGCTTTCACGCGATTTTATCACTGAGGCATACTTGACTATCCAACGTTGCGAAAAATGCTTAGATATTTATTTACAAAAATATTCCTTAACAGAACTGGAACGAACATTTTTGGAAACGAAACAAAATTATGGGGAGACAACCAGAAATTATAGGTATAGACTTTATAATGCATTTGGTCAATTTTACAACAACCAAATTTGACCAAATTTACAACAAACATCTAGAATTACAAGCTGTGGAAACATTCAAAAGAGGACTATACAATACCATAATCAAAAATAAATTAATAACTAGCAAAGCCGAAAGTATCATCGAAATTATAAACGAAACAGAAAAAACTGAACATATGGTTTACTCGATAATAGTAATACCAACAACACAGCTAAATGAATCATCAGTACTCGCCCTACCAACGATCGAAAATCAACAACCATATCCAAGATCATACCAAATCAGATGTAACTACTGTCGAAAATTTAATCGTACTTGGGGACATTTGACGAACAAGAATAAACACAGAGAGAAAAAAGCAAAAAATATATCAACAACCGCCGTATACTTGGAGCCATTTTAGCAATTCTGCTATACCAGAGCAACCAAGAAGTTACAATGAAACGCCAAATTTTAACCAACATCAACACTGAAACTAACAATTAAACAAATTTCAAACAAACGCCCGCAGCTACTTTACAACACAATCACGAAACTACAAGTGCGAGCCAGAAAGACACGCATACAAATCCAAGGAAACCCAAATTGTTACTCCACAAACAAGTAATAGATTTTCAATTAGCAAAAAAAAAAACAATATTGACACTCAAATCAGTAATAACAACCAACCATCCATCACTCCTGGTAATCAAGAAACTGAGCGAAGATAATTCTGATCAAATAAACATAAACATTCAGTTCAAACAATTATACAACATAAACACAAATCAAGCTATTCCTGACATTCTTCAAACTAATTTACCTCAAATCAAGTCATCACAACATTACAGTGACAACGAGAATCAAAATTTACAAACCAGAATTAAATCCAAACCAATGACATAAATCGGTCAAATTCAGAAGATTCATCAGATATAGTTAAGAAGCCAACGAATCCAATTATTCATCAATCAATCAAACTAAACCAAATCGTTCAAGTATCCCAAGACGTTAAATCAACATATTTAGGCTGCGGGCCAATAGTCGAGTAAAAGTCAATTTTAAGTATATTTTTCGGTAAATTAATTTATTTTCAAAAACTCCACGGCAAACTGATCGAACAATCTGTTCTAAATCCGATTTTTACCACAGTAAATAATTTACCCGACTATTGGCCCGCAGCTTTGGTTCATACGCAAACGAGCCAAGACGTCTAAAATCTAAACTATAACACGCAAAGCAATCAACTACCAAACCAATTATCAAGCAATCTATCAAATTCAGATATCCCTTCAACATATTTAGTTCATAAACAAAAGAGCCCACTCATAATATAACCAATCAATTATCAAATCTACAGCAAAACAATCATTCAATCTCAGAAACCCTTTTAGTTAATAAGCCAACGAGCCCAGACGCTCAAATTACAAATAAGTCACATAGCAATTATCGAAACCCAGAAATCTTTTCAACATATTTAGATAATAAGCCAACGAGCCCAGATGCTCACATTACAATCAATCAATCATCAAATAAATCACATAACAATTATTCAAACCCAGAAACCCGTTTAGTTAATAAGCAAATGAGCCGAGATGCTCATAATATAATTAACCAATCATTAAATCAATCACAAAACAATTATTTGAGCCCAGACGCCCAAAACCAATTGCATAATAACCAAACTAATAGGTTACCAAATCAAACAACCAATCTTATGAACCCAGACCCACCTCAACTAATTTAGTTAACAAAGAAAGAAGCCCAAACACTAAGGATCTAATTTATAATACGAAAATCAAATATTTATCAAATCAATCATCAAAAAATCTTATGAGCCCAAACTTTTATAATCCAACAAATAACACATAAATTAATCAGCTATCAAATCCAACAAACAATCGGACGAGCCATTATGCCCAATCATAAGATTCAGTTAACAATCCAATAGAAATAAGCAAATACACTCATCGAATGGTAAACGTTAAGAAAATTAGAAATTTTAACTACAATAGCGTAAAGAACTCGTACATCCAAAGAAGAGTGGCAAGAAGAGGAATAGGTTAGATAAAAAAATATCACACAATTGAATTCAATTTGCCATAAAACAAACTTATATTTATACGATTTACCAAAATCCAGCTATTCGAATATTCATAACACATTTTTCTCTTTCTAGTTAAACAAAAATAATAATTAGGCATATTATATTAAATTTAAGATCATTTTGTTTAAAGACGATTAATTATATAGAACTAATTTTTTATAATTTTAAATTTAACATTCCATAGACCAGTGGTTCTTAATATTTTTTTACTCGCGGCCCACCAAATGATTCATATTTTTTTGTGGCCCCCATTTTTTTAATAATAATTTATATTTGTTAAATTATCTATAATAAATTTATTTTTTCGTTATTCCTTTATTCTTTTTTATACAATACTATTTAGCTGTTGGAGGAGGCTTTGACTTTCGAGTCAAACGGTTGATATTTTCTTTCGATTTTTTTTGCGGTTTTTAAATTTAAATTTTAAAATTTTTATAAATCATAAATTGTAATTGTCAGTGAGGTTTTTATATACGAATTTACTCGAATATTATATTTTGCATGGAGATTAGAAATCTATTATGTACTGATATTGGGCAAAATACCATAACGAAAAGGAAAATAGTGTTTTTAGTGAAAAGTCGATTTTAATTCGCAAATTTTATAATAATAATGCATAGTTTACCTGATTGCAAAAGTGAATATATTGTGTGCTGTCGCGTACGAACATGTCGTGTGTGTCGTGATTAATATATATATAAAAAAAAAAATCGTGTAGCAAGAAATTCATGTAATTTCAAAATGGCTCCGTCTCCAGAATTCGGTCAACCTAAAGCACCTGATAAAACGGATTCGACTACAACGGGTACAGCTGCTGGAGGAAAAAGTGAGGATAAAACCGATTCTGGAGATAAATATGAGTCAATAAAGGAAACGGATTTTTCATCTACCACTACCACATTAACGACAAGGCGATATATAGAAAACCGGTGTTACCACGAGGGCCGATCAACACGTGTGGGGGATGGACTGCACCAATCGAATCAACCTGGGGAGATACAGCTAAGTGTTCTGTTATTTTGATTTTTTGTGTATTATATAATTTTATTGGTGTTATTTGTGTGTGGCCGTTGGCCTGTGTGGTGGTGGAGCCTGTAACGGAATTATATTTAATTCTGTTACCGACCAATCCCAATCCATCTATCCCATAATAACATGACTTCGAAGACGATATCTTCACCTGTTTCCAATTCAACGTGACCGTCATGTTTTGAAGTTGTTACATTTCCTCTTAGGTTTCATTTAACCGACATACATAATTCATTCACGTTAGAATTTTTATGTACCAAGGTTAAATGAGCTAAAAATATGTTCATGAACGTAATTGGATTACGTCTTTTGTGCACATATGGGAATGTAATTTTTTTTTTTATATACTTGTGCATAGGTAAATGGCATAACCGATGCAATAAAAGAAAGACTGCATCCGGAGTGGTGCCAAATTACCCGAGTATGCAAAAATGTTTCTTTACTTTGCGCGGTAATTTGATTTCGTAAATTGGTTGAGGTTTTCAATTTAATTACGAAAACACTTTTTTTCCCCCTCTCAACCAACTAATGAAAAATTAGAAAAATTAACCGCGTGTTTTTTTTTTTTGGGTAGACGGGCAGTCGATAGATAGACCAGGGTGTGAACGTTGGATGATAAAGAAACGAACGCGGATTTATACTTTTACTGTGGATAGTTTTAGTCGAACGGTCGTTATGTAAAGACGTATTACTGCGTTTTTAGCAGTAAGCCTTAAATATAATTTTTAATTTTATTTTGATGAGAGAAAAAAACTTAATTTTTTTGTTTAATTATTTATAGGCGGTTTAATTTGGTTTCTGAAATTTAATTTTTCGAGTAAAGTAAAGAAATATTTTTTTGTTTATATAGTTATTTTGAATAGTAGTGTGATAGTATTTTAATTTCGTTTCAATTAATTAATTTTGATTATTCTATTTATCTTTAGAGTTGTGTTGTGCGTGAATGAAAAAAAATAATTACATTTAATTAAGAAAAAGCAAAATAAGTTGTAGAAGAAAAATGAGTTTTTTTTTATAAGTTACATAATTGTGTTCATTTAGAAATATAAATAAAAAAAAAAAATTGGGTTGCTTATAAATACTCAAGGAAAATAATTGTGTTCATTTTTTTTTACATATAAAATATAAAGTTGTGTGCTTCAGATATAAAAAAAAAAAAAAAAAAAAATAATAAATATAAAAAAGGAAAGCGTATCAACAGGATTTAAGGTAGGTAATATTTATATGTGTGACTAACAAACTAAATAACAGTAGTGGGTTGGCACGGGGTTTGTTGGGAGGGAAATTGGTGACACGAGTTGGATCTTTTCCTCTTCCTAGCGAGCACTGTGGCATACCACTGCTAATTATACGCTTAACATTTTTTTTGGGATTCCCTTAAGGATTCAGGCTACACTATCTGCATTACCATCTTTCGGCTGGAAACTTTCGGCTAACTTTAACAGTATCTTTTTATTCCATTAAAAAAAAATCTTTAAAAAACTTTTTTTTCAATTTTGAAGGTGCTATGTCCCCTTAAACATAAAATGTCAAGATTATTGCGACCAGTGGCACTATTCTGGTAATTCCCTGGGAATAGGGAATTGGAGAAAGATTTTATATGTAATTTGTATTTAAAATGTTTTTTTCTGGCATACTGAGGTAAAAAGCTAGTGTTAATTTTCTTGAAAACAAAGTTAAATTGGGAATAATTTTCCCTACCAATTTAGATATGGAAAAATTATTCCCAATTTATAAATTTTTAAATCAAACTTTTTTCCTCAGTAGGCCGGAAAAAAACATTTTAAATAGAAATTACATATAAAATCTTTCCCCAATTCTCTATTATCAGGGAATTACCAGAATAGTGCAACAGGGGTGTTTTCATTGTGAAATTTCCAAAGTGATATTCCAATTGTGTGTGATGATTTTATGAGTGATGTGAATACTTCTGTAACCGTGCTTAGACTTCATTGGTACACTTTTAAAGATGAATTACCTTTCAAAGTAAATCCAGAACAAACTGGTCTAATTAAATATAGGAAAAGGAAAGTTATATAAGAAGCCTCTAGAATATTCGAACCCATAAGATTTCTGCCTCAATCTATTGTTCTATTAATTTTTTTTTTCTGACTTTTAAAAATTGATTGGGATGATAAATTGCCAGAATATTATGAAAGTTGATTAGGTCAATATTTTTGAACCAATTAAAAATAAAAAACACCAGCTGAGAAATTTACATATTTAATCTTTATTGATGTCATTATGGCATTGCAGATCGTACATAACTGCGGATTACCATCGACAGTAGTAAACTACGGATCAGCTGACGTTCCAACAACGGTTTCATCATATACCTAAAAGTAAATAAAACTAATTTCATGCACCAGAAAATATCCCACTTTTACTTTCCAAATAATGTAAATTAATCCAATTAATAATTAGCTACCTAGAATTAAGAATTTCATTAATAATTTTATATTGTTAAAAGTAATTTATATACTTATCTTTTCTATTTCTGTTGTACTTTGTAAATACAAAACAAGCTGTCATTATTGTTAATATTTTATGTTGTACTAGAGTAGTAGTACGATGAGTGTATTTAACCGTGTAATTAGCTACATAGTATATCGTACTAGTACTTCACTTAATATTAGTAATAGTACATTTAGAGTCAAATTTTGATACAATCTACATTTTTTATAAAATTTGAATATGACAGTATAGATTAACGTATATAATTGTAAAACTATATTGTGAAATTAATTCTATTCAATTCTCTGTAATCTGGCGAAGAGTGAAGACTCGCACATAAATAAAAAAAAACATTAAATTAATTCAATAATTGTAAAAGTTCTAATTCTAAAGTTCACTAAAGTATATGAAAATATACAAGTCAATTCGTGATCACAGTGGTCTTTTCGTTTCTACAACTCATCAATCGGCCATCTACGCAGCATTTAAGTTCGTCATCTCAAATCACCAGGTGTATCGCAAATTTGCATCCACTGGCTTTTCTCCAAGTTCATCACTACAAACAAATATTCACCGTTTAACCAATCACGATGGAACATTGTTCAAACACATATGTAGTAGAGCGACAAACAAAGTTGGAGAGATATTCATAAACCTTCTGACCTCAAAAACAAAGATTTCTTCAATAAAGAAGGTAGCTCTACCTAGACTATAACTGTGTGGAAAAGACAATAAAACCTGCTGTCAAATATTATGGATTGGCGACTCGTTGATTGTGCTCGACTGGTTTTCGACAACCTTTATTGCAAATACAACCAGCAAAATTCTAAAGAAATTTATCACCATTTATGACAATCTATGACTGGCCCTGAATGACTGATACATTCCGAAGATCTTTGGCCTGCATCATCTCGAAACGAAGAAAAATCCAAATTAGCAATCGAGAAAGATTAAGTAAAACCAAATTACCTCATTGAGAGCACTGGTTGGATTCACCCTTTCAAAGGAAATCGAGTTACATAAAAATATTTGGAATCATAGCATATGTTAGGCGTTATATAACAAACTTAAAATGTAAATATCCAAACATAGAAATACCTCTGAACTAGGAGCAAATAAAACGGAGAGAGAGCAAAACAAAATAGTTAATAGCAATTCAAAAACTTTGTCATTTTTTCCAATCATCGGTTCTAGCGAAATATTACGAGTTATGGGTTGTGTTGATTATGACTATAATAACAAACATCCTATAATACTATCAGCTACTCTCGTATTCGCGGAAAGACTGCTCTGATATGGATAGACATTTTTAAAATTAACACGGTGGTCCAACGCTGAACAAACAATCTTTCAAACAAAAAATATTGGATCGATATGGGCGTACAAAAATAACGTCATTAATCAAGAATTGTGAAATATGCACTTAAAAACCAGCATCCAGCTAATGGGGAGTGTACCAGTTGACCAATATCTCCTTCACGATCATTCACTACCCGCGGCATTAATTTTGCCGGCCCATTATATGTCGCGGCGATAAATGGGCGTGATGGAACAGATCCCGTTAAAGGATACCTGTGTATAATTGTATGCTTGTCAGTCAAAACTTTACACATAGAACCAGTGAGCGATCTAACGAGTGACTTTTTGGGCTGCGCTAAACTGGTTTACTGAAACGTGAGGTCTACCACAGAAAATATACGCAGATAATGGATCTAACTTTATTGGTGCTAACAGAATTTTGAACGATGCTTGAAACTTAATTAAAAACAAAAAAATCATAAGAATTATATCACTTCGGAATTCCTTAGTAGTATTGAAACAGAATGGCATTTTATTCCACAGTGAGGTCCTCATTTTGGCGGTCTTTGCGGATCAACAATACAAATTGTCAAAACGCATCTATTATTGAAAACACCCTTAATTCTTGACCGTTCTGTGCCACGTACATTGATGATAACTATGAGGTAATGCTTGGAACGTCAACACGATCCGTCCCAGAGAAGCAAATAACGGCAGAAAATGATTCATCGTTATCTACATAAATGGGAAAGAATTCAAACCAAAATCCAAATTTACTGGAAAAATTACAGAATATACACCGGTATGGAAATGGCCTATTGGAAGAATCATATAAGTCAAGTGATGACCTGGTGAGAATAGTAAGGTTGTCAAATATAAAGATGCGTGCACTGATAACAACGACGAGGCAGCAAACGCCAAAATTAATTATGTATTTGTGTTGTACTTGTAGTGTTGGATGCTTTTAATGATAACTCGGCTTTAGCGCTGGCTTTTAATGATACCACCAGAATGTTTTATAAAAAATATTATTTCTATTACTGAATTCTTGAAGTAGTAATCCGCATTTGTATCAGCAAAAAATAAAAGAGAAATATTGATAGAAGAATTCGAAAAAATGCAAGGTTAACCTTGCCTTGGTGTTGACATATTTAACGGTATTTTCAGAACTCAGATGTAAAGCCAGTTTAAATTTGCCTACATTGCAGTTAATGTCAAGCATAAGGATAAATGATTTCCGATTATGTTGAAAATATGAATTTAAATAAATATTGAAACAAATTAAAATTAAATTAAATTTTGTACCATTGCTCATTTATTTCATTTATTACAAAAGCTTTTAAAATAGTCCACCACTGATTGGTATTGTCTCACCTGTAATATAGCTTGCATCGTTTGACACCAAAAAAGCCACGACACTGGCCACCTCGTGAACCTCACCAAATCGTTTCATAGACATGTAACTTAAATAATAATCACGAGTCTCTTGATCTTTACGCATGAAATCTGTAAATTTTGTATTGATTGCACCTGGTGCAATACAATTAATTCGAATATTTTGGGTCGCATAAGCATCGGCTGCCACTTTTGTTAATGATATAAGTGCCGCCTTTGTTACGGAATACGCACCAAGCGAAGCAAATGGACGTAACCCAGTAACCGATGAATCAAAAATAATAGATCCACCTCCACGTTTTTGTAAATACGGAATAACTTCTTTTGCCAGCAGAAATGAAGATTTAACATTGATATCGAACATTTTATCCCATGCTTCTTCCGCTACTTCGAGGACTGGCCCATGTGCAGGATTTATGGCGGCATTCGATACTAATATATCGATACCACCAAATGTTTCAGCTGCCTGTAAAATAAAGTTATTTTAAGGTGACCTTCAAATTTCAACTGTAGCAATTTTTAATACCTCATGAAATAATCTTTGTCGATCCGCTGCCACGCTCACATGGCATACGACTCCATGAACCTCATATTGTTTCAGTTTTTCAACAGCCGCTTTCACGTGTTCCTCTTTTCGGCTGCTGACTACCACTTTTGCTCCTTCTTGTGCTAATCGTTCAGCTATTGCAAACCCGATTCTGGAAATTTTTACGAATTTATATTATCGGATATAAATTGAGTTTAATTATTTACCCTTTTGTCGATGCCGTTATCACAGCCACTTTACCTACAAATCGATTTGGATTAATATCGCTCCTTTTAACTTGGGTCAAAAGTGGCTCACCAAGTGATATTGACATTATTATTTTGAAATCTGCAATAGAAATAATAAGAATTTTCTTGTTAATGGACGCAATTTAGATTGTATAGGTCGAGTTTTGTCATTAATTACAAATCGCGTCTGGATATACGAATATGAATAAATAGACGAAATAATAATGATCTCTCATGTGGTTTTAAGTATTTTGATCACATGCCTCTAGTTTGGTTTCCAATTAATTTCTAAGATATTTCTAATACGATGAATTTTAAGTATTTTAGAATACCGTGGCCAAAACAATAATGTTACGAATTCTACTCTGGTGGTTAAGTTGTACATCACCAAATGTTATGATCTCAGCGGATGTGGTTTCGAACAAAATCATAATTCATAATTTTAGTGAGACGATTATTATTTTTAACATGCACCGCTGTTATCAGATCAAGTATTCTTCCAAAACTGATTACGAATTGGATATTACAACAACGTAGACAAGTATATAAACCACTCTTGGAAATGGGAGGTTTAATAATGGCAATCTTGCCTCAATTGAAGGGAAAGGACGCTAAACTCGACCAAGAAAGTGCTAAAATAAACCAACAAGGTGGTCAATTTGCTAAGCTACTTAAACAAAAAAACGCCCATTTGGCAGAGCTACAAGTAAAGCAAGTTGGATGGTTTGCCGGGTTAGACCCGAAATTCAACCCAATTCAGAACGTCCAAAATCTTCAAAAAGCTAAAAGGTAGAATATCGTCTCTTGAGAGAAAGTCGACGGCCAATTTAAAAAATTTCAAGGACAAATCAGGCAGGAGCTTGAGAATAAAATTTAGTAGTGGGGGCGAATATTGCAATCAAAATACTCTTATCGCGCATATAACAAATACATCATTTCACAAACTAATCGCTAATTCTTCAGTCATCACGTGTGCATATGCGTAAGACGAAAACGATACGAAGAGCCTTCCAAAACAAAAACAAAAGGAGGCGCCACGAATGCAACGCAAAGAAAAACGAACTAACAAATTTATTTTTTTTATCAGTTCTTTCCACTCAGCCGCATAAAAAAGACTATTAAAAATTTTATTTAATTAAATTAAAATAATAACAATATAAAAATACATATTATAAAAATAATAAATAAATAATGATTAAATAAAATTAGTAATAGACGTTAAAAAATATTGGACGTCAGCTAAACAAAACATTTTCAACAGAAGCACTTACCGGAAGCTTAAGAGGAATTTTAAAACCTTCAACATTCGATGGCTAGTTCACATTTGAGAATTTTAAGGAGCAATTCCAAGCAACAGTATAGCAAAATTGTTGGAGTGCAGGGAATCAACTCAAGGCACTCATTTTGGGTCTTCGTGGGAAACCAGCAGATGTCTTGCAAACTGTATTCTCAACAGAAATGAGCTTTGAGTGGGACATGACACAGCGCCTGAGAGAAGCTGATATACGATGCAAGAAACTCGAACATAGATCCGAAGAACTAAATATCTGATATTATCCGGTTACACCAGTTTTGAGGTTCGTATGCTAGTGAAAAGGAGAAAATGCCTTACGAATACAGCTAAAATTATACACAACTTGAGGTGGATTACAAAAGTGTCGTAGATCCAGACCAGAATGATACTACTGTCGGTTATAACAGACTAACAGTGACAGGTGAATCTGAGCGAGATAGTCAAAGGAGATACCTTTCCTGTAACGTCCAGTGGAATGCTGTTCTAACATCGGTTTATCGTGGATTGACGAAACGACCTACCTCAGCGGTTGAATATTCGTTACGTCAACAGATCTCTCTGTAGCTCTTACATTGGTGACCGCAGCACATTTGCCGGCTAGTAATCGACGGTGGGATGGGTCTTTGTCACAAGCTACAGAAAGCCAGAAGTACTGTTTACTCATATGAGCAGTTCATAAGAAATGGAACGACTATTTGTACCTATTGTATAATTTTTACAGATCACAATAAATAAAAAAATTGAATGGGACCTTAACTTAATAATTCACAAAAAAAAAACGGTGGATCGAACCTTTAACGTGGTACGTTACAGCCGAGCTTGTTTCTTTGTATGGTCGATATATTAGACTACGTGCTCTCCTCCCTTCCCATACAGGCGATATCTTGCACAATTTGGATATGCCTCCTTAAGAGATGTGTTAGCCCATTTAAATTACTCCATTTTACTCACTCATTGCAACGAAAGCAACTTCCATTCAATTAACAATAAGTATATTTGTGGAATTGCAACGGGCAATTATTCGACAAATTAATAAAACTCCGATTAACAGAAGAAGCTTTCACGCGATTTTATCACTGAGGCATACTTGACTATCCAACGTTGCGAAAAATGCTTAGATATTTATTTACAAAAATATTCCTTAACAGAACTGGAACGAACATTTTTGGAAACGAAACAAAATTATGGGGAGACAACCAGAAATTATAGGTATAGACTTTATAATGCATTTGGTCAATTTTACAACAACCAAATTTGACCAAATTTACAACAAACATCTAGAATTACAAGCTGTGGAAACATTCAAAAGAGGACTATACAATACCATAATCAAAAATAAATTAATAACTAGCAAAGCCGAAAGTATCATCGAAATTATAAACGAAACAGAAAAAACTGAACATATGGTTTACTCGATAATAGTAATACCAACAACACAGCTAAATGAATCATCAGTACTCGCCCTACCAACGATCGAAAATCAACAACCATATCCAAGATCATACCAAATCAGATGTAACTACTGTCGAAAATTTAATCGTACTTGGGGACATTTGACGAACAAGAATAAACACAGAGAGAAAAAAGCAAAAAATATATCAACAACCGCCGTATACTTGGAGCCATTTTAGCAATTCTGCTATACCAGAGCAACCAAGAAGTTACAATGAAACGCCAAATTTTAACCAACATCAACACTGAAACTAACAATTAAACAAATTTCAAACAAACGCCCGCAGCTACTTTACAACACAATCACGAAACTACAAGTGCGAGCCAGAAAGACACGCATACAAATCCAAGGAAACCCAAATTGTTACTCCACAAACAAGTAATAGATTTTCAATTAGCAAAAAAAAAAACAATATTGACACTCAAATCAGTAATAACAACCAACCATCCATCACTCCTGGTAATCAAGAAACTGAGCGAAGATAATTCTGATCAAATAAACATAAACATTCAGTTCAAACAATTATACAACATAAACACAAATCAAGCTATTCCTGACATTCTTCAAACTAATTTACCTCAAATCAAGTCATCACAACATTACAGTGACAACGAGAATCAAAATTTACAAACCAGAATTAAATCCAAACCAATGACATAAATCGGTCAAATTCAGAAGATTCATCAGATATAGTTAAGAAGCCAACGAATCCAATTATTCATCAATCAATCAAACTAAACCAAATCGTTCAAGTATCCCAAGACGTTAAATCAACATATTTAGGCTGCGGGCCAATAGTCGAGTAAAAGTCAATTTTAAGTATATTTTTCGGTAAATTAATTTATTTTCAAAAACTCCACGGCAAACTGATCGAACAATCTGTTCTAAATCCGATTTTTACCACAGTAAATAATTTACCCGACTATTGGCCCGCAGCTTTGGTTCATACGCAAACGAGCCAAGACGTCTAAAATCTAAACTATAACACGCAAAGCAATCAACTACCAAACCAATTATCAAGCAATCTATCAAATTCAGATATCCCTTCAACATATTTAGTTCATAAACAAAAGAGCCCACTCATAATATAACCAATCAATTATCAAATCTACAGCAAAACAATCATTCAATCTCAGAAACCCTTTTAGTTAATAAGCCAACGAGCCCAGACGCTCAAATTACAAATAAGTCACATAGCAATTATCGAAACCCAGAAATCTTTTCAACATATTTAGATAATAAGCCAACGAGCCCAGATGCTCACATTACAATCAATCAATCATCAAATAAATCACATAACAATTATTCAAACCCAGAAACCCGTTTAGTTAATAAGCAAATGAGCCGAGATGCTCATAATATAATTAACCAATCATTAAATCAATCACAAAACAATTATTTGAGCCCAGACGCCCAAAACCAATTGCATAATAACCAAACTAATAGGTTACCAAATCAAACAACCAATCTTATGAACCCAGACCCACCTCAACTAATTTAGTTAACAAAGAAAGAAGCCCAAACACTAAGGATCTAATTTATAATACGAAAATCAAATATTTATCAAATCAATCATCAAAAAATCTTATGAGCCCAAACTTTTATAATCCAACAAATAACACATAAATTAATCAGCTATCAAATCCAACAAACAATCGGACGAGCCATTATGCCCAATCATAAGATTCAGTTAACAATCCAATAGAAATAAGCAAATACACTCATCGAATGGTAAACGTTAAGAAAATTAGAAATTTTAACTACAATAGCGTAAAGAACTCGTACATCCAAAGAAGAGTGGCAAGAAGAGGAATAGGTTAGATAAAAAAATATCACACAATTGAATTCAATTTGCCATAAAACAAACTTATATTTATACGATTTACCAAAATCCAGCTATTCGAATATTCATAACACATTTTTCTCTTTCTAGTTAAACAAAAATAATAATTAGGCATATTATATTAAATTTAAGATCATTTTGTTTAAAGACGATTAATTATATAGAACTAATTTTTTATAATTTTAAATTTAACATTCCATAGACCAGTGGTTCTTAATATTTTTTTACTCGCGGCCCACCAAATGATTCATATTTTTTTGTGGCCCCCATTTTTTTAATAATAATTTATATTTGTTAAATTATCTATAATAAATTTATTTTTTCGTTATTCCTTTATTCTTTTTTATACAATACTATTTAGCTGTTGGAGGAGGCTTTGACTTTCGAGTCAAACGGTTGATATTTTCTTTCGATTTTTTTTGCGGTTTTTAAATTTAAATTTTAAAATTTTTATAAATCATAAATTGTAATTGTCAGTGAGGTTTTTATATACGAATTTACTCGAATATTATATTTTGCATGGAGATTAGAAATCTATTATGTACTGATATTGGGCAAAATACCATAACGAAAAGGAAAATAGTGTTTTTAGTGAAAAGTCGATTTTAATTCGCAAATTTTATAATAATAATGCATAGTTTACCTGATTGCAAAAGTGAATATATTGTGTGCTGTCGCGTACGAACATGTCGTGTGTGTCGTGATTAATATATATATAAAAAAAAAAATCGTGTAGCAAGAAATTCATGTAATTTCAAAATGGCTCCGTCTCCAGAATTCGGTCAACCTAAAGCACCTGATAAAACGGATTCGACTACAACGGGTACAGCTGCTGGAGGAAAAAGTGAGGATAAAACCGATTCTGGAGATAAATATGAGTCAATAAAGGAAACGGATTTTTCATCTACCACTACCACATTAACGACAAGGCGATATATAGAAAACCGGTGTTACCACGAGGGCCGATCAACACGTGTGGGGGATGGACTGCACCAATCGAATCAACCTGGGGAGATACAGCTAAGTGTTCTGTTATTTTGATTTTTTGTGTATTATATAATTTTATTGGTGTTATTTGTGTGTGGCCGTTGGCCTGTGTGGTGGTGGAGCCTGTAACGGAATTATATTTAATTCTGTTACCGACCAATCCCAATCCATCTATCCCATAATAACATGACTTCGAAGACGATATCTTCACCTGTTTCCAATTCAACGTGACCGTCATGTTTTGAAGTTGTTACATTTCCTCTTAGGTTTCATTTAACCGACATACATAATTCATTCACGTTAGAATTTTTATGTACCAAGGTTAAATGAGCTAAAAATATGTTCATGAACGTAATTGGATTACGTCTTTTGTGCACATATGGGAATGTAATTTTTTTTTTTATATACTTGTGCATAGGTAAATGGCATAACCGATGCAATAAAAGAAAGACTGCATCCGGAGTGGTGCCAAATTACCCGAGTATGCAAAAATGTTTCTTTACTTTGCGCGGTAATTTGATTTCGTAAATTGGTTGAGGTTTTCAATTTAATTACGAAAACACTTTTTTTCCCCCTCTCAACCAACTAATGAAAAATTAGAAAAATTAACCGCGTGTTTTTTTTTTTTGGGTAGACGGGCAGTCGATAGATAGACCAGGGTGTGAACGTTGGATGATAAAGAAACGAACGCGGATTTATACTTTTACTGTGGATAGTTTTAGTCGAACGGTCGTTATGTAAAGACGTATTACTGCGTTTTTAGCAGTAAGCCTTAAATATAATTTTTAATTTTATTTTGATGAGAGAAAAAAACTTAATTTTTTTGTTTAATTATTTATAGGCGGTTTAATTTGGTTTCTGAAATTTAATTTTTCGAGTAAAGTAAAGAAATATTTTTTTGTTTATATAGTTATTTTGAATAGTAGTGTGATAGTATTTTAATTTCGTTTCAATTAATTAATTTTGATTATTCTATTTATCTTTAGAGTTGTGTTGTGCGTGAATGAAAAAAAATAATTACATTTAATTAAGAAAAAGCAAAATAAGTTGTAGAAGAAAAATGAGTTTTTTTTTATAAGTTACATAATTGTGTTCATTTAGAAATATAAATAAAAAAAAAAAATTGGGTTGCTTATAAATACTCAAGGAAAATAATTGTGTTCATTTTTTTTTACATATAAAATATAAAGTTGTGTGCTTCAGATATAAAAAAAAAAAAAAAAAAAATAATAAATATAAAAAAGGAAAGCGTATCAACAGGATTTAAGGTAGGTAATATTTATATGTGTGACTAACAAACTAAATAACAGTAGTGGGTTGGCACGGGGTTTGTTGGGAGGGAAATTGGTGACACGAGTTGGATCTTTTCCTCTTCCTAGCGAGCACTGTGGCATACCACTGCTAATTATACGCTTAACATTTTTTTTGGGATTCCCTTAAGGATTCAGGCCCGAGAGGCCTCTGAATCCTTAGCATGCTAGAATAGTTCTTTTTAAATACAACCACGGTCAGCGTCTGACCGGCTTTCTCTGCAATGGGCTGATGGCCCAATTCATTATTTAAGGGCCCGATGCCCTCTCCCATCCATACCCGTCTTATTTTGTTACCTCCGGCGGTAATCTAGGCCGCTATCTTTGTATCCCCATCCCCACGGCCAATTAACCTTTACCGCTGAGCTAGCGGGTTAATGCCGCCTACGGGGTACAGTTAAAAGGATAGTGGCAACAATAAATGTAGCTAAGGTTGTCCTGTCTACGACAGTCGCACCCTAGTTAACAAATGGCGCCCAAATTAAGGTTCGGCAGTATAGCCAATAATAATTTAAATACAAATTTAAAATCTGTTTTTTTTGTTTCCTAATTAGATTGGAATTTGAAATAAAATTCCAATTTAATTTTGATTATGTTTTTAGGGTGGCCGGAAGTCGGCCGATTGTGATTTTTCTAGTGAAAAAAGTGTTCAATAATTAAATGTGTAAAGTGATTTAAAGTGTGAAAATAATACGAAACTGTTTTGTGCGCGTATGGCAGCGATCTTGCTTTCGGGCATACATATCTGACCAAATACACGGTGGGTCATACACACGCAGATTAGTTTTGGAATTTATTGCTTTTCGGTACCGGATCCCCGAATATTCAGTTCACCTGCGGCATGTCCCAACTCGCACTTCGGGGGGTGAACTGATATTTGTGGTGGTATACGGAACTCAACGAATTATTTACTTTCCCCAATGTTTCATTTGATACATCAAAAGTTGCACGGTTTTCGTGTACCATGTGCAACACACAATTTTACAATTCATTGCTGGCAAGGGTGAATGGTGCGATCCCTTAAGTAATGAGCATATCCCTTTCCTGCCGAGCGACGATATTGGGTGGTATAAAGGGCTGCTCATTCTAAGGCTAATTGACACATCATTCCGCATCCCAGTCGGAATTGTAAAATTGAACCTTTCCCAAATTATCCCCAGTTTCGGTAACAATTTAGTTTGTGGCTAGAATTTACCACAGGTTAAAATATTCTGTTACATCAAAAATTTGACAAAAATGGAATTTCCAATTTACTTTATATTCAAGTTTCGCGTAATCTCTACTTCAGTTTTAAATTTTTAAATAATCATCCCTCGGGATGGGGTCGCCAGTCTACTTTATAGTTCATAAGTACATCCAGGGTACTGCTCACCTGGTTGGTCACACTTAGCTGTCTGCTTAATGGATGGGCATGAATACAAGTTGTCCATAAACCAGGTAAGTTGGTATTGTAAAGTAACGGAAATTCGCAGCAGCAACCGGCGAGTTGTTGTTCCTAGTTGAGTGAGCGGTTCGGCCTGCCACTCACACAGTCTGGTTTTCTTACAAGGTGTAATCGAATGATGACTGTGAATAAGAGGGCAAGAGGATTGTCTCACTCAGTTAGGTAAGTTAATGAAATACCAAATGGCTTCATCGAGGCAATGAGTCTCACTTGCGTGCTATACGAGGTTTGGAATGCCATTGCTGGTCGGGTTGTCATTCAGTATTTTCATCCAAAAATTTATTTCATATCCTTTCCTTTCCTAGTCTTGACCCAAATAATGATTATTGTGCTGTCATTTCATGGCGGATGGAGGTCAGATGATACCGTGGTTGTATATATATTTTGAATTATTTTTTTTATAAGATGTTAGGTTTATAGTAATCATAATTTTTTTTATTTAAATAAGTTATAAGTTAGGAACTCTGTCTCAGGATGGAGTTCAACATAGAAAAATTGAGCGAGGACGAGTTGCGCATAGAGTTGGAGGTGCGCAACCTGGTAGTTAAGGCTAACCAGGAAGTATCCCAAACCTTGAAGCAAGTGTTAATTCGCAGATTAGAAGTAGAGCGCGAAGATCCATTTCTAGCGCCATTTAAGGCACATGCCGCCGCGCAAAAACAACCGCAGCGTGAGATAGAGGCATGCATCAAGAAACTTCTACTGCTGTGTCAAGGGATGGTCGAGAATCTGAGGAACAATACCGCTGTGGCCGATTGGTTGCCCGAGGGGATGGCAAAACTAGTGCATATTCAGGGTAGAACCAATAGGGTAAGTAAAACCCAAGAGACATTTAAGATGTTCGAGAGCTTGGATGAAGCTGTAACCGAAAGTGGAAGGATAATAGGCCGGGTCAAACGGGGTAGGCTGACATCCAAGCAAGCTCAAGAAGAATTAGAGGATTTGGTCATCAAAATACCTGAACAAGAGGTTAAAGCGTGTTTGAGGGGATTGGAGGAGGTTCAAAACTTGTCACCAAATAGTGCGTTAATCTACTCTGCGTCAAGTGCGTACTACAAAAATGAGCGCACGCAGCGACAACACCTCAGGCTAATGCAAAAATTGCACAAGAAGCATTGCCTGCCAAATAAACCGGTAGGTGATTCACCAATAGGTGCTCATTCAACTGATTCATATAGTTTAGTTCAAATAACATCAGAAAGACCATTACCGGGATTCACGCTAGTAACAAACGATGATCAGGTAGTTCAAAATATAAATAGTACCAAACCATCGTCGCAAACATCACAAGTAACGTTTAAATCAACGTTAAATTCAAATGGCATATGTAGTGCTACTGACATAACATCAAGTAGCTCATCGTCAATCTGTATTTTAAAAGAGGATGAAAATCCTTCGGGAGGTGTGGTTGACCAGGTTGGTGAACTGAAGTTAGTACACCGAGTACCTGAGACACTGTCATCTCAAAACTCTGAATTTGTGGCGTTGCAATCTACATCGCAGCTAAAAATTGCTAATGCCACCGAATTAAATCATAGTGATACGCCGCAAGAGATGATTACGAGCGGAAAGGAAATAGGTGTAGATGACCGTTTTGATGTTAATGCGCTATCACTAAGTGGTACCTCATCGAGACTAATACCTTCATCACGTAATAGAGCATCAGAATCTAACCTCAGGGGGATGTCCATCAAATTATATAATAAAAATAAAATACGAGCCTCACAAAACAAAAAAAGCTCACCTCGCAGAAAGAAAAAGAGGTGTAAAACGTACAAGGCATTACCATGTGGATATAGCAAGAGGCAATTAAGAATCAGACAAACATTGAGGCGATTCATAGTCCAACGTATGGATACCAAGACAATACGTGGTAGGACACAATCTGCTAATAGGGAGTTCTTAAATTACTCAAAACATACACACGGGTACAAAGTGTATGACAATCGAAAGTCTCTAATGAAGATCTTCCACCGAAATTGGAAGCGCCGCCGGAGAAAACGCGGTCGTATACATAATCCGCTTTCCCATTAGACCATCTATGCTTAGTTGGGCACCTACATAGATGATGTAATGGTAAAGTGAAGGCTGGTATATCGTGCGCGATATTAGAAATATACCAGCGTCATTACTTAAGATATTAGTTAGGGAAATATAAAATTAAGGTTAATAAATTAGTAAATTAGTAAATAAGATAGAGGATGAGGTTAGCTCAACCCCAGTCATTAAAAATTGTAACAAAGTCCGGTTGAGGTAGCGCCATCTACAGTAATGAAAAGTGTTATATCGCCAAGATGTCAATTAATGTAAAATGAAATTAAACAACATTTTAATAAAGAGGAACTCGAAACATATAATGGATTGAAAACAACATAAGGCACCGCTAAACTTAAGATGGTGATGAAACAATAGATGGTATGTTGGGGAGGTCTTTTATGCAGTCAGAGAATAGCCAAAACTTTCTTATCGAAGATGTGAACAATTAAGAGGAATCAGGTGTACAAAGAATGGAATCTTTCCGAAAACTACACATGGATTGAAGATATGCAGTCATGCGATGCGGTACCAGTGATGAACGAAGAAACAAACGACTGGAAATTGAACAAGACTAAGCGGCTGATTAACGAAATTCTACGAATTGCGAGAACCCCTAGTAAATCTAGTAAGATAATGGGTCCCAATTCGTTACAATATGAAAAACATGTAACTGGTGATTCTGTCGCCTGGCAAAATACAAAAACCAAGTTACCCAGCACCGTCAATCCAGTATAAGGGATGAACCACATTCGAGATAAATTGTTTCTACCCTACATGAGAGGCGCGTTATGTTTTTCGACCACGGATACGACAAAAAAAAAAAAAAACAATTTTTTTGGGCACGACGTATGAGGCCAAAGTCAACGCATGTCAAGGATGTCATATCATCAAGTAATTATTGAATGTGACTATGCCACTAACCATTCTTGTGTTGCTGCAATACTGCTCAAGAGGATTTGATTATCAAGTTAAGCATAACAACACCTGTGTATGGGAGCGAATCGCGAGGCGAAAGTGTATTTCGACTACGAGGAATTCAACCGAGGAGACAAACAAACCAAAGTTTTGACTTTTTCACTGTCTGCAGAAATTCCAAACCAAACATTAACCGTATTTGAGAGGCATCACATAATGGATACCAACTCAACAAATTCAGGCTTTACACGTCTCATAATTCATCATCAAAGGAATTTCAACGGTTTACATGAGTTCCTCTACCCTGATACAATATTATGATTTTAAACATTTATTTTATATTATAATTCCATTTTTTTTTTTGCTATCTAACCTTTGTAATGAATCTATGGCATTTTCTAGTAACACACTTTTGGAATAAGACATAAGTAAATTTTTAAAATATAACTATTTTTAAGCAAACTAATTTAAGGAGGTATACTATTGAACATTCAACACCCTAATATCAAAATTGTATAAAGTCACTAAAAACTATTTCCACACTAAGTAGTAATTACACATCATAATGGTAGATAAATTGAAAAAGCTAACTATTCAAATCAAAATTTTCAAACTAGTTAAGTTCGGTTCAATAATTTATTAAAACAAAAATGAATTGTGCTATTTTTTTTTGTTTGAATGTTCATGGAATAATTGTCAATAGTATCTAATGCTAACAGTTAGAATAACTAGGTTAAGTGCCCGGCTTTGAGACTATCTCAGGGTGTGGGGCGTCCGCCACGTTGTGCTATCTAAAGACTGAATCCCTAAGCCACGTCCTTCTAAATAGAGCATGAGATCTCTTTTCATCTCAGGGATTGGGTTTTCCCCACGCTGTAACGGAATTATATCTAATTCTGTTACCGACCAATCCCAATCCATCTATCCCATAATAACATGACTTCGAAGACGATATCTTCACCTGTTTCCAATTCAACGTGACCGTCATGTTTTGAAGTTGTTACATTTCCTCTTAGGTTTCATTTAACCGACATACATAATTCATTCACGTTAGAATTTTTATGTACCAAGGTTAAATGAGCTAAAAATATGTTCATGAACGTAATTGGATTACGTCTTTTGTGCACATATGGGAATGTAATTTTTTTTTTTATATACTTGTGCATAGGTAAATGGCATAACCGATGCAATAAAAGAAAGACTGCATCCGGAGTGGTGCCAAATTACCCGAGTATGCAAAAATGTTTCTTTACTTTGCGCGGTAATTTGATTTCGTAAATTGGTTGAGGTTTTCAATTTAATTACGAAAACACTTTTTTTCCCCCTCTCAACCAACTAATGAAAAATTAGAAAAATTAACCGCGTGTTTTTTTTTTTTGGGTAGACGGGCAGTCGATAGATAGACCAGGGTGTGAACGTTGGATGATAAAGAAACGAACGCGGATTTATACTTTTACTGTGGATAGTTTTAGTCGAACGGTCGTTATGTAAAGACGTATTACTGCGTTTTTAGCAGTAAGCCTTAAATATAATTTTTAATTTTATTTTGATGAGAGAAAAAAACTTAATTTTTTTGTTTAATTATTTATAGGCGGTTTAATTTGGTTTCTGAAATTTAATTTTTCGAGTAAAGTAAAGAAATATTTTTTTGTTTATATAGTTATTTTGAATAGTAGTGTGATAGTATTTTAATTTCGTTTCAATTAATTAATTTTGATTATTCTATTTATCTTTAGAGTTGTGTTGTGCGTGAATGAAAAAAAATAATTACATTTAATTAAGAAAAAGCAAAATAAGTTGTAGAAGAAAAATGAGTTTTTTTTTATAAGTTACATAATTGTGTTCATTTAGAAATATAAATAAAAAAAAAAAAATTGGGTTGCTTATAAATACTCAAGGAAAATAATTGTGTTCATTTTTTTTTACATATAAAATATAAAGTTGTGTGCTTCAGATATAAAAAAAAAAAAAAATTAAATAATAAATATAAAAAAGGAAAGCGTATCAACAGGATTTAAGGTAGGTAATATTTATATGTGTGACTAACAAACTAAATAACAGTAGTGGGTTGGCACGGGTTTTGTTGGGAGGGAAATTGGTGACACGAGTTGGATCTTTTCCTCTTCCTAGCGAGCACTGTGGCATACCACTGCTAATTATACGCTTAACATTTTTTTTGGGATTCCCTTAAGGATTCAGGCCCGAGAGGCCTCTGAATCCTTAGCATGCTAGAATAGTTCTTTTTAAATACAACCACGGTCAGCGTCTGACCGGCTTTCTCTGCAATGGGCTGATGGCCCAATTCATTATTTAAGGGCCCGATGCCCTCTCTCATCCATACCCGTCTTATTTTGTTACCTCCGGCGGTAATCTAGGCCGCTATCTTTGTATCCCCATCCCCACGGCCAATTAACCTTTACCGCTGAGCTAGCGGGTTAATGCCGCCTACGGGGTACAGTTAAAAGGATAGTGGCAACAATAAATGTAGCTAAGGTTGTCCTGTCTACGACAGTCGCACCCTAGTTAACAAGCCCTTCTAATTGGGGCCTTATATTTCCATTGTGTTGTGGTGTTTTGTTTGAAATTTTCCTTTAGTTGTTTTTGTTTTTTGTTGTCAGCGAATGACATACTGTGTTGAACGAGAGTTAATTTCATAAGGAGTGGAAGTGTTTTGTGTTGCTCTTTATGCTGTATACATACTGTGGCGTTTGTTGCACGTATGAATTTATACCTGCGGGAGCGAGTGCGAAGTATTTGTGCCGCGATGGTTTCCGCAGGTGCGTATACATTAATTTGAGTTTAGTGTTTTGTGGGTAGGTAATAAATAGATACAGAAATGTATATTCATAAAATATATGTTTTCAACGTTCGGACCCATGAGGTATTTTGTATTAGGATCATTCATCAGTTTATTCATATCCTTATGATTTCTTTTTTTCTTTTTTCAAATCTTCATCTCAATTTAACGAACCATCAAAATACTTCTTGTAACCGAATGTTGTTAGCGACACCATTTTCAATTGGATTTATGTATATTACTAATAGTAATTATATAATATTGTTTTCTTTGATTGAGAATGAGTAAATGTTTATTACTTAGTTCGAGATAGTTTCGTTCTAAATTTTGAAAGAGGGAATGAATTTTTAAAGTAGCTAGTTAATTAAAGTTTATGATATTGTACTAAAATATAGTTTTATTAAGATTCTACAGTCCATAAGGTCAGTATGGACTGTATAATTTTTAGTTCATCATATGTAAAAATATATGCTTTAATTAAATGGTTTTCTAGGTTGTTTCGGGAGACTGTAAATTGGTGAAGGTTTTGATTATATTGTTCTGGGTTGGATAAATAATTATGGCTGGTTGTTGATTTTATGATTTATTTAATACGATTAGGTGATACGATACGATGAAGGATCATACAGTTGTGTTAGCTACTTATTATTAATTCTATCATCATACAGATTCGTGATTGCTTTAAAAGTTTTATTTAATTTGTTTAGGTGTTGGGGTTCTGGAGCTGTGCCAAACATCCATTATTTATCTTATATTGCAGATTAGCTTTTTTTGAAACAATTTGGAATTAGCTACACGATAGATATGCTGTTATGATCAAAAATTAGATTCCGATTTCAGAAGCAGTTAAAAACTTTTATTGGACTATTTTGTAGTATAGAGACCTCTGTTTTTCCAATGGCTTGGCTCCTTTTTTAGTTAGGCGTTTTAGTAAGAATTTTTTTAATTATATTTATTAGTATTGCATCCAGTGGGTGGTATTTAATAATAATTATTAATTTTAATTTTTTATTATTTTAGATCTTTCTTTTAGATTTTATTAAAAATAGGTATTACCGAAAATTCAAGAAGATAAGTTTGCAGAGTTAAATAACTATTTTTAATTTTCAGATGACTGGAAGTTTTTCAGTTACATGATTAATAATTATTTCGTAGATAGAATTGTGTCATTGTGTTACTAACTATCGACTACTTAGGTGTCTGTAACCGGGTCGAGTCTCTCCTTACTAACATAACCTTTCCTATCCCTCGATTTTGTTATGTGTAATACAGGTGTACGGTGGGCCCCGGCCATATCTGGGATTACTTGTCAAATGACTTGGCCGTACATCTCAATCAAATCAAAATCAATCAATCAATGAAATTTGGAAACACGAATTGTACTTTCTTATATTTACCAAGCAATGTTTCGATTGGCCTATACCAAAAATACCAACGTTGATAATGGTCCGGGTAGTGAATATAATTCTGGTAATTTCACATTTCCTACCGTGCAGCACATTCCTTAAGTTTTTCTTTTGAATTTGAAGGCATACTTCGTGTATTGATTGCGTAAATTATCCATTGTCTGGCTTTCCGTTGCTTGTCTGTTTCTGACAGCGAGTTATACTGTAATTATACAACAGACACGCCTCTTTCAATACAAAATAGATGAAAAAATTGCAAAAAATCTGGGATAGAAAAATCCGAGATTTTTATTCGTCGTATGAACAGGCAGTTAAGTTCGTGATGCCCTTATATATCGTACTTGAGGTGTATAACGACTAATTGCTTGTCTTTTGGATAAACAAATTGATTTGACAGCGGCAGCAATGCTTTGAGCGACTTGAAGATGAACAAATTCAAATGTATCGTATCGCTTTCCATCGTATTCAATTGGATTGTACTTAACGATTTAATTTTAATATTGATAGTCTGTATGAATCAATCGAACAACACATTTCAGGCGATTCAAGTATACCTGGATTCAGGGGGCGTACCCCTTCATTTTGAGGGGACGGACTCCTTGGATTCAAGCCTGTCACTAATTTCATATAACCTCTCCCCATCCTGTACATGCAACTTACATATGGTAAACATTTCATGACGATAAGGTGAGCGGCTCAAACACACTTTCGGAACAAACAGATATTTTTAGGAAAACATTTTTTTGTAGCACTTAGGCCCAGGAGGCCAACCCCTTTAAAAATATCATAAAAACGTGCTCATTTTGATACAAAATACCTATGCTATATTAGAATTCGATTGGATGAATGGCGTAGAGACTTATAATAAGGGACCGCTTGATCCATGTGATGGACCTCTTAAATTTAAGCAAGCCACTAATTTTATATAAAGCCTTTTCTAAATCAATTGATTTGTATGCCGAAAATGACACCATATCCACATTATAGGCGCAATTAGTATAATTAGGTATCAAAACCCACCATCTAGACTTTCGAAAAACAAAAGTCAGCTATGTAATTAGTACTCTGAAAATAAAATCCACGTGAGCATTATTTGCGTAGATAGTAGGTAGGTACCAAAATTGACACCACCCCTCCACCACACTTTCCGAAAACCAAAGGTAAGTAATGGAATCAGTACCTCCGAAATGGACACCCACATTGACGTTGATATGAAGGACACCGCTTCCCATCTTGAGTTCAGAAAAACAAAAATCGGTAACTTAATCAGTACCGCGAAAACCCCGAAAATGACACTCATATCAACATTAGTGGCGTAGATAGTAGTTAGATACTAAAACAACACGGTCGCCCCCTCCCTTCGTCACAACTTGCAAACAACAAGTCAGTAATGTAAGCAGTACCCTGGAAACCCCGAAAAAGAGACCCATGTCAGCATTATAGGCGTAGATATTAGTAGGAGGTACTAAAAATGACACCTCGCACAAACAAAACTTCTCCATCTAGGATCTGAAAATGGATGCCATATTCCTAATTAGCATTCCCGAAAACCACGAAAATAATTGGAGAAAACATAAATCACGGGCCCAATTTTTGTTAGAAAACAGTTTCTTGTCTACAATCGGCGTTTCCGAGCTACCACTTCCGGTGGACCGTTTTCTGCCAAAAAATACAGACTCACTCCTCATAACCAATAGAATACATATATTAAAATCGGGGCAGTAGTTCTTCAGCTTATCGATCGAAAATGATTATATGGAAGCTGTAACTTCAGGTGGGGCATTTTAAACTAAAAACACTTCTCATCACTCATAGAACATAAATACAATTGTTTATCAAAATCAGTGCAACAGTTCTTGAGGTTTAATGTTTCACATACGTCATTTTTATATAGAGATAATAAATATAAAATATACTTTATTATTTCAATACCTATTTTAACTTTCATACTTCACAATGTGGTGTTACTGTTAGCATATTTGCATTTATTTCTTCTGTACTAAACCAAGTTGTACGTAGGAAGAAATAAGGAATAAATAAATAAAAAAAAACTAAAAAAACTTTATCTTTCTTATTTCACTTTTCAATACGATATTCGGTTATACATCAATTTTCTTTTTATTATATTCTGAAGGAAATTTTGCAAACTGTGGCAGCCCCTGGCGAATTTCTTACGGACCCTTAAGGGGCCGCGGCCTCCCTGTTAAGAATCACTGACATAGACCATAGTAAAAATATTAATCACAAAACAATTTCATTCATAAGCAACTTTTGTGACGTAACGTAATTTTACTTAATATTTAAAACTACTAAATTTCTGCATATCCTACAAAATGTATTTTCAATACAATTTAAATCAAAATAAAACATTGAAAACCTTAACCTTTAACAATTTCGAAATGTAACATTTTAGTAGTAATGTCAATGTACATAAACAAAACCAATAGGTATTTAAAAAAAAAAATATATGTAAATTATAAGTAATCTAGGTTAAAATTGAACTATTTAGACGGCACCCAAACAATCCATAAAAACATTTAAATGAACCGTATTCCGATATACTATTAACCATATTCCATAAAGAAAAATCTTCTTCCAGAAGATTTTTTTTCTCTCAAAAGGGGAGGAATGTTGTGTAATATACCGGAAAAGTCGATTCATTTATTTATTTTCCGCATTGTTAGTAAGGTCATTCAATTTTAACAAAATAAACACAATTGCATACAAAAAATGAAAATGCAATCTTCCAAACTCGGAATTACACATTAGATTTCCGTAGTGCTTGTATAAGATTTTCATTTCCTCAAAATTTTAGTATATAAGACGTACATTTTAGTTTTAAGATATAGTTATAAAAATATAAATTAAATAGTCATATAGTCATAAGCAGTAATCATCAAAGATTATTTAAAGTGTAAATTTAAGTGAATTTAATGTTAATAAAATGTAATAAACAGTGAAACGTGAAATAATTTTAAAAATACCCTATCCTCAACCCACGCTCCGCACAACCCTATGCTCGTGTTCGGCACTCTCACACAGCATTTTGCGCTACGTACGTAGCTCCGGTTGGTTTTGAACAGGATTAAAGGAGAAATAGGATCCTGTGGTATCACACTGGGCCACTACTGGTCTAAGTGTGCGGAAGCAACTACTCCAATCTTACCTAACCTAACCTTGGCCTAAGTAAAACACACATATATGGTGGATGTGATCTTTCGGTCTTGATTTGTTCGGCAAAGTTGTTTATCTTGACTTGCCCAATAACTTTGCTGATAACGAAAATCTTAATGATTCAAATACTATTCGTAAATTTTGTATAAAAAAACCCACTGGGTGCAATTATTTGGCCAAAATAATAGGAACAACTTCGCTGAAAAAGCAAAACCAGAATCTTAATGGTTCAAGAGCTATCAACGTGAAAATGAGTATATATTTTGTCAAATTTTTGACTCAGAGCCAAAACATGTCGAAAGCGATATCTCAAAAATGGGGATTAACTTTGAAATGGGACTAGCTCCATTGAATTCAGCGTACTCTAATTAGGTTTAACCGCTGGGTGCCCAGCTTGTCATTTTTTTCAACTAGCACAGTGTTATATGCACAGTAATTATTATATTGTACCATAATTCATCTTTGCAATAAAATAGAATCATTACTGTTAGTTCATTTCAGCCAAATTAATTTAAAACTTAATAGTAAATAGCGACCAACTAGTACTCTAACATAGTAAGCTGAACCAATTCTAATAATAATTAAAACCAGAATAAGTAGTGAAGTAAGTACAAAATACCTTAATGTAAAAAATCCAAGCATTAACACAAAATTAAACACCTTTTAAATTAAATTACACTACACAATTCAACTTTCTTATCTAGAGCACTCCATATTCGTACTAAAATATTTCCAATTTATACCCATTTACCTATAATGACCAGTTTTGATTTCTAGGCCGGATTTCCTGTCTACAATCCGTTATGTTTACTAAATTATACTAAGTTGTATTTTGGTGCATGCATGAATTGGAGGCTTGGTAAATTTGCCTGAGCCATACAATTAGGTAATATATAAAACGCTGCTAACCATATCTGTTTGTGTTTGATTAGTGCAGCTCTGTACTTTTTTGAATGTAAAAATGATAATTAGGGTCAAATTACATAAAAAAGTGCTAAATACACAACCTATTATGCGATACCTAAACTTTTTAATTTATAAATTTTTCTTTAAATTTTATTTACAGCTTGAGCTAGTTCAATGAACACAAGTTTGCCAGTTTGGCCTAGTTTTAATTAGGTTAAATATTAGACAAAATAAATCGAAAATAAATTAGAGCACAAAAATTGTCTCATCAAGTATGTTTGAGCATGTTCTTAAGTAGCTGGTTCGTAACTATTCACTGATACTTGTTACGTTAAAACATCGGCGTTCTACTGTACAATCTTCTGTAAAAAATGTGTACTTTCATTAAATTTGTACGATACAAGTAAATGCTTTGTGAATCCTCTTATCCCTTTTTCAACCAAGAAAAAAAATTGGCTCAACTTAAGTGCAAACCACACAAATGTGTGAGTAAATAATCATATAGTATGTAATGGCGTTTTTGATAAAAAAATTCGCTTCATTTGAAGTACAACCAACACAATTGTGTGTAGAGTTATAGTGTTTTTTTCGGACGAAAATAAGTTTAAAAGGAATACACAAACGTGTAAGTTGGGTCAAAACACATACCAAAATAAATTTTTGACATGGTACTTTTGACCTACCCGCACAATTGTGTTAGTCAAACACAATAGGGTTATGAGGAGAAAATGAACTCTTTGGCCGTTGTTGTTACTGGCATAGTTTTCGAACCAATATTCTGTTTGCTTTCTCACACCCCTGCGACGGCATTGACATTGTCAACGATTATTTCAGAGTCAAAGGATGTTATTATAGACCTCTTCTAGCTCATCAACTAAGATAACCTCCTTTGTTCTGATCGCTGTTATAAAAGCATAAAAGCTTTTATATTGCAAACATTTTAGGTGTAACTGTTGGCATGATTCGAGCGGCTTGGGAGACGAAACTTCTTAAAACGCTAAGAATCAACTAAGGTCATTTGCTTTGATAGTTTTTGTGAGAGAAAATGGGTTGATATAGCCTGTCGCTCAACCATCCATAGTCGAATTACTTAAATTCATTTGACATGTGGTTTTTGTCGATGTGGATGTGGACATCGATAATGTGGTTGTCGGTTTAGAAGCGGTTGTTGCTCAGCTAAGCACGGTATGGGGTGGGTGGAAGCAAACGTGAATCGGGTTTAACCGCTAAGATGGAATATAAAAAAAACTAATTACTCGAAATTAATTTCACCTTGGCACTCACCCTAGTTCATCCTCACTTCAATAATTTACTTTTATCTCATTTTTGTGCAAATCAATAAAGCCAAAAAATTGAATTTTAAAATTAAGAAAATTTAAAAATTATCTAGCTATATAACTACAACCACAAACTCAATATATCCAGACGAATTATTGGCGAATAAAGACATGGTTTTATCAAATTGACTGATAATTGCGCCAATTGTGTGGTGAGAAAAATTTAAACTACATCGAGGAACCCCATTAGCTATTTTGATATTCATTTGACATCTACTTACTAGTAGATGGCACTACCATCAACATAGTCGAAAACATCACAATTTTTACGTATGCAGATACACAAAAAACTGAAAAACAATTTTATAAGTGAAAACTGTAAATTGTTATTTTTTATTTGTTTTTATTTTCGTTATTCCATTCATTGGTTGTTTTAAATTATATTCATATTGTTTATTTTCATACCTACCATGGATCAATAAGAAAATTTATTGATAAAAAAATTACTATTAGTTGCTGTGTTTTTTTATTAGCGCCCGATAGCTGTATCCGGAGCAGCCAATTTTCTATGTGAGAACTTATATTTAGCGCGCTATTATTGCATATAATTAATTTATTTAACTCTAAACTAAGATTTTTCATTCAACTTTTTAGGTAAAAATCGATAAAAAAAAATATCTTGCTCTCTTATTTATCGGGAGCCGCTATCGGGAGCGCTATCCATTACAATGGGAAATTTGAAAAGGCTTTTATTTTGTAAACCCCTGAAACCATTAGAAACTAAATCTTACAATAAAAAATTAAAACGCAGCAAAATAAATTTTTGTTTATAACGTCATGTCAAAATAAATATCAATTAATATATTTCAGGTGATAAATGTTTGTTTTATTATTGATGAATTTAGTTTTAATTTTTATAGTACAGCGACACCAGTGAATAATAGCTGTAGTTTCAATATAAAATTGCCATTTGGCTCCGGATAGTGCTCCAATATTAAAACACAGTAAGTATTAGCTATATGTATACGAAAAATAAAAACCATGAATCGAACAAAATAATTGCTGTGTTTTAATTGCTGTGTTTTTTTATTATCGCCCGATAGCTGTATCCGGAGCAGCCAATTTTCTATGTGAAAACTTATATTTATCGCGCTATTATTGCATTTAATTAATTTATTTAAATCTAAACTAAGATTTTTCATTCAACTTTTTAATTAAAAATCGATAAAAAAATATCTCGGCTCACTTATTTATCGGGAGCCGCTATCGGGAGCGCTATCCATTTCAATGGGAAATTTGAAAAGGCTTTTAATTTTGTAAACCCCTGAAACCATTAGAAACTAAATCTTACAATAAAAATTTAAAACACAGCAAAATTAATTCTTGTTTATAACGGCATGTCAAAATAAATGTCAATTAATATATTTCAGGTGATAAATGTTTGTTTTATTGATGAATTTAGTTTTAATTTTTATAGTACAGCGACACCAGTGAATAATAGCTGCAGTTCCAATAGAAAATTGCCATTTGGCTCCGGATATTGCTCCAATATTAAAACACAGCAAATATTGGAGCACTATCCGGAGCCAAATGGCAATTTTCTATTGAAACTGCAGCTATTATTCACTGGTGTCGCTGTACTTTAAAAATTAAAACTAAATTCATCAATAAAACAAACATTTATCACCTGAAATATATTAATTGACATTTATTTTGACATGACGTTATAAACAAAAATTCATTTTGCTGCGTTTTAATTTTTTATTGTAAGATTTAGTTTCTAATGGTTTCAGGGGTTTACAAAATTAAAAGCCTTTTCAAATTTCCCATTGAAATGGATAGCGCTCCCGATAGCGGCTCCCGATAAATAAGTGAGCCGAGATATTTTTTTATCGATTTTTAATTAAAAAGTTGAATGAAAAATCTTAGTTTAGATTTAAATAAATTAATTAAATGCAATAATAGCGCGCTAAATATAAGTTTTCACATAGAAAATTGGCTGCTCCGGATACAGCTATCGGGCGCTAATAAAAAAACACAGCAAATATCGGCAGTTAGTTCGACACACATACACACAAAAAATGACACATGGTATGCACGTTGTTTTACTTGAAATTCGTTTTAATTGTTATGTTAAATAATTTTTTGTTTAATATCGAATTTGCTGTGCAACCATTATTATAATCAATTAACTATACGATGAGTTAACCCTTTGACTGTCCTGCGCATCATATGTGATGATGATACACTTTGCCTTATTTTTTATTACAAAATTTTGTTTGAACTAACTGATAAAAATAATTAATGTACCTATATTTACTAACTGTAAAAACAGTTATAAATTTTGTACAAAAATAATAACAACATATGCTTTGGTATTTAGTCTTAATACATACATTTCAACTACATATTTTGATTTGATGCTAATTGATAACGAGAAAAATTATGAACGATATGCATAGAACGTCCGACTAGTAAGTTTTAATATTAATGGTGGTCAGGCAAAGGGTTAAACAGGTAGGGTATTGAAAAAGAATTGCGATGAGGTTATTCAAGAGAGTGAGGTTATTTGACATTAAATTTGAATTTTTAATCCCTAGAAGAAAATGTACATCAAACATATGTATGGGGACGTTTCCGTATACAATAAATCGTCCATATACAATAAATTTCACTTGGTATACCACTAGATAAAGAGAAAGAAACCAGCAATTTTACTAGTTAAATTATAATTAATTTATTTAATCAAATTCAATAACAATAAAACAAATAAAATAAAAATTTCAATAATAAAGTTTTATTAAAATTAAAATAAATTTTAATAAAATTTAAAAATAAAATAACAACCCATGTGCGGTACATTTCATTATATAATTATTTGTATATAATTATTTGTTTTGCAATAGCTGAGACAACCTAAAACAGATACATATTTCATCCTATGTAAACGTAAAAATTTAAACTGCGATTTCATTTTCTGTAAATAGCCGCATACAATCAAAAATATTTTGTTTTTTGCGTATACGTATACGCAGTTTATCGAAAAATCACAGATACAACGATGACATTGGAATTATCAGAAGTTTGTTTTGTTTTCATTTTTTAGTTCAAATGAAAAATCTAATTTGCTTGTCTAAGGCAATAGTATTCGCCAATTAGGATTTCGTACGGTTTTTAATTTTTTTGTATGTGTTTTTCAGCTAACCAGGTACAGTGTTTTCTGATTAAAACTAAAATCATGAAGTTTAAGGCTGCCTTGTTATGCTCATGGCATGGATTTTGTTCGACATACAAATCTTTGTAACACCTGCTGGTGTTAACAATACAAAGTTGGACAATATTCCTCTTCAAATCTTTCATATTTGCACGTTCTGAAAACATCCGGGAAAATAAATAAATTTGTTCTTTGCAAATTTGGAAATAATAATCAGTTGGGGCTTTAAGATTCTTCTTTTTTTCATCGTCAAAATTTTTATTGCTAATCAAATATTCTGTCAGAGCCTCTAAAGTTTCATCAGTTTTGATAAACATGTTTTCACAACGGGCACATTTAATTTTACTCAAAATTTTGAACGCTACGTAGCCCACAATATACCGCATTGAAGCTTCTTGCAAAGGTAAATCCAAATTAAAAAAAATTTCAGATATATCTGATATGTCATCAACAGGTGGCAGCATCTCATAATGCACGATTCCTTTTCGCGTTTCGCAGATAGAAATCCGGTTCATTAAATTTTTAACTGTTAATTCATGAGGTACCCAAACGTCAAGCTTTTTTTGTATCCAGCCATTTTCAAATGGTTTAAACCTGTTTTGTGATCAATATTGTGTTCTTTACCAATGGCATGGCTGCTTATATGCTGGTCTTCTTCAATTTTCTGCATGATTTCATCGAATTTACCACTGGTTGGTCGACTAGAGCGAGGGGCATCTTTCACATCCATATTTCCAGGTTGAAAGCGAGATTTCTTTGCTGCTCATTTTGATAAAGCACCTTCTCCATGCACAATTTGTTCGCAAGCCTGAGCCGCGTTTTTAATTTTGTCGTAATAAAATTGTAAAAGTAAACGAATTTTTTCATTATTTATCTATATGTTTAAAATGTAACTTTTTATTCATTTCACCGATTTTAATGTTTTGTATGTCAAAGTGCAAGTTAAAATGTCACCTTTCAAACGCATACAAGGTTGCCTGATACGTTCAATGTTTACTGGGACATATGAATGTAAAGCGATCTACCCCGAAAAAACCACGAAATTTTTCTCCTACACCAATATAAATGTATTAAAATGTTAACTCGCACAATTTTCCTTAAAACGAATTTAAAATTTTCGATATATTATTTATCCATAGATCATCGTTTTTATCATATCCTGAAATGGACCCAGTTTCAGACTTCTAAATAGTCAATAGTAACTGAGTTGTTAGGACAATGAAATAGAATGTAAAACAGCAAGCTTTTGCTAGCGACATAATTGTTTTCAACATTTATTATAACTATATAAATTAATAAATCATCATCCTCAGCTATTTATCTACTATTTCGAATAACAACATAATCGAATGATTAATATTTTATTAAATAATAACTAAATTAAAATCTATATAACTCAATGATCGTAAAGATTGGTATTAACTAATTCAACCCGGACAAAAACTTTTTTCGTTTGTTGCCAAGTGAAAGTGAATAACACAAGAATGGCATTAGAAAATCTGTAACATTGGCCCCTTAGCTGGCGTTTCTATTCTAATTACTCCTCATCTGCGATACAATAAATTGCGAAAGTAGGCGTTAATTTAGGTGTATATCTTTTCATTGGTTGTAGAATACTGCAAAAAAGGATTTATTATTCAGAAAATTGAAACTACATTAATATGTGGAAAAAATTCTTGGTGGGTGGTTAATGAATTCAAAAGTTGTTAGAATGAACAACTTATGCCATTTGCCTTGACTAAACAAATATTGAAGCTTCTGCTATTGTTCAGCACGCGACTGATGCAATTAAGTTTAGGTGGTTACTTTTTGATTACTTTTTGATTATTAGATTAGAATTGTCATAATTTTATTATGGTGTACTCCGTATGATTTTAAAATTTCTGTACATGTACATTAACAAATAAACTACACAGAATAAATATTTTATTTTAGTGATATCTGTCTTTAAATTTCAGGGACTTCTAGTTTGAATTTAGCTAAGTCAATGTAGTTGATTGCACACAGCATTAATATAAAACAAAAATTTAGCTTTCAAGTGAATGTGTAAAATCCTTCGGACTTAGAATAACTTCAATGTTTGGTTGGCATGGCAGAGAGAAACAATTTTACAATGTATCCCAACAAAGTCAAACAATCGTTGTTTTGGTCAGTAAATGGAAGGAAATAAATTCATCCTCCGGGCATGCTAGTATTCCTCATCCAGTAGCAATATGCCTCTTTCAGCTGCTCTGGGATCTGGCTTGGTTTCAATGAACTAATCATTTGCTCATTAATCCGAAATTTAATTGATTGTGTACCTTAGAAATAAAGCGGCTAAATCCCTACTATGTTGTCAAATAACTTTTGCTTACTACCATTTGCAAACAACTCTTGGCAATTTTGCAAACAGCTTCGCATAAAAAGGCAAATACCAATCAAACAATTAGCCAAAAACCAGTTTAAAACAAGAAACAAATATTATCCATACGTATTTTTCTATGATGAAAAGTAACTGATTGTTTTGTATTCCACCAATTATTTTAGATAAAACCTTAAGTATAGAAGAACTGGTATAACTAAAAATTAGTGTATGTTACTAATTTTTACTTATATTCTTCGATGAATAGCCATAATTTTGTTTTATTTCAAAATAGGCTAACAGTTTTTTTTATTGTTTCACTGCAGAGTTCATCGAACAATACGCAGATATTTAATATTTTACAGAAATACTTTTTTATTTAATTATTATAAACAAATCATGAGAACTTAACCACTTAAGTGACGGCTTTTTGTGAGAAAGTGTGTCCATAAATTGTTAGGTTGTTTTTTACATTTCTTTAGAAAATAATACAAAATTTTTATTTTTCAATTATTGTTTCAATACAAGTTTTGCGCGAGCAAGACTCGGGCAAATAAAATCACAATCGAACTACGCGTCCGAGTCACGCTCGGGCAAACCACTCAAGTGGTTAAAGATGCAGTTTAGCAAATATTCTGGTGCCCCACTCCATATTGGGTTTAAATACACTATATGTGAATATATGGATGATATGTAGATCATACTGAGGATTGGTTTGGGTAAATTGTTTCGCGTTATTTTTATCGCAAATATATATATTATAAAGCATTTCTTTATCTTTATGTAAATTCCATTTAAAGCTGGAGTCAATTACAAGCCTCAAATATGAATATGTTGTTGCTCTTTATGATTAATAAGAAAAGTATTAATTTTAGTATTCAATTTCAGGAAATCTCTAGATACATCCAAAATATATATATTTTTTCCTAAGGTACTGATTTAATGAAGCAATTATTGAAGACCAATATCATTATTAATCTCGATTAAACCTATATTAAACCTTTATCCTTCCTTGCAGTAGATCAGAATTGAATCGTGTCGTGCCGTAGGATCGCTATGTGTTTGACATACATTTTTTGATTATCAATTATATGTAATTAATAATATAATTACCGAGACCGACTAAAGCATCTCTGCATTATGATGTATTGCTCATTTTTACACGTTTTTACAAACATAGCAGAAGCGCATTTGTCTTCACACATATTTAACTCTATTGATTATCAACAATCAATAAATATAGGTACATACGTGGAAAAAGAAGAATTCTCAATGAAAAGTGTATTAAAAATAAAAAACGATGATCTATGATAAATAATATAACGTATACTTTATAATCGTTATTGTGCGACTTAACATTTTAATACATTATATTCCTGCAAATTATGGTTCGCAAAAATATCAAATGGGAAACAAACGAAGGACGAAAAGTGAAAACTATATAAAATATAACTCCCCGAATTAAAAAAAGGCTGACTTAAAAATTGTATTTTTCCGGACTTAAAACCAGCGTTTTATTTCATTTTAAAATTGACTTAAAATCTGCAATGAAAATGAAATAAAAAAAACCGTACTTTATTAATGCATATCATAAGCCATTTTGAAAATGATTTAAGAAGTGTATTTATAAAAAGCATAAAATGTGTATTTATAAATGGCATAAAAGTCCACTTATAACGCATGCATATCTATATCTATCAAAAACAAATGTAAATTTTATGTTTATAATGTAAAATAAAATATGGCTATTTTCAGTCATTTAGAAAATGAATTATAAAATGTATTTTTAAAATGACTTAAAATATGCCTTCCCTGTGTCATTTTTAAATTAAATTTGTTTTTGTAAAACACCTTTGTTAAGTCAGAAAATTTGTTATGAATATGACTTAAAAAAGATCCCATTTTTGCATATAAAAATATATTTTTTAAGTCTACCTTTTTAATTTCGGCCTTTTTCAATTCAGGAAGCCATAAAATATGTCTGAGTAGTTCATAAAAAAATTAAACTACATATCCACATACAACACAACTATATATAGAAACAAAAAAGTACATGCAGCAACATTATATAAAAAAGAATTATGTATCTATTTTACGAAATTTATTTAAAATCTATTTTTCTCTGTACATGTATAGCGCACATGGCCAAGCTCCACGTGCTTCATTACACTACCCGTGTGTTGTGATATACATGCATATTTTATTTTTTATAAATATTCATTATCTATACTACATACACACAAAACAACTAAACCGTGAATAAGAGAGCTCGTTTTTAATAAGCCGACACTATGATCATCGTGTTGTTTTGTTATTGTTTCCTTCATTCATAAAGTTTTATTACTATGTGATGTGTATGTAGTTTAGGTGCGAAAAAATACGAACGTTTTTTTTAGGCTGTTTCTGCTATGTATATATAGATGGCAGGGTTATGGGGTTCCTCGATTAGATTACAAAAAATAATTGCTGTGTTTTAATATTGGAGCACTATCCGGCGCCAAATGGCAATTTTCTATTGAAACTACAGCTATTATTCACTGGTGTCGCTGTACTATAAAAATTAAAACTAAATTCATCAATAAAACAAACATTTATCACCTGAAATATATTAATTGACATTTATTTTGACATGACGTTATAAACAAAAATTCATTTTGCTGCGTTTTAAATTTTTATTGTAAGATTTAGTTTCTAATGGTTTCAGGGGTTTACAAAAATAAAAGCCTTTTCAAATTTCCCATTGAAATGGATAGCGCTCCCGATAGCGGCTCCCGATAAATAAGAGAGCAAGATATTTTTTTATCGAATTTTACCTAAAAAGTTGAATGAAAAATCTTAGTTTAGAGTTAAATAAATTAATTATATGCAATAATAGCGCGCTAAATATAAGTTCTGACATAGAAAATTGGATGCTCCGGATACAGCTATCGGGCGCTAATAAAAAAACACAGCAATGTGATATGAAAAGTGGAGCCACAGTATTCGACCAAACTTTCTTTCGCAATAATTCGTCTGTATATACGTTTGTGCTACAACCCTACCCAACTTAACTAAGATCTGAACTACCCGCCACCAAATTAAATACCAATAAATTATTAAAAATAGAAAAAAAATATTTTTTGTTTCATGTGAGAAAAAAAAAATATAAATAAAATTCTTAGGTGTTGATAGTTGTCGTTGCTCTTGAAACTTCTCACAATATTTTCTTTTTTTTTTCAAAATTATTTGTATAATTTTCATTTTTATATCTATCACGCCCGAAATGATCGCCAAAACTTAACTGAACTCAATTTTTTTTCATCGTCATCGCAAAAAAAAAATCACGAAAAAAAACCAAAAATCAAAAATCAATTTTTGCTAGGTCGTTTTCCCAGCTATATCTACCACTCGATATTTTTTTCAAAATTGATCGACCTAAATTATTGATCGATATTTTTACGATCTTTTACGATCACTCTCTATTACTGATTCGAACAGGTTCGATAGCCTAGCATTTTCCGGATGATATTTTCTTTTGATCGAAATTTTCTTTTTGTCATTGTTTAATATAATTTTTTCGGGAATACCCTCCGGAAAATGCTAAATAGTACAAAAACAAATGATATTTAAACGTGTTAACCCCGTAGGAGTAAATATTGTAAAAAGTTACAGTGCGCTATGCCCAACTACATGCATCAAATTGAATTTATTTGAGAAAAATTGATATCGGCTGGTTGTTAGTTAGTCGGGAATTACTTTTCCAGATTTCAGTACGGAAACAATTTTGTCAATTTTGAGAATTATTAGAAAGTAGGTACCCGTTACATGTTGGTTGATACGTTAAATATACATTTTATGAAAATATTACAAACATCCACCGCATTAGATGCATGGGTTTAGTGTTTATTTATTAAGCAGCGTGCTTGTTATAAAATATACCGGTCTTCATCAGAACAACATTTTTTATATTTAATACCCAGATTATATTTTTAATTACTAACAAAATTTCCTTTTCAGTTCATATACAGGTTTACAGTTTAAAGTTTTCTTTTAAATCACCTTGATATTACGGTTAATAATTTCTGGCAGATTTTTGATGAATTATTTCAAAATACGGTTTGCACTAAAATCCAACCTGAATCATGAAACGTGTTATAATAATTTTATTCAGTATAAACCCTTTTCTAATTATCAGTTTACCAGCTTATAAACGAAATCTAGGTTTCTCGGTAAATTTTTTTTATACATTTATAAATAAAATTGTCTATCTAACACAAACCTTCAATATTCACCTTACTGAGTTCAAACCACCACGACCGAGCTGATATATCGTCGGATACTACATTTCATTACTTTCTTTTGAGTAAAATTATGTACGTATAGCAACCAAAAAAAAAAAAATTGACCTCGAGATTTTTCCAAATTTACCGTTCGCTAAGTGGTTATCAAAAAAGTTGGTGTCTGTCTATACCACGTGTACGGACATAGGACGTGAATACGTACAATGTTTTAGAAGAAACATTAGAAGAAACATTGAACGCACGTAGCATTAAGTGTATGTTAAACTAATACATAATATTTACATCATTTAAAAATCTCATTTCCGACCAAATTATAAAATCTCATCATAATCGGATAAGAAATTACCGAGTTCCGCCTCAGCAAGCCATATTAGAGAACTTCTTCCAAAAATCATTTAAGAATCTCATTTCCATCCAACATATCCAATCCCATCATAATTGGTTAGGACATGGCCGAGTTCCTTCCCAGGTGGCCATATTCCAGAACTTCTTTCAAAAATCATTTAATAATCCTATTTCCATCTAGCATACCCAATTTCATCCTAATCGGTGAAGAAAATACGAGTTCAATACGAACGGAAAACCTTAAAATGGCGGTGCTTGCCCTTTCACCGCAAGCGATGCGTCACAGTCCCCACTCATCGCAACGAAGTCTTTGATCCTTTAGCTATCGAGAGGTGTAATTAAATTTTGGATGTAGATGTTAGGTAAATAGCTGCAGCGTCAAACTGTATCTACATATTTCGTTATCATCAGTTTTTTGGATTGCCCTCTATGAAAGCAAAAATAAAGACGTATTCACGTCAAAAATTCTCTCAAGAATTGAAAGAAACAATTCTTTTCTACCAAAATTCTTTTGAACTAGATTTACTAAATTTTCCTAAAAATTAAAATTTTTGCGAGTGTTCGTCTTGATTCTTCGAATCGCGGGCACATGAAAACACATGTTTCGCACTCTCCGGTACACCTTTACAGCTCAGATAATAAGGTGTATCGTCGTGTACGAACCGCAAGTATGCACGGAAACATCCGTACGCATAAATCCTCTGCGTTAAATTAGAATCGACTTCATTGTCATTCAGCCATTACCTCAGATTTTAGAAGACTGATTCTTCTTAGCTGTAGTCGCCGTCTCTTGGTCTCCATTATGATATACTTTTTGTCGCCCCCTTTATCATAGAAGAGAAATTGGAAGCATTCTCGCTATTACATATGCCGCATCACCTGATGTAGTGTGAAATCCATAGATCACTCGAAGCGCACACCATCTATATACTGGATGTGCTAATACTGATCCACAATCTTCGACGATTTTGTTTGGGTGCCCCAAAGTTAGTCATTAAGCATGAATTTGTGGCATTTACTATAGATGCTTTCATCCTCACATACTCAATGTGCTACTTGAATGAAAGCCTTGCAACAATCATGATACCTAATTATTTGATACAAGGTATGGAGATAATCTACGAGTTGCCCATCTGCATGGAACCTGTTTCCCGCTCCTTTCTGCAAGTTATTAGTATTACCTCGACTCAGCAAGCTGCAGTCCTATCTTAGATAACCACCCCTGAATAATCACTATGCACTTGTTACACATGTGCTCTGCCTGGTCCATAAATTTGGTCACAGCAATTATTGCAACGTCGTGCGCGAAGCCCACTTTTAACTTGTCATGATCCGCTGTCGAAAAACCACAAGGTACATATGTAATGTTCCAAATTAATAAATCCAATACCAAGCCATGTGGAACTCTCCCCATGTGGTGTATCATAGTCCCGAATACCTTCATCTGTATTATATTTTAGGATTCTGCAACGATTATACAATTCTCATTATCTTTTTGACATAGAATGTTAATCCGAGTTGGCCTAATGCCCTTACGATGCAGCCCCACCTAGCGGAGTTGAACGTATTTTCGACGCCACTGTGCTGACCGTATTTACCACCAGGTTTATATCATCGATCATTGAATGGGCTTTTCACAAACCATATAGGTGGTGCGCAAGATACGAGCTCTCCCAACGGTTTCCTCGAGTTTGTTGCTGATATTACATTCAATTATCTTGCCAGCTATGTCAAACATACAAGTTGGCCGATCTGAAGTTGGATCTTCTGCCCTTTAGGAAGTAGAACTAACCTCTGTTTTTTCCATTGGTCAGGGAATGTTTCTTCATTTAGATAGGAGTTTAACAGGTTAAGGAATTCTCCAGGTTTACCAGGAACTGCTGCTTTTAATGTTATGTTTGGGATATCATTTGGGCGCGTGGCATTACAATTTCCAACTTTTCGATACGGACCCGTTCATTTTCGGTACAAAACCCAATTGTACTGAAAATAATTTGATTAGCAAATGTTTCTCTGCCTGCGGCGCATCTTGGGTATATCGTTCGAGTAGCAAGGCCACATTCCATAAGTTAGTTTACCTTAATTTCTACTACACTCTTCAAGTAAACTCCATCCAACTCTCTCACTCTCTCTGGCACTATATCCCATCAAGGGATTTGGCCGCCTCAAATGAGGTTTCATAATCATACTTTCATTTCGGATAATGAGTGATTGATCCATTGATCCTAAACTAGCAAGTATGCTAACCACTTTGCCACCGGGGGAACTGCATCGAACATTGTGATAAATTTTTCTTCGTCAAATTCGAATGATGTTCACGCTCTATTGATTGGTTTAGCATAGGCTTGAATCTCCGTAAAAAAATCTCTCGAAAAGTGTTGCTTGATGATCAGGGTAGGCGTATATATCCTCGAATTTTGATTCCGGCTCTCATAAGGTTGCTACTGACGCAGGGTATTTCAATATCGAACTCGCCCAGCCCTTGCAAAACCTCGGAGTATTTTCATTATTCCATAAGTCAATATCAAGAAAGGATTGTGCTTTAAAAAGATCATGTCTTCGGCTTTTGGTATTCGAGTTGCTCCATTAAATGGCCTATGCATTAAAACAAAAAGAAACGATCAATGGTCTCCGGTCCCTGGCATCACCGACTAGATGGTCCAAAAAACTTATCAAAATAATCAATCAATGCCTCTGGAGGTGCATAATAGCTACAGTTATATATGCCATGTATTTTCACCCTAGAAAACCCATAAAGCTTCGTAATTTGATGTTTTCTCTTAGAATGGCCAGTTGAAGCAGGCCCAAATTGCCACTTTGCTGATTTAATCCATAGCCCGTAGTTGCTCTTGACCTGCAGTTCTCACACAGACTGTGTTTAAAGATCTTTTGGGGTCTCGCAATGATTTAGGTTTAATTGTTTCTTCATATATGACACTACTCCTCAGCGAATTTAAAACATAGTTTGGAGCGATCAATACGAATTTTACCTGCGTCTCGTTCCATTGTCTTCTACATGAGCCTGCAAGAAATTTTCAGACTTTTGTTTTTGGGGGACCTCTGTTTCATCCGTCTTTTCCTTCCAATGTTGGTTTCTCCCTTAGTTGTCCCTTTCCTACTCTTCGGAGTGTCTAGTCCATTACCTCTTCTGGTGGCTTTTGCTCCTGGAAAGCTGGTATTTTCTTTGCTAGTACCTGTCATGCTAGTATAAAGGCTAGTTGCCTTCTGATCTTGTGGAGCACGTTCGACTTGTTCTTGATTAACTCGGTCTGTACATTCTACCATTAAACTACCACCAATAAAATTTCAGTTTGAGGTATGTACGTTGATTCCTTTCTGAGATCCCTCCAATAGTACTGCGAATACCATCTGGCCCATCCAGAACAAATCGGAAAAATCACTCATTTTCATCGGAAAAATCACCTATTGATTAAAAAATGCTAATTATAATTAATATATAGAACTAAATTTTCCAATTACTTTTGACCAGTCCTGTCTCATATTTGTCTTAACATATTCATGCCGTGTGGGTTTGTGCAGTGGCAATAATTTTGGTATTTGTTTTATTTTTGTATATTTCAGGTGCCGAACCTTTTAAAGCCCTACAGATCGTGTTTTGGGATATACGGACTAATAATTTGCAACCGTTATATGATGATGGCCTAATCATCTGCTTATTTTCAGAAACGAAAAGCTACTCTTCAAAAATTTGACAGACCACATTAAACTAAAACATTAATTTATTTATTAGGCTTACAGCTTCCCCACCTGCAATCTGAATACTATTGCAATCCATTTTTTCTTTTTATCAAAAATTGCCAAGATGTAGTCTGGTGTGGTAAACTTGCTATAATTTGGCGCTAAAAAATCATTCTTTTTTTGGCGTTTTTTGTCATCATTTTCTGTATGAAAGCGATTAAAAAATTTAGTAGACACCATATTGAAATAGAAGAAACGTCAAAATATGCGTGAAATGTACATGCTATTTATAGCAGATAGCATATAAACATTAATGCGAGTTTCCAATTGCCATTTGATCGAAATTTTCTAGCACAACTAGATAGCAATAGCAGGTGGACAGCCCATGTTAAGCCTCAGCTACAATGCATCCGCTCCGTTCCGTTCCGTTTTTCTACAATAGTTTCCGTTCCGTCTCTTCCGTTCGCTAGTTACAATGTATCCATTCCGCTTTTCAAAATCACATTATCAAAGTAAGCAAAACGTCATGGAGGATTTCGAAAATTTAGAGTTGTTGTGCGATTTGTATATTTTATATATAAAGTATCGAAAAACATTTAAACCGAGGCGATGGTGGGTACGCCCTTTAAATTTAGATAGAAAGAGCGCTGGATATTACAACACAACATTTTTACGAATGAAAGAATTAGACTCCGAGGAGTTTTTCTCCCAAACAAGAATGCCACGGGAAGTATATGAAATGCTACTTGGACTACTTCAAGAACATTTGACAAAAAAATCGATTCGCGAGCCAATTCATTTTGAAGCAAGATTGGGACTCACGTTGTCGTAAGTATTAAAAAATATAAAAATGGATTGTAAAAATATAAATCTTTATTAAATAATGTTTATTTTATTATAGTTATTTATCTCAAGGAGTGAGCCCAAAATTTCTCTCGTGGGCATTCAAAATTGGTAGATCGACAGCCCGAAAAATTATTTTGGAAACGTGTGAGGTCATATGGAGAGTTTTATCACCTTTGTATGTTTCTCAGCCCAACGAACATGACTACAAAAGCATAACGAATGATTTCGGTGCAAAATGGAACATGCCAGATTGTGTTGGATCAATTGATGGCAAGCATATTAATATCAGATCTCCACCAGGAAGCGGTTCTTCTTACTTCAATTATAAAAAAACATTTAGTATAGTTTTGCTGGCCGCTTGTGATGCCAACTGTATCTTTACGCACGCATGTGTCGGTGCATATGGTAGCCAAAGTGACGGAGGTAGGTTTGATATAACTATGTTGATGAAAGATCTTTAATTTTCGTGTGTTTATAGGAGTGCTTAAACAATCCAAATTTGGCAATAATTTATTTAATAACAAATTACCACTACCCGAAGATTGTTACCTACCAAACAGTACAAAGCTGTTTTCTCATTATTTCGTGGCGGATGCAGCGTTCCCACTAACTAAAAATATTATGAGACCCTACCCTGGTGGGTTAAATTTTGATGACGAACAAGAAATTTTTAATTATAGGCTATCCAGAGCACGACGAACTATTGAAAACGCTTTTGGCATACTCGTAGCCCGATGGAGAATTTTGCTAAACACCATTCATATGAACCCAGAAAATGCCACAAAGGTAGTTTTAGCTACAGTCACGCTCCATAACTTTGTGAAGTTGAATGATTCTGCAAAAAAATATTGTCCTAACTACTTCCTGGATTGGGAGGATGAATTTTGTGTTTTACACGACGGTGAATGGAGACGAAACATAAATCCGTTGGAATCAGCGCGAATGGGATCAAAAAACGCCACCAGATATGCTTTTAATTTACGAAACGAGTTGAAAAATTATTTATGCAACGAGGGAGCTGTATCATTTCAGTATTCCCGAATAAATTTATAAATCAATTTTTTGTTATCAAAATATATTTCATTTACTACGAGTATCACAATTTCAATTTCATTGTTTAAATAATAGAATAAATAATAAAAAAAAATAAAAAAAATAAATTTAAAAAATTTATTTGCTATTTCTTATAGCCTCCTGCGCTTGCATTAGCATGCTAACTTTGAATGAATCTCTTTCTTGTGTATTCAGTTTTTTCATGGAACACCCGATAGATTTTAAAAAAAGCTCATCTTCATCATCATCAATGTTTTTACTTTTAATTTTATTTTGAAATTGTTTCAACGTACATCGGAATTCATCTTGTAACAACTCTTCTCTTGATTTTCGTGTTTTTTGTGCATTTAATAAAGATGATGATGAAGATTCGTCATATGAACAGGAATCCTCTTCTGTAAGAGTAATATTAATTCCATCTTCGTCACTGGATATTTCCATTAAACTACAATTTTCCACCATCCTACAAAAACATAAATATTTTAAATATTTGATTTATTTTAAATCTCTTACTATAATGCATTTAATCATACCTTCTGGGTTTTAAACTATCCGATAAAAACGCCATGTGAGGATAAAATTCCCATTGAGGGGCGATGACCGCACCCGACCCCGATGGTTGAGAAATTTTTTTTCCCGCACAAATCTATCTCGTAAATAATACCATTTTGTTTTGCTGTAATACAAAAAGTTATTAGTAGTATTTTGTGCATCCCAGTTCACTAAATAAAATTAAAATTTTTAACATGTATATACATACCATCGAGTGAAAATAATTCGTTTAAGTTGTTCCAAATTTTTATTTTCCTTTTGGTGTCCATATAGTATTTATTACTTTTGTCGTATAACTCAGGGAACTTTTTAATTTCTTCAATAAAATTTTCAATGTCAAAATCCATTTTCACGCGATGTGACGATCTGAGTCTGTCAATCTCTTCTGTCAAGTAATTGTTGAGGTGCATGCTTTCCGCTCTTACGTAAAATTTTAATTTTTTTAAAAAAACGTTCCGTCTTGTCCGCTCCATTGTAACTAACCTTTCCGTTTCCAATGGAAATTATATACAACATGTCAAATTTAAATTTTTACGGAAAAGCGGAACGGAGCGGAGCGGATGCATTGTAGCTGAGGCTTTAGCGAGAAAAATATTCAAAGGCTACTGTGGTTATATAGTTATGGAAGTAAGCAATTTATAAAAAGAAACTATTTTTTCTCAAAATAATTGAATCCTGAAACGGGTTGTCCAATACGAATCACATACATAGTTTCGTTTGTTTTCGTGCCACTAATTTCTTCAATTTTTCTAAATTAGTTATTTAAAAAAATGGAAAATGATTGGATTATATAGTTATGTATCACACTGTATTATAGCATTTCCAAAAAAAAGGTATTTTTTAAAAGTCCATGCGGATAGACTTTGCGGAATAAATCTTCATATTACCTTTATTTGAGATCTATGTATACACTCGCGGTAAAAGAAAGTCGGGTATTGGACACAACATATTCATACCCCCATTTATTTCCTGTACACGTATTTCTACTTGTGAAGTAGGTACTAATTTTATGATTGACGGACTATGACGAGAACCCACAATAAACTAACTATTCTAGGAATTCATAAATAATTCGCATGAAAATGCCTTTCATATACCACAGTAAATTTTAGTTGTGCCGTATAGTTTTTCATCCTAAATCCTTTGGCAAACTGATTTAATACTTTATATATTACGTACATAGTTTGTCCTAAAAATTCATTATGTACCCAATATCTTTGTTATTGTTATACATAAGGAATTTTCCTTTAAGAATTAAATTATCCATATCCCATTTGTCCTTCGAACTATAAAACTATTTTATACATTTTAGGTTTTCCTCCTTTGCACAATGGTACAAAGTGTATATGATGCTGTGCTTGTTTATACGAGTAGTAAGGAGTTTGTTGTTATATATATTATAATCTTGGTTCGAGCGATATAGGGTGGTATACGAGATTACACACAGCACACAGAATATAAGATCAGAATCAATATCTAAAATGTTTTATGGCTGAGAATGGGGGATAAGATGGATTTTTGTTATTTTTATCTAGATATGTATATTATAGTGAAAATAGTTTAGTTTTTCAGTCACAAAATGTTTACGTACGAGTATTATATCTAGAGATGTTGTGATATACAGCAACCACACATAAGATGGGAAATGGGATTTTTCGGATCAAATACTTGCTTTTATCATTTTCCTTTTATAATTTTTTGTGTGCGCTTTGGTTTGGTTAAATTTAAAATTTAAAGCTCGAAGCAAAATTATATTCATTTGGGAATTTTTAATTTAAATTTTCTCTCAATATAAATCTACTTGTATAATAATAAGCTGTGTTATATACTCGTACATTATACGTATTATATAATGAGTATGTAGACACGACACGGAGTATATAATCGAAATAAGTAATGGCAAAAATTATTTTTTTGGTGTTAAACATCTTTATCGGATGTGGTGTATCGTAATACCAAAGTTTATTGCCTATTGTTGAGATATTGGTGCGTACTCGTACACACACGATCAAAAATTGATGAAATTACAAATTAAGTGAGATTGATTGTGGAAAATCGTAATCTAAAAAGCATTCGCTATCTCGATTTGTACATGTACCGAGTACATACAAATGAAATGTGTATATTTATGCGGTAATGAAAATTTATGAGACCCAAATAAAATGCGGGAGATAGCAAAACCAACAACAAAAATTAAAAGCTTTTTATTTTCTATATTATCCACTTTAATATAATTTAGAACAGCATAATTATCATAATATTTTTATATTATATAGCGTTTGCTGGACCAGTTTTCTGTCTGTACACAAAGTAAAAAGTCTCAGGTACACATTCGCCCGTTCTTTTCGTTTCAACCGGATGTTAAACATAATCCATTAAAAGTAAAATATTTTCGCGAGCTACGTTACACACGAAACGTTCTACGTCTTCCAGTCCCAAATGTTGTTGGTATATTATGTAAGTAGGATGAAGGCCACCGCACGTTCGTGAATTTATATTTTAATTTTTTTTTGTTGATTCAATGCCAAATTTTATAAAATTAATCTTCTTACATTTCACTTCCTCATCTCATTGATTGCTCAAATTTATGGGCTGTTTTATACGTTTGCTATGTTCATTGAAAATCCATATTGATTACGGAAAGTATCAAGAAATTTTTTGTTTTTAATTTCACAAATACATATTTATAAATCGAGAATTTTGTAATTACAATCCAATGTTTGTAGGCCATACAAAAGGAGCAATCACCATTTTATCCAATCGATTTCTTTGTTTTTCAATTAGGAGTTTCAAATACCTTACTACCTAAGGAGTGGATGGTTTTGTATACGAAAAGGCATTAAACATAATTTAGAGGTAATGATTGTACCACCAAATAGTCAGACACGTCATAATGCTGTTTTTGTATGGAAAAATATCGAGACATTTTTTGACCCCAAAAGGTAGGAAAAATTCGTATTTTTGTATGTTTTAAATTGAAATACAAAACTTTGTAACTCATAACAGTGTACAAAAGTTTTCATATTATGTAATAGTTAACGTTCATTTTAAATTCAAATATAATCATTTCTATCTTCACTCTTGATTTATGTTGCCACCATTTTGTCGGTGGTGGGTATTTTAAGAATAACGAAAAAGAGAAACAAAAATGTGTGATGAACCATCTATCTATATAATGGCTGCGGTCGAATAGTCGTGTAAATTGCACTTTTTACCTTTTTTTAACAGTGTACAGGGTAAATTGAAATACTGTACTAAATAGCAGGGTAATTGAGTTTTTGTTGTTGTGCGTTTGACGTTTTCTTTTTTTCGTATGTTTCCAATTCAAAAAGTAAGTCTACTAAACATAATGGCTTGATTTAAGAAGAAATATTAAAGACGTCCGTGAATTTAATTTGTTTTAAGATTTTTTTCGGCTTTTTCGGACAAAATATCATTTTAATGGACACCCATACAATGTTTTAAAATTGTCGTAAAACATTGTATGGGTGTCCATTAAAATGATATTTTGTCCGAAAAAGCCGAAAAAAATCTTAAATCATAATGGCTTGATATTATCAAATTAAATATTTCTTAATATTTTTTAAATATTTCTCCATGTTTTTGTGTGAATAATTTCTAAACTTTTGACAACAAGAATTATTTGGCAGTTACCAATATACCACCGAAATGAACCCTTTAAACACTATATTTTACCCCTCGATCCGTTTTTGCGACACATATTTACCAAAGAATTAGGACACTGCTTGAGGTAAATATGTTCTAAAATTTCAATTTACTGTACTAAACGATTTACCCGACTATTCGACCGCACCCAATAAATGAATTCCTGTTTGTTTGTTTGTTCCGAATGGGCGTCTCAGCCGCTCAACCGACCGCCATGAAATTTTTACCATGTACAAGTTGCATATCCAGAACCAACATTACGATATTTTGGAAGGGGCTGGACCCCGGGGTTTAGGGGCTGCGGTACAATTTTTTACCAAAATTTTAATTTTCTTTAAATTTTTCCACGAAAATGAGTTTATGGGGCTAGTTATATGAAATTACTGACATTTTCGAATCTGAGGTTCCCAGCCCTGGATCAACAATTAATTTTTACATGTATAGATACAAATATTTGATTATTCCAAAATGACTTCTCAGCCGCTCAACCGATCGCCATGAAATGTTTACCATGCAAATGTTGCATGTTCAGGACCAATCTTACGATTTTGTGAAAGGGGCTGGACCCCGGGGTCTAGGGGCCATGGTACAATTTTTTTCAAAAATTTTAATTTTTCTACGAGAATAAGTTTTGGAAAGGGGTTATATGAAATAAGAGACATGTTCGAATTCGAAGGGTCCACCCCTGGATCAAAAATTCATTTTTACATGTAAAGATACAATTATTTGATTGTTCTGAAATAACGACTTAGCCGCTTAACCGATCGCCATGAAATTTTTACCATGTATATGTTGCATGTTCAGGACTAAGCCCACGATATTTTTGAAGGGGCTGGACCCCGAGGTCTAGGGGATGTGGTACACATTTTTTCTCAAATTTCAATTTTTTTAAGATTTGTTCACGGGAATGACTTTAGGAAAGGGGCTTTATGAAATTAGTGAGATGCTCAAATCCGGAAGTCTGCCCTGGATCGAGAATTCATTTTTACATGTATAGATACAATTATTTAATGTTCCGAAATAGTGCCTTAGCCGCAAATTTAGACACCATAAAGGATATCTAGCGTGCGATTGTTATACACAAATCATACCTCTACTATAATTGATTTAATTATTCAAATTAATTTTATTAATTTAAATTTAAGGCAATCTTTCATCACTTTAACTGAAGACAAATCTCTGAACACTTATATTATCCATACTAATAATCCATTTTTACTGGTTTGACATGTACTGTTTAGTGATATCCTATTTATCATATCCTGTTTTGAAATGTACCATAGTCAGCGAGTTCTAATTTCCACATAACTTCAGAAATAATTAACATTCTATTTTAATCAACTATTGCAACCGGCGGATTTTAATGAAAATAGTAGTTTCATACTAAACGCCAATAGTTTATTACTATATTTAGTTTATTACTTAAATAATCAATGATTATTTCATAAAATCAATTCTAGGAAAGGTACTAAAAAATATTGTATGTATAAACTGATTTACTTTGAAAAGTACTAGCGTTTTATATTTGAAAATAGCATCTTCTACAAGAAACATCCCAAATTATTGTACGTGTAAAATTGCCTTAGTTTGAAAAACTTCTTTTGTTTTTCGAAATGTCATTTTCAACCACAGTTCGCGGTAAAACGTATCGAAGTGGACGTAGTTTTAATCGTTTTGAATAAATTAATATTAATTTGTGTTTCGGATGCCGTTGTTCTCGATTAGTTAGCTATATTGCAATAAAATAATTGTTGGTGATTATTTTCCAGGTATTAAATATTATTTCAAGTGAATATACATTCTTATTAGATTTAAGTGTTCAGTTTATAAACGTGTTAATCTATGATTACTTTTTGATTGTAGATAACATTTGATTTTGCTTTAAAAAAAATCCGTAAAGACATTTTCAAACACAGTTCGCGGTGAAACGTATCGAAGGGAACATTAAAATCGTTTTGATAAATTAATACTAAATTCTGTTTTGAATGCCCGTCATTCCTGATTAACTAGCTACACGTTTCATTTTTGCTTAAAAATGCCACCGAAAAAAAAGATCAATTGGGCAGGTAACTGCAAAGTCGAAGAAGATTAGAGCCGCAAGGGTGGCTGAATCAAGCGAACAGTGTGAAACACGACTTGCAAACGTTCGAAGCAGTACATCTTTTTCTAGAGCTAATGAAACAACGAACAGCGCGAAACACGACTTGAAAATGTTCGAAGCAGGATGTCTTCTTCTAGAGCTACTGAAACCATTGAACATCGTGAGGCCCGGCTGGAAGTCAATCGGTACGATATGGACGATTAATAGAAACTTTTAGAGGTGAATTAAAGTTAGCAGCATTCAATTACGAGAAAGACTATGATTACAATGTTTCAATTGGGCAAATGGAAAACATTTGTTTGTATTGTCATGCTTTAAAGTTTCACAATGAATCGCCTGGAATGTGTTGTTCAAATGGAAAAGTGAATTTGCCTCCTCTGGATGATCCACCTGAACCTCTTCTAGCTTACGTTTCCGGAACTACTGAGTTATCCAGACATTTTCTACAAAATATTCGAAAATACAACTCATGCTTTCAAATGGCATCTTTTGGAGCAACCCAAATTGTTAAGGTTTTATGCCCACCTTTAAAGTACAAGGACAAATTTATCATAAAATTGGATCACTTCTTCCTCTCTCTAACAACAACTCCAAGTTTTTACAAATTTGATTCATGGGCAACGAGGAGGCGGAGACTTATCAACGTTGTGCCATACAACGTTGTGAACAAAACTTGAAATAATATCAAGTTTACAGATTTTATTCCATGAACGCAATCATCTGGTAAATTTATTCAAAACTGCATTGGAGCAAATGACATTAGATGACCACAGAGTAGTTATTCGAGCAGACAAAACACCGTCTGGTCAACATGGAAGACGATTCAATGCTCCAACAAACAACGAAGTGGCTATTGTTATGGTCGGAACGGATTTCAACCGACGTGATATTATTATAGACAATAGACAAAATGAAAGCCTACAGCGTGTTACTGAAACCCACAGATCGTATGATGCTCTTCAGTATCCAATACTGTTTTGGCAAGGAGAAGATGGGTATCATTTCAACGTGATGCAAACTAATCCAACAACAAGTGCTGCGATGACGAAAAGGGTTTCCTGCATGAATTTTTATGCGTATCGTATTATGATTAGAGCACAACAATCAAACCACATCCTGAAGTGCCGTCAACTTTTTCACCAATTCTTTGTTGATATGTATGCTAAAATCGAAAGTGAACGACTTCTTTTCATTCGGTTAAATCAGAAAACACTTCGTTCCGCGGAATATATTCACTTGCGCGATGCAATTGCAAATGATGGAAAAGTTGCTGACATTGGGAAATTGGTCATATTACCAGCTATTTATACGGGAAGTCCAAGGCACATGCACGAATACGCTCAGGATGCCATGACGTATGTCCAAAGATTTGGACGTCCTGATGTATTTATTACGTTTACGTGTAATCCAACATGGACTGAGATTGTATATTTACTTCTAATTGGGCAATCATCGACCCATCGGCATGATCTGACAGCTAGAGTTTTCAAACAGAAACTCATAAACCTCATGAACCACATAACTAAAAATCATATTTATGGAGAACCTCGCTGCTGGATGTATTCTATAGAATGGCAGAAAAGAGGCTACCACATGCTCACATTTTGATTTGGTTAAAGAACAAGATTACTCCGACTCAAATTGATAGTGTTATATCAGCTGAATTACCCAATCCCCAAGAAGATCCGATACTTTTTGAAATCGTTAGCAAAAACATGATACATGGGCCATGTGGAACCGTGAATCCCAATTCACCTTGCATGAAAGACGGAAAGTGTTCGAAAAAATATCCCCGAAAGATGTATCAGGAAACACAAATTGGTGATTACGGATATCCACAATACCGGAGACGAAAATCCGATGACGGAGGACACACAGCCACTATCAAAGTAAACAATGTGCATCATGTAGATAATATAGTTGGATTATTCCTTACACTCCGTTACTGTCGAAAATATTTAAAGCCCATATTAACGTTGAGTACTGCAACTCGGGTAAGTCAAATAAATATGGGTCCCATTTGAAACGCGATATTTTAAAACACGAATGATCAAAACGCGATATTTTAAAATGCGATATTTCAAAACACGATATGGTACAAAACGCGATATGGCACAAAACGGGAATTTAGGATCGGGTTATATCAGTCGGGTGAAGGGGAAATTTAATTTCAGTTTATAGGAATTTAAAAATCGATAAGCGAGAGTATATAGGATCAGTATAAATCGAGTCGCTATGTTCCCGTCGCTTCGCAATGCACTTTCTGTACCATAACCCGTTTTGAAATATCGCGTTTTGAAATATCGCGTTTTGTACCATATCGCGTTTTGTCATATCTCATTTCGAAATATCGCGTTTTAAAATATCGCGTTTCGACCGGATCCGATTAATTATATATGTAAATACGTCAACAAAGGCAGTGATATGGCAATTTTTGGACTTTCGAATACAAATTCACCATTCGATGAAGTCATGCAATTTCAAATAGGACATTACATCAGCAGTAATGAAGCTGTTTGGCGAATTCTGAGTTTTAATATTCACGAGCGTTATCCAACAGTACATCTTAGTGTACACTTAGAAAATGGACAACGAGCTTACTTTACGGAAGAAAATCTGTTACAGAGAGCTGCGCAACCAACGAATACAACATTAACAGCCTTTTTTCAATTGTGCGGAACAGATTCATTCGTAAAAACGTTGCTGAATCATGAAGTACCAAAATATTATACATGCAACACGTCGAAAAAGCAGTTTTTCAGAAAAAATCAAGGCACAATTATTCGGGAGTACACTGGAATACGTGGTTCTGATGCCTTGGGTCAAGTTTATAGTGTTCATCCTAACAATACGGAGTGTTATTTTTTGAGAATGCTGCTTCATGAAGTAAGAGGATCAACGTCTTTTCAAGCACTGAGAACTGTAAATGGCGAAGTATGTCAAACCTACAGAGAGGCATGCCTTAAACTGGGCTTACTTGAAAATGATGAACACTGGGATAGTACACTAACCGAAGCATGTCTTATGTGTCGTCCAAAAACTCTTTGCAATCATATTAACAACATGCACACCTTCCGATCCTAAAGGTCTTTGGGAAAAGCACAAAGAAAGCCTTAGTGAAGATATACTTTGGCAAGCGCGTAGAACAAATCCCGATGTATGTTCAGATTTCAGCAGACATATTTAATGAAGCACTTATATTACTCAAGGATGCATGTTTATACATTAATAACAAAGTCATTTCCCAACTTGGGTTGCCAGCACCGATACGCCATGGAAACATTGTTCGTGATAGAGATCTATTACAAGAACAAAATTACGACGTTGGTCAGTTACGAGTTTTCACTGAGACTCAAAAAAGTCTCTTAGTGGATGATCAAAGACAGGCATACACTAAAGTGATGCAATACATAGCAAACGGTAACGGAGGAATTATCTTTCTTGATGAACCCGGAGGCACTGGAAAAACATTTCTTCTTAATTTGATACTTGCTGAAGTAAGACAGCAGAATTCAATCGGCCTCGCTGTTGCATCATATGGAATTGCATCTACTTTACTCGATGGAGGTCGCACAGCACATTCAACGTTTAAACTACCATTGAATTTGAATCAAGCGGATAATTTTTCTTGCAATATAACACGGAATTCGGGAATTGCCACGTTATTAAAAACATGTAAAATCATTATTTGGGATGAATGTACCATGGCACACAAAAAAACATTTGAAGCGGTTGATCGTACTTTGCGCGATTTGCGACAAAATACACAGTAAAAAAAAACGCGGTGTGAATGGAATTTAATCCGAAAAAATACTTTACATTCTATCCAATTACGTCAAATTAACTCCGCAAGGAAGGGTACTATTTTTAAAACATTCGATAGGATTAAACAATTTACTTTTTACCCCGTTTGGTGTAAAAGTAATAGTTCTTAGTAATTGACATAAAAGTAGGACAAGCGCCGATCTGGTGGAAAAAGTATAAATAATAATTTCATCCGAAAAAAGTAAATCACAATCAAAATAAAAACTCCACTGGGATAATAGAAACTTGTATCCGATCGGTGGGATATTATTTGACACCGATTCGGTGTCAGGGGAACTCCGTTTTTTTTTCTGTGCTGTGTGGTTAATTGAAATACTGAACACTAGAGTTTATAAATATTTTTAAATCCTAGTAACGGAAAATTTCGATTATTTTATGGAAAAATAAAAATTTTGGGGAGTCGAAAAAAAAATTCCAACTGTAGAGTTCTGACCTAAAACTAAAATTAAATCCGTAAAACAGTAATAGAAAATTTTTTTTAAAGAAAACTGTATGATCATAATAAAATTATGACTATGTGAATAATAATTATAAGATTAATCAACAGTTAAATTATAATATTGTAATTGTAAACATTTAAAGCTCATGTGTAGTGCATTCACATTTTCATTGTGAAAAAGGAAATATATATATATATATATATATATATATATATATATATATATATAATTATATCGATAGATATATATGTTCAAAAATTAATTTATAATTATATAAAAAAAAAAAAAACTTATAAACTATTAGTGTGTATGTTGATTAAATAATGTTCAATGTATGGTAAAAGAGAAAATAAATATAACATCATTGTAAGTACAACGGGAAAAATTAAAGAAACGGAAAAACGGAAAAGAAAAATCCAATATCATATAAGGTACTTTGATCATATAATACAACGAGGGAATCAACTATCATCAGATAAATATTGAAAAATCCACAAATTAACAATTTAGAGCTCATGTGTGTTACACACATTTTCGTAAGTGCACCAACGATTTTTTTTTTATATGTAAATAAAGACATTTTTTTTAACGTTAACGTTAATTATATTATTTGATTTAAATAAATTATAATTCATTTGTAAATAATTATATATATATATTCTTTGTTTTTTTTTATTTTATTAAGTTTCGATAATTTAATTGTTGAGGTTCTATTTCATATTTTTTGTTTACACTATATGTTTTAAATGAGAGAGTAAGTTTTCTTATTATTGATATGGGGTGAGATGAGGAAATGAAAAAAAAATATCCAATGTGTAGTGTTTAAGTGTATTTCTCGTATTAACTTTATTTTTGTAAACAATTTTTTTTTTGGTCGTGTAAAGAAATTAAATTTTTGTAACATTATTTTTATTTTATACATATATATATATATATATATTATATGCGGTATACATCAAATATTGAATAATCTCCAAAAACTAACCACGACCCATGCTGAGCTTTAGTCGGCTACAGAATACCGCAGGAGGACTTCTTATTCAGTATAAAATTTTCAGTATTCAATCGTTGTATTTGTGACGGTTGGTTACAGATGGCGCCCAAGTTTTAACTTAATAGCAACTGAACAAACAATATCTAATTTAGTAAACGGTTCAAACATAATTATTTTTTATTAGTATTTTATTTTATAAGCATCAGCATCTTTATCACAATAGTTTTGAATAAGATGATTAAAAGTTATGCTTATTATTTTATATAAAAAATTTTTTTTTGAAGCACTTATGGTTTCTTGTATAGTATTTCCGGTTTTTACTGTCGATTTTAATATGTTTAATATAAAGTATAAATGTTTCAAAATAAATTTATTTATTATTCAATTGTGTCAAGTGTTGTTTCCCTATTTAGGTTTGATTTGTACTTGTACTTTTCAATTGAATAATTTTTTTTTATAATTATTAGAGGATACATAATAATGGTTTTCTTATTAAATGATTTTCCCGTAAATAATGGTTTGATTTTCATTTAAATTTTCGAAGATATTATTATGTATTGTTAAAAAAAAAAAAAAAAATTACACGACCTATAATTATTTTATCTATTTAAAATTTTTTTTTATATTGATATTTTATTGGATATTTTTTTTTGTACTTCATCTCACCCTTATCATTATTGAAATATTTAGTTAGAAGGTTTTACTCGCTCATTGTGGTACAGTTTAACTGTTTTATTGAATTTGTTTTATTAACAGGTTTCACAATTTTCCATTTAATTTAATTTATTTGCAAGTACCATTTTAATGAAATAAATTAATTTTTTTTTCTAATCATATCGTTAATTTTAATTGTTTTATTCATTTTGTTGAAATAATTAATTACATTTCAATAAAAGTGTTGTTGTTATTTATATTTTTGGTGTTTCGGTCATTATTATTATTTATTTATAAACTCTGGTGTTCTGTGTAGGTATTTTAAACACACAGTATCGTTAAAAGTGTTGGTTTTAATCATTTTCGTTTAATTTAATTATTGTTATAATGAATCCGGAACATTTGGACTTCGAAGAGGTAGAACTAGAATGTTTAGTGCGAGACATTGAAGGTTCTCTGGGTCAAAAATTAAATAAATTAAAGGAACGTTTTGGTTTAGAAATATTACATACTTCATTAGTTCCAAATAAGGCTCATGAAGGAGCGCGTAAAAATCCAAAATTAGAAATTAGCAAAATTATTCATAAATTCCAAGGTGTATGTGAGTTATTTGATCAAGCGTTGGCAAGCAATAATGTGGACGAATTATTACAGTTACAGAGCAAATTAATTCATATACATGGTAGATTATTTAGATTAAAATATTCAAAAGTGGTAACTGAAGAGGTTAATAATACACTAACAAAATGTAATAAATTTTTAGACATAATCAAGACATCAGTAAACAATAATAAAGTTTTAAATGAATCAATTATCAGTTTCGAGCATTACAATTGTCAAATGACGAATTTAGTGATAATGATTCTTTTGAAACTGTATCCCAAGGTAGTTTTCTAAATTTTGATAAAGTTGGTATGGAATCTTCTAAATTTGTAAATTATTCTTTTTCGGCACCAATAGATAACAATATTAATTTATATAATAATTCATCAACATTTTTCAAGCAAAATGAAAATTTCAAAATTCCTAAATGTGGTAATAACTTTGATTCTGATGTGTTGTCTCAAAATCAAGGCAATTTACAAATTCCAAATTCACAACAAACATTTACACATTCAAATACTAAATTATTTAAAGTTCTTCCTTCAAAATGGAACATTTCTTTTGATGGATTTAATTTGAGTGTCTCAGCAAAACGGTTTCTTTTCAAAGTTGAGTATTTGGCTAAATCAAATTGTATTTCTGATGTTCAGTTAGTACAAGATTTCAATTATTTGCTCAAAGGGATAGCATCTGATTGGTATTGGACTTTTATTGAACGAAATCAGAGTATTAGTTGGACAGTACTTAAGGAAGAATTTATTAAGCGTTTTCAGGACAGGCGTACGGATATGGATATTCGTAGGCAAATTGACAATCGAAAACAAAAATTAGGAGAAAGCTTTGTAGCATTTTACAATGAAGTACTTTCGATTGCGTTGCAGATGGAGTGTCCTATTTCAGATTCTGAATTGATATATTTCATGAAACAAAATATGCGTGCAGGACTTCAAGATAAAATAACAAATATAAATTTCAATAGTATAGACGAATTAGTTCGTTGTTGTATGGCTTATGAGGACACATGGAAACGAACGGGATATTCTCCTGAACTTTTGTGTCAACAACCTCGCAAATATATAAATGAAATGGATTATCAATCGTCCATAAATATTGACCAAAAGGAAGTGTTAGCGTTACATTCAAATCGTCAGGATAACAATTTACCAATTTTATCGTCGTCTCCAGTACAAAAATTACCATCAAAACATATTTGTTGGAATTGTAGCAGAAATGATCATATTTTTAAAGAATGTCCATATCCAATTAACAGAAAATTTTGTTTTGGTTGTGGATATAATGGAGTTCTAAAACCTCAGTGTTTTAGATGTAAACCAAAAATTTCGGAAAACTCTCAGAGGGGGATGGGTTCCATGAATTTCATCCCCAGAATATTAACCAAGTCGGAGGAAGTCGCGTGCAACACGGATCCGGAGTTACAAGCACGACAACAACCCCATTACCGTTAAATAATATACATTGTAATAATTTTTCGCATTATAAACAAATTTATAATCAAAATTCTAAAACGATCAGAAATATTAGATACTGGAAAAATCGACGTCTGCTTAAAAGGCAAATTATTGAATCGCTAATTTCAGACAGTAGCGATGGTAGACCTTATGCGGAAGTTGAAATTTTTGGTACTATTTATTCTGGTTTGTTGGATAGTGGAGCAAATATTTCAATATTATAGGTAAAGGTAGTGAAAAATTTTTGCAAGATTCAAAAATTAAGTTTAGACATATGCCGTCAGTGGTTAAAACGGCAAACGGTAAATGTGAAACCATTCTTGGACATATACGTACACCCGTTTCGTTTGCAGGCAAAACGTCTATATTAACGTTACATGTTGCACCAAATTTAAGTCAACATTTATATTTAGGAGTTGATTTTTGGCAGGAATTTGGTTTAAAAATATCTATTTCTAAATCATCACCACAGCGTTCAATCATAATTCAAAAATTAATCCAAATTCTAAATTGTTTGATGTATGTGAAACCACTTTGATCAATCTATCAAATCAGCATGATTTATCTGAGGAGCAGAAAAATATAATCAATAAGGTTATCAAAGAGTTTCCTTCATCAAATGTTTTAGGTTTGGGTAAAACTTCGTACTTGTCACATGCAATTGATGTAGGTGGTGCAAAACCAATTAAACAAAGGCATTATATGGTATCTTCTGCTGTACAGGAAAAGATGTATCAGGAGTTGGATAGAATGTTGTCGTTAGGAGTCATCGAGGAGAGCAGCAGTTCATGGTGTTCACCGATTGCAATGGTATCAAAGGCAAATGGTAAAGTTCGGCTTTGTCTTGATGCAAGGAAGGTGAATGAGGTGACAGTGAAGGATGCTTATCCCTTGCCCATAATTGATGGTTTGTTAGGACGCCTTGACAATACTAAATTTATTAGTAGTATTGATTTAAAGGATGCGTTCTGGCAAATTCCTTTAGATGAGGGATCAAGGGATAAGACAGCTTTCACTGTTGCTGGCAGACCTTTGTATCAATTCAGAGTTATGCCATTTGGTCTTTGTAATGCTCCGCAAACATTGTGTCGACTTATGCATCGAGTGATACCCCATGAATTGCATACTCAAATCTTTGTCTACCTAGATGATCTTTTGATAACGTCTGAACATTTCGATGAACACATTTCTTTGTTGTATAAGGTTGCGGGATTTTTAAAGAATGCAAACTTAACAATTAATGTGGAGAAAAGTAAATTTTTATTAAAAGAAATTGCATATCTTGGCTATTTAGTTGGTGATGGAGTAATTAAAGCAAATCCCGAAAAGGTGTCAGCAATTGCATCATATCCAACACCTAAAAATGTTCGCCAGATACGCCGATTTTTGGGCATGACTGGTTGGTATAGGCGATTTATATCTCGGTATTCGGAAATTGCAGAGCCATTGACGAATTTATTAAAGAAAAATAAAAAATTTATTTGGACGGATTCGGCTGAAAAATCATTTAGTGATTTAAAAGATGCTTTGTCAACTGCTCCTGTTTTATGTCATCCCGATTATAAGCAACATTTTTATATTCAGTGCGATGCATCATGTACCGGTGTAGGAGGTGTCTTATTTCAGAAGTCTTCCAGCGGCGATGAACGTCCTATTGCATACTTTTCTCAGAAACTTAACACAGCACAGCGCAATTATAGTATTACATAATTAGAATGTTTAGCGGCTGTGTTAAGTGTCAAGAAATTTAGGCAGTATGTAGAAGGATTACCTTTTACCATTATCACTGACCACGCTAGTTTGAAGTGGTTAATGGGACAAAGGGATCTTTCTGGACGTCTCGCTCGCTGGAGTCTCAAATTGCAGGGTTTCGATTTTACTATTGAATATCGCAAAGGAAAAGACAATCTCGTGCCTGATGCATTGTCACGTAATCATGCAGATGAAATTGAAACTTTTAATGAGCTTTTAGATCAACGTAATTTCATTTTAGATTTAGATTCTGATGTTTTTGCTGATCCAAATTATCAATCAATTATACAAAATTTATCTGATAATCCTGATCTTAAAACAAATTTGAAAGTTGAAAATAACAAAGTTTTTATTAACACATCTGGCATAAAGGAGTTAAATTTAAATACCGATATTCCAAACTGGAAATTGTATGTTCCCGAACAGTTAAGAATAAATATAATAGAACAATATCATTGTCCTCCAAGTGCAGCTCATACAGGGATTGAGAAATGTATAGAGACTATTCGTCGGTATTATCATTGGCCAGGTCTAGTAAAAGATGTACATAATTTTATCAACCTTTGTGATGTTTGTAAAGAATGTAAGGCTACTAACAGTTTAACTCGACCTCCAATGGGAAATTATCATGAAGTGTACAGACCTTGGCAAAAGATATTTATCGATTTTATAGGACCATTTCCAAGATCTAGAAAAGGTAATTGCTATATTTTTGTAGTTCTTGATCAATTTTCCCGATTTATGGTGGCTGAACCAATGCGAGATGCTACGTCTAATAATGTAATTCAATTTTTGGAAAATCGAATATTTAATGTTTATTCAGTTCCTGAATTTTTACTTAGTGACAATGGTAAACAATTTACCAGTAATATATTTAAGGAATTATTAAAAAAATATGACATTAAACATATTCGTACACCTAAATATCATCCACAATCAAATACATCTGAAAGAGTAAATCGAACAATTATTGCTGCAATAAGGTCTTATGTAAATGAAAATCACGTTAATTGGGATCTTCATTTGCATTCAATTGGGTCAGCTTTGAGAAACGTTATTCATAGTAGTACAAATCATTCCCCACATTTTATAGTTTTCGGTCAACATCACATTAATCATGCGTCAGAATATAAGTTGCAACAAATTTTGAAAAGTCTAAATGATAGAGAAGTGCATATGTCTAATGCTGATAGACTTACAGTAGTTCAACAACAAGTACTAGATCATTTACGAAAGTCATATCAACATCATTCACACACATATAATTTGCGAACGCGTAATCGATCTTTTCAAATTGGACAACAAGTTTATGCTAGAACATTTTTTCAAAGTAGTGCAGCAAACAAAAGATCAGCAAAATTAATGCAAAAATTCAAAAAAGCATTGATTAGGAAATTGGTAGGCACCGTAGCATACGAATTGATTGATGAGAAAGGTAAGAGTTTAGGTGTCTATCATGCTAAGGACATTCGAAATTGAAAGAATAAAATTGTTTGAAAAAAAAATACCCGGCTTTGAGACATCTCTAGGGTGTAGGTCGTCCCCACGATTGAAACATTTCAATCGTGAAATGTTTCACGTTATACGAATCCAACCTGTAAGTATATACTGTGTGGTTAATTGAAATACTGAACATTAGAGTTTATAAATATTTTTAAATCCTAGTAACGGAAAATTTCGATTATTTTATGGAAAAATAAAAATTTTGGGGAGTCGAAAAAAAAATTCCAACTGTAGAGTTCTGACCTAAAACTAAAATTAAATCCGTAAAACAGTAATAGAAAATTTTTTTTTAAAGAAAACTGTATGATCATAATAAAATTATGACTATGTGAATAATAATTATAAGATTAATCAACAGTTAAATTATAATATTGTAATTGTAAACATTTAAAGCTCATGTGTAGTGCATTCACATTTTCATTGTGAAAAAGGAAAAATATATATATATATATATATATATAATTATATCGATAGATATATATGTTCAAAAATTAATTTATAATTATATAAAAAAAAAAAAAACTTATAAACTATTAGTGTGTATGTTGATTAAATAATGTTCAATGTATGGTAAAAGAGAAAATAAATATAACATCATTGTAAGTACAACGGGAAAAATTAAAGAAACGGAAAAACGGAAAAGAAAAATCCAATATCATATAAGGTACTTTGATCATATAATACAACGAGGGAATCAACTATCATCAGATAAATATTGAAAAATCCACAAATTAACAATTTAGAGCTCATGTGTGTTACACACATTTTCGTAAGTGCACCAACGATTTTTTTTTTATATGTAAATAAAGACATTTTTTTTAACGTTAACGTTAATTATATTATTTGATTTAAATAAATTATAATTCATTTGTAAATAATTATATATATATATTCTTTGTTTTTTTTTATTTTATTAAGTTTCGATAATTTAATTGTTGAGGTTCTATTTCATATTTTTTGTTTACACTATATGTTTTAAATGAGAGAGTAAGTTTTCTTATTATTGATATGGGGTGAGATGAGGAAATGAAAAAAAAATATCCAATGTGTAGTGTTTAAGTGTATTTCTCGTATTAACTTTATTTTTGTAAACAATTTTTTTTTGGTCGTGTAAAGAAATTAAATTTTTGTAACATTATTTTTATTTTATACATATATATATATATTATATGCGGTATATATCAAATATTGAATAATCTCCAAAAACTAACCACGACCCATGCTGAGCTTTAGTCGGCTACAGAATACCGCAGGAGGACTTCTTATTCAGTATAAAATTTTCAGTATTCAATCGTTGTATTTGTGACGGTTGGTTACAATGTGTAAAAGTAAAACGTAGTAAATTAATTTATTAAAAAGTCTATTATAGTATAACTTCAGATGTGGAGTAATAACCAATAAATTTTAGTGTACAGTGTTTTACGGAATAATCTATTGGAGCAATAAAATGGGTGATTTTAAAAAATTTAAGCGACAACAATTGATTGAGGCTCTGAGTGAGCGTAGTATTGTTTTTTATCGATGGCTACTGTGTCGCAATTTTCAGATATTGAGCATGCCATCGCTAAGTTTACAGGTGATGACACTTATTGTATTAAAAAGTGGATTGATGATTTCGAGCGCGTTGTGGCACCATTGAATTGCGACGGGAAATTTCGATTTCTTAGTGCACGCCGGTTATTGGATAGGACTGCAAAATGGTTTTTACAAACTATGAAATTTAAATCTTGGATGGATTTGAAAGAGAAGTTGTTGAAAGAATTCGATCTTGTTCAGACTCGTCAATAAATTTATCAGTTGCTAGGCACCCGTAAATTCAAAACAAGTGAATCATTGCGGCGATATGTCATTGGCATGCATTAGATTGGTGGTCCAGCGCAAGTAGATGGCACTGACTTGATCGATTTTGTTATCAGGGACTACGGGATCATAGTGTTGTATAGTGTATACCGCCATTACAATCGAACAATTAAAAGCTCTTCTTCCACGATATCAAAGCCTCAAAGCACAAACGCTAACCAAACTGGTAACAACATCATCGTACATTACTAACGCATCTTCTACTTCTGCAGCAAGAGTCTCGTCAAATAACCATAGATCGGTGCGCGATGCTACAGTAATTCTGCATATGGACACATGACTAAAGACTGCAATAAAGTCAACTCGGAACCAGGAGGTTGTTTCAAGTGTGGATTAAACTGGCACATCATTAAGGATTATCCAACCAAAACTCATCATTAATAAAGTTGCTGCTATTGCTGAATTTGATGCTGACAACAGTGATCCAGAACAACAAGAGATAAATTCTGCTTTAGCTCCCGTACAATTGGTAAGTGTCGCTTTCCTTCACAGTAGCGGACGAAGTACAGATTTTAATAAGTTTTATTCATTACTTGATACGGGTAGTCCGGTTAGCTTTATCCATCTCTCTATTGTTCCGGATGATTTGTGTAGCTCAAAGCAAATTTACTCAAACTATCGTGGATTAGGTAACACCAAATTGTTTATTCACAGGATTGTCCCGATTATTATCAAATTCTATCGAATCGTGAAAACGATGTCTCTTTTAATTATGTCAGATGCTGTATTGTCTGTGCCTATATTACTTGGTCGGGATTTTATGGATGTATTTGGAATTTTTTGTCATTAAAACCGGACAATGTATCATCAAATATTGAATTAAATAAAAATTTGAATAAAATCGTTATTTTGAATAGAACTTATTCCTGTGTTTCTGATGCTACTGTTGTAAATGAGTCTTATTACACTGAAAGTTGTTCGTCACGTTCTTTGACTGAAGTTCCGATCGTTTCAGCTAGTTTGACCGAGTTGACAGTTGAGCCTGAGGTAGATGCATTACCATATATTTTTAATATTAGTGTTGAATTGGATATTTCCGATGTTTCCGCTATTTTTATTAATACCAGATTGAGTCCTTTATACCAGGACAGTTTACTTAGAATACTGGATGAAATTATATGAAAAATGAACGGTATATATCTGTTACGACTACAAAATGAAAATTAGATTGATCTCTGATGTGCCAATTCATTGCTCACCAAGACGATTGTCATTTCGCGAGGAAAATGAAATTAACCAAATTATTAATGATCTATTGAAAAGAAACACTGTACGTCCAAGTAACTCGACATACGCATCACCTATCGTGCTCGTATAAAACAAAAAGTGATGAGACACAGATGTATGTCGACTATCGGGCATTAAATAAATTAACTATTGGCGACAATTATCCACTTCCGCTTATTGAGGACTGCTTAGAGTACTTGGAAGAAAAAAATACTAAGTACTTGATTCGTGCAGTGGTTTTCACCATGTCAAAATGGCAGAAGATTCAATTTGTTATACATCGTTCGTAACACCTCAGAATCAGTTTGAATATCTTGACATGCCGTTTGTACTTAAAAATGGTCCCAGTAGCTTTCAACGGTTTATTTCCGGTGTTTTAAGAGATTTTATTGAATCCAGACTCATCATTGTTTATATGGATGATATTCAGATAGCAACTAAGACGATTTCGGAACATTTTGATTTGTTACAAAAAGGTTTGCGGATAATTAGTGAATATCGTATGAAATTGAAATTATCAAAATTCAAATTGAGATTGAGTACTTGGGATATCTGGATGTCGTGATGGCACACGACTGTTCAGAAAAATTAATCCATTCCAACTGTTACGGTGACACCTAGAATAGAATAGAATAAGTTAATTTCATTAATTGTTCAATGACATTTATAATTTATACTCAACATTTAGGCGTATTTCTATACTAACATATTTGCTGCGCATTTAGGATTATTCTAGAAACAAATATTTTGGTATATAAAGGCGCGCGTTGACGTGTATTGCTGAGTATTATTTTAAACGTGATACAGTGAAGGTTAAATAGAAAGATTATTAAAGTGATTATTAAAGCGATTATTAAAGTGATAATTAAAAAGTGTGTTATAAGTGTAATAATTAATTGTGAATTTTGTGTTGTATAATAAATTGTGTTGTGTAAATAAATTGTGTGAGTTCAAATTTGAATCAGTGTATTTATTCACAATCCAATGATTCGAACCTTGAGTGACAAGGCAAAATCGTAACAATTGGTGACAGCGGTGGGATTGTGAATAATAAGAAAAATGATTCTCTACGGATTAAAGCTTGCGCAATTAAAAGAGCAACTGACACGGCGAGGTTTGGCCAGTGAAGGCACAAAAGCTAGTTTGGTGGAGCGACTACGTGAGGCCATGGAGAAGGACGGTTTAAATCCAGATGTGTATGATTTCGAGGAGGACAACACGGATGAGGTCAGTGTGGACAAGAAAGAAAAGGAAGAACAAACGATGGTCGGAACAACACAAAACCCATCCGGAAGTTTTGATTTATCGCAGTTAATGGCTGCTATGAATCAAATGATGGGACAACAGTTGGTTGGAGTTAAAAATGAGATACAATTGTCGAACCAGGAAATGAAACGACAGATGTTACAAGTAGAGCAACAAGGGGCGGACATTAAACATCAAATGAAATTGTCGAACCAGGACATGAAACAGCAGATGGAGCAACAAGGGGCGGACATTAAAAATCAAATAGAAGATGGCCAAAAGAAAATGGACGAGCGGTTTCTGGAGTTATCTTCTACACTACACGGTAAAGTGGAAAAACTACAAACAGAAGTACACGCGGAAATTCAAAATGTTAAAGGGGAGGTTCAACGTCTCGAGAAGGAGCTCCAAGATGTCAAGGCGAATGGAACGACACATCAAGTGATCCAGCCGGTTAATGCAGTTAAGATAAAACCACCAACATTTGATGGAACAACATCCTTCAGTATTTTTAAGTTCCAATTCGAAACGGCCATTAAGCAAAATCAGTGGATTGAAGAACAATGTGTTGCAGCGTTAATTGTGGCTCTTAAAGGCGAAGCGGCAGAAACATTACAAATCATTCCCGAGCAGGAACGGAACGTTTACATGGGAATTATGAAGGCGTTAGATCGAAAATACGGAAGTGACCACAAACGAGAAATCTATCGCATGGAATTGAAGGGTCGATACCAAAGAGGAGGAGAATCGCTACAGGAATTTTCATCGGCAATTGAGCGGCTCGCGCATTTAGCACATTCAAATATGTCGGCCGATTACATGGAGCGAATTAAAATAGATGCATTCATTGACGGTATTCGAGATCCTGAGACGCGCAGAGCGGTGATGTTGTCACCTAAGGCAACTTTCACGGAAACCATCGCTTGTGCGTTAACAAACGAAACTGCGCAAACCATCATCAAACCAGCAAAGAAAATTCGCCGAGTGGAGATTGATTCCAGAATAGACACTGCGCGGGCTACGCCAAGGTTCAGAGATGGAAGTGGCAGGATTAAATGCTGGGTATGTGATAGAATGGGTCACATCTTACGGGACTGTTGGGAGATTAAGAAGAAACGAGCAAGGTCGCCATCTCCTATGAAGCGCAGATCAAACGAGGAGCAGGTAGAATCCAGGAAGGAGGGTCGGATGACATTGGAGTCGTTAAAAAGAGACAGCTTGAAGGAGCAAAAGCTGACTCCCACAACCGATTGCCCCATAACGTCCATCCAAGTTTCGAGAGTAGAAAGAGGCGGTGACAGCTTGACAGATGAAGCCAATATTGAACATCGAAAGGAAAGCGCACATGGAAATGCCGACACGTTATTAAGAAGACCATGTCCCGCGGAATGCAAGAATTGTGGGCATGTGGAGGTCAAGGAAAACATCGTCGATATTCGACTCATGCAAGCGTTACCTGAGGAGCAATGGACTGATGAAATGATCAAGAAGGAGCAATTACGGGATGCTGACCTATCATTCATCATGAAACATAAGGAAAAGGAACACCGGCCCACATGGAGTGAGATAGCTGACAAAACTCCCATTGTAAAAGCATATTGGGTTCAATGGGATAGCCTCCACATAGAAAATGGTTGTTTAAAACGAAAGTGGGAAAGCACGGATGGTAAAATAAAACAATTGTTGGTAGTGGTGCCAAAAGATCGGATAGCGGAAATCCTCAAGGAATATCATGGAGGAGCAAGTGGAGGTCACCTAGGGATTAATAAAACATTGGCCAAAATCCGACAACGTTTCTACTGGTCCGGATGTAGACAGTCAGTAGTAGAGTGGTGTCGAAGATGTGACCAATGTGCGGCAGTAAAGGGACCAGCACGAAAAAGCCGTGGAACCATGAAACAATATAATGTCGGGGCACCATTTGAGAGAATTGCAATGGATGTGGCGGGGCCATTTCCGACCACCGAGAGCGGCAATAAATATGTGCTAGTAATAATGGATTATTTCAGCAAATGGCCGGAAGTGTACCCCATACCCAATCAGGAGACAACAACAATAGCTGATGCCGTGGTCAACAATTGGATTAGCAGATTTGGTGTACCTATGGAAATTCACACGGATCAAGGAAGGAATTTCGAATCGGTGGTATTTCAGGAGATATGTCAGATGCTTGGAATCAATAAAACAAGAACGACGCCTTTACACCCACAATCGGACGGTATGGTGGAAAGATTCAATGGCACATTGGAGGAATTTCTAGCAAAGGTTGTGGAAAGGAACCAACGCAACTGGGATCGACATATACCGATGTTCCTGATGGCCTACCGATCAGCGGTACATGACACAACAGGAGTGACACCAGCTAAAACCATATTTGGGAACAACCTGCGATTACCGGGAGATTTAAAGTTTGGAGCTGTTCCATCAGCAGCTCTATGCGGACAGGATTACGTCGACCGAATGAAAGAGGATCTTAATGAAATACATCAATTTGTACGGGAGAAAATTCGAATATCAAGTGATCGAATGAAAGCTCGATATGACATACGAGCAAATAATCAAGGCTTCGAGGAAGGGCAATTGGTATGGCTTCACAACCCGCAACGGCACAAGGGATTATCACCGAAGTTGCAACCCACATGGGAAGGACCTTACACTGTCATTAAAAAGTTGAACGACGTGGTTTATCGCATACAGAAAGGACGGAAAGGTAAACAAAAAGGTGGTGCATTTAGAGCGTTTGGCGCTCTACAGAGGAGGTGATCTGGATCCTGTTCGGGACGAACAGGCTTAGGTGGGGGTAGTGTTACGGTGACACCTAGAATAGAATAGAATAAGTTAATTTCATTAATTGTTCAATGACATTTATAATTTATACTCAACATTTAGGCGTATTTCTATACTAACATATTTGCTGCGCATTTAGGATTATTCTAGAAACAAATATTTTGGTATATAAAGGCGCGCGTTGACGTGTATTGCTGAGTATTATTTTAAACGTGATACAGTGAAGGTTAAATAGAAAGATTATTAAAGTGATTATTAAAGCGATTATTAAAGTGATAATTAAAAAGTGTGTTATAAGTGTAATAATTAATTGTGAATTTTGTGTTGTATAATAAATTGTGTTGTGTAAATAAATTGTGTGAGCTCAAATTTGAATCAGTGTATTTATTCACAATCCAGTGATTCGAACCTTGAGTGACAAGGCAAAATCGTAACACAACTTTGCTCTTGCTGGGGGCACCTACTGGATAATAGACACACCAGGGTGTCTCCACTAATTAATAATGTACTAATAATAACCCAATACTACATCTGTAAACACCAAAACCAGTGGTGTTTGGTATTGGTATATATTGTACTGAAAAAAACAAATTGTAATCTAGTTTTTTGATACAAGGCGCTCGGTACGCATTAAATAAATAAAAAGAAAAAAAGGAAACAACAAAAAAGGTTTTTTGTTTAATTACCAACCCAAACAACGACCAAGCTGCAGTCATATTGAAGCAATCTGGCATTACCCATTACCTTCGAACGCCAAGCAGGTTCTCATACTTCCGACGCTTCATTCCATTTTTTTCAAAAAATTGCAAAACCGCTTCTTGATTTGGTTAAACAAAATAACAACTTCCGATTCGCCGATGAGTGTATGCAAGCTTTTACCATATTACGATATCAGTTGTCTTCTGCTCCGGTGCTTATGCTCTATACAGTCCAGTACGCGAGACTGAGTTGCACTGCGATGCTAGTGCTTTGGCATACGGTAGTGTGTTGTTGCAAAAACAGGAAGACCGGAAATTGCATCCAGTGGCATATTTTTCAAAGCGTACGACGGTCCCTGAATCTCAATACCATAATCTCGAACTAGAAACCTTGGCTATCATTAATTCGTTGCGTTGTTGTTTCCGGGTGTATTAAGAAGGAATCCCATTTGTAATTGTTACTGATTGCAACTCGCTTACAATGACGTTAAGTAAGAGGAATGTTATAATGCTCGTATTGCTCGTTGGGCTCTCGATCTTGTGAATTATACTTATACAATTGTTAAGACCAGCTCAACATGTATATATAATTATATAATACTAGCTGACCCGGCGAACTTCGTACCGCCTCAAAATCAATAAATCTTGTTTAAAGTTATTAGCTTAATTAGATTGAGTTTTTTATTAAGATAAAATGAATACTCCAAATTAACTAAATTCAATGAAATTATAAAAATCAAACTGAAATATATTTTAATTACATTGAAATGAATGTAATTCACGTGGCAGCAAGGCTTTCGTTTTATTGAATTGAATCGAAATGATTCGCGTAGCATTGTTGCACTACTTTCTTTTAAAATATTTGCTGGGTGGGTTGCGATAGAGTCGATTCCCTTCAGTAAAGCACCTTGTGATATACGACATTTTTTGTTTTATTGTCAGGTGCGAGAACGAATAAAGCGGATGGTTTACCGACACGTGGACATGCCACGTACAATTGGCCCTGAGAGAAACATTAATTTTCTAGATTCAGGCCACAAACACTCAAGGATGGGCCTTGTGATTTGTTGATCGTCATGGCGAATGCAAGACGAATCGGAAATTGAATTCGTTTAAACTCGAATGGCATATCGGTTGGGATCATCAGAATTCTCGTAATGAGAACTTCTTCACCTTTGAACTTTCCTTAGAGTATCGTCGCGTCAATCACATTGCCCATGAGTTTTCTCAAAACCAAACGCGTCCCGTTACATAGTTTTGGTTGATTCAGGTTTCGTAGTGTGATGATTACCGAGCCAACATTTAGTTGTAAATTGTGCGGTGGCAAGCCAGGTAGATCCAATGAGTTTAAAAATTCAGTTGGATAGTTGGTTGCTTCGTCTTCGTTTGTCACACAGTCGATAGATTTGGAGGAATTAAGTGGACCAACGATTAGATTTTGTATTGTGAAATTTAAGTGATCCACATCTTTGTTCTTTGCCGCAAGAATTACTCGTTCACTCACCCAATTGTGATTTTTGTGGTTAGTAATGATGTTCGGGAACACTTTGTTGATGAGCTTGTCCTTCGTTTAGACAAAATTGCAAAAGTTCTGAGGAAACGAAATCAATCCGTTCGATTTGTCGACCGAAACACGGCCATTACTGATAGTCAGCAATTGCTTGGAGAAATCTTCGGCAGATGGATCGTTTAACCACAGACAATCAAATTAAATTCTTCGTGCTAAAAAATGAAAACAAAATATATTTCTGATAATTCCAATGTCATCGTTGTATACATATACGCAAAAGTGGCGAACGAATGGGCTACGCCGATGCCCTTATGCCCAGCAAACAAACGTTGATAGCAGTATGAAACAGATTGAACCATTCCCAGTATGCAATTATTCCACTGTGTGGGAAAAACTGCTCAAATGTCGTACAAAATTCCGTACTACAAAATATCAAAGACACAAAAATATTGATTTTGGAGAAAAATAATTGTTTTTCTCTTTCTATTTCGCGGTAATATTATTTTCGTTTTATAAGTTCCGATTGTATCTTTTATTTTCAGTTTCTTCTGACAAGTCGACGTGCACGGTTGCACTACATAATTAAATTTTTTTTCTTTAAAGTGTTGTGTTTCATTATAATGTTTTCTATTTGTTAAAGTAAATAGTTTTAAATTTAAGTATAAAATAATAATTATTAAGTTATTTAGTGATCGCGATGTTGGACTAAAAAGGTAATAGAAATCTGTCTCACAATGGCGTCGTCCCGAAATACATTTACGTTGTAAATTTTCAATGCATTTTTTTCTTTTCAAGATCGGTTGTGCTTGTTGGGATGTTCAATTGGATGCGCGTATGGTGAACAAACCAGACGTATGGTGAACGTGCTTAAAATTTAATTTATAAAATTTGTGTTATAAAATTTAATTGTGTATTTTTGTGCTAATAAAAAATTAATATTTATTTTATTATAAATGGAAAATTTTGTTTTATTTCAAATAAGAATTATTATTTATTCCAATAGGAAAATATATACAAACACGTGCTTTTTGTTTCTGTGTTTTTTTTTCTCTTTTTAGTTGGGATTCACACCGACACCGGAATTTTTGTGACACTTTTCTTTGGCGGGGAGTACGAATTTCCGCGTGATATACATGGTTCTTTCCATAGAAGCAGTGTGGTTTTAGAACGCGAATGTAAATGGAATTCCGTCTGCATTGCATATTGGGATTTGCACACGTCGAGGTGAGAAAACAAATAAATTTACTTCGGTTTCTTTTATAATGCATACAGATACACTGCATATTTACCCCCACTTAATTTCTTGTTTATCAATTTCATTTAGAAAAATTTCTATTTCATTTTTATCAGTCTGGAGATTTCATTTGATGTGTGAGCTGATGCAGAATCTACTTAAATATATATTTAAGTAGCTTCTGATGGATGTGTAAAATATTCATTGTACATGGTATGATGTTTATTTTACAAGTGTTTTCAGGTGGAGAATACATGGACAACATATAAAATGAGTATACAAAATTAAAAATATGTAGTTGAGAGTGTGTACACTTGATATATACAACAAAACATAAAAATAAAAAATATTGTTTCTAGTTAAACCGTTAAGTTAGCGTAGGGGAAAGAAAACCGAATTTACGATCGGCAAAAATACGAAAAGCATGGAATTAGGTGCATCAATTTGAAGTAAAAATTGAGCGCTCTAATTATATGCTGTTTATGCGCTCATTGTGCGCTGATTTGTACTACTGGGTGAAAACGTACTGAACCAATTATATAGAAGAAACGAAACGAAAACGGACCAAATATAAATGGACGGAGAAATTGATTCAATTCAATTTGCTTTCGTCTCGTTTTTGTGGTTATACACTATCGGTTATGTTTTTTTTTGTTATCCTTAATAGCACTTATGTCAAATTGTCAAAATATTTTATATTTTATATAAATTTATACATTTTGTTACGCAATCAATTTTTTTCAAATCAAACTCATACGTCAAACAACATATAGATTCATTCAGCTTGTGTCGTTTTGATATGGCTTGTTTTACACTTAACTATGTGACTGTACTATAATATTATTATTGTTAAGACTTAAGTACAAAAATATTTTTGTACATAGGGCTGTAGAATTCTGCAAGTATATATTGATTAACCGGATTTCTATGGATCGAAAATTAATTGTGATGGTATGGATTATATAATTTTGGTTGGGGGAAGTCAAAACCAACAACAATTAAAAGCCCTGAACAAAGTCTGAAACGCAGATACCAATATACAACAAACTACAGAAGATTGTGTTGTTTACACTAACAATCAAATGTTAATTTTTTTCTTTCGCACCACTACTTATTAAACTAGTGCGCACATACGATGTACAAATACATTCTAATACAACCATCTATAGTGTAGTTTTTTCTGTATTTGTTGCAATAGCATGGCTTTATATTGTTGTTGGTTTTGGGGAAGTCAACGAAAAAGAAAAATTTTGGATGATCGGGTGTGGTACTTAACCATTGTGACCGAGCAGTACGCTCAATATAAAATGTAGATAACTAAAATATAAAGTGAACAAGAAAAAAAATATAATAAAATTTTGTGGGTATTTTGTGAAAATTCAGTTGAATTGCAATAAACATTGAAACAAAAAGGAAAACTTTAATACAAAAACCTGAGTAACAGTGAATAACTAAAACTAAATATAAATAAAGTGCGAACTAATAATTCGAGCACGAACAGTTAAAAAAAAAAATAAGAAAAAAAATTGTTTTACCGAGCATGTGCACTTAGAAATTATAACAGTGTTTAATGCTATCATCGAGCAATATATATACAAGAGAAATCAAGTAGTGCAAATTTTAGAAGCAGGTTTTTCCGAGGTTCATCTATTTTATAGTTTTAATATATTTATATACACAAATTTCATTTTTTTCTATATTTAATCCATATATACGTATCTTATTAACATATCGGCATAGTTATTTTATATTTTATTGTTCTTGTTATAGGTTATATAAAGATTGCCAAAAGTAAAATAGATTAACCTCGGAATCTCTACATGAGTCCCCTTATGTATATTTTGCTTTATGATGATATACATGTACGACATCATATCAGTGTATGGACATTAGTTATCCTAGATAACTTAAATTAATTATTTTTCCTAAAATATAACTATACGAATAATAATATAAATAATATGAATATATATAAAAATATTAATCCGCATACATATCGTTATACAATACGTATGCAAACGTACGTGATCAAGGTAAAACCGATCACGCTCAAGCTAATCGCCGTTAAAGTGACCAAGTAAGTTTTCCGTTGGTTACGAAGTTTGCTGATTGTTAATGTTACGACGAGATTTACCAAGGAGGAGGCCAAAACCTAAAATATCGGATCCGCAACGCTTCGGATAATCCATACAAATGAAATCGCAAGTTTTTATATTATTATATTTAATACTTTTCTAGTTAGCATTTAATTATTTAGTTAAGAAAATAATTCAAGATAATTTTAAGACTTAGTTTTTTTATAAACAAATTATGAATACAAGTATACATATATTTAATTGATTCAATCTGGCCAGATTATTGTGTTCTTTAGAATTTAGTACATGTTATTAATTTTATGTAAGGCTTAATTAAAACGATTTTTCTTTATAATTTTGAGCCGCCATTGGCGGGCTAACATTTTTTCTTGTATTTCGTTTATTAGTTTCAATTTTTTCGGTTTTGAATGAATCTATTTTCAATAAAGATTACTTTTATAAAATATTTAGTGTACAAAAAAAATTAATTCTTTTTATTAAATAATGGAAATGGTTGCCTAAATTTTGGTATCATACGCTGGTGATGTGATCCCGTTTTCTCTCTCTGTAGTATATATTCTAAAACTTCTTTGAAATGTAATCAACACGATGCAGCAAAATAAAATTCTAGCTCTATCTCGTTCCACATAAAAACCCCCCCAGCCACTGAAAGCTAGCCGGCTGAAATATGCTGCGTCGATTAGCGGAGGTAGAGTCTGCAACGGTTTATATTTTTATTACAATTAAATGTGGATATAACCTGTTACAGTGGCGCCAAAATAAGGTACAAGCAAATTAATTTAGGGGGTTACATTTAAGATTGTATAATTGAGGGATGGTTGTTCAACGTGATTTTGAATTTATTTTTTTATAGTTTTATTACGAAATGCTTCACATTTATTCTGTCTTAAGACATTTTAATTTGATTTAATGTTGAAGGTAATTCGTAATGTTAAATATACTATTTTTTATTGCAGTAATAGTTATGGATTTCCAAACTACAAGATAGTTTCTTTCATTTTTTTATGTTCAGGCTAGATACCTCGTGTTTTGATTGCAATAACGTAATCTTGTAATTTAGAATATTTTTTTTTTGGCATTCAGTTTTGCAACAGTATTCCGCAAAACACGCGTTTAAAAAAATATGTTTTTATTTCTTTGAGTACTGTTGTAAGGAACCGTTTATTTTAATTTTCTCAAATCACTAATTGCTTTCTGCACAACCTCTAATCCCGTGTTATACGGTTTGATTATGTTTCGATAGAAGTATTGAACGAAGACAATTGTGATTTACTTTATATTATCAGCACGTTGAATTATCTATCAATTATAGTCTAATACAAATACTGTTGGAGTTAGATTATTGGGTATCACATTTCCGGTGGAATTTTTTTTTTAATTAAACCATTTCAATATCTTTAATTATATTTTTTTTTATTTATTATCATCAAATTATTTAGCTAAATCATAATAATTTATAATAGTAAATTAGTTTATTTAGTATATTTCTATTTAGTTCGCCAAATGTAAAATGAATTTTCCAAGTTAGTTTTCATTCACACGAGAAGTAAACTTCAAATAATATAAAATTAAAAACAAATATGAAAATGTCAAATCCGTTTCACCAATTCGTCTATATAACCATGCCTCCTTCGTTTTTCCGTTTCAATTCGTTTCAGTCCGTTTCGTTTTCGTCTATATAACTAGCCCATTAGTCGTCGTTATTTAGTTGCTGCCATTGGTGCTGATGATATCGACATGCAATTATCAGCAACACAGAATCGAGATTCGGATATTGTTTGTATCTGTGACCGCCAGGAACATAAATCATCCAAATTGTTTGAATTGAGCGACGGATTGGTTTATCGACGAGGCGTTTCCGGTAGATTATTGCTATACGTGCCCAAAGAGATGGAGGACAACGTCATTCGTCTGATTCATGAAAAAATTGGTCATTTGGGAGTGTTAAAGTGCGTTGATCAGCTTAAAATGCATTATTGGCGCATTAATGAGCAAAACTTGCACAATATTCATAAAAAACCTATACCGTTTGATACTATTCATATTGTTCTCTTCCGTCATCAATATCGAAGCGAAATCATATTTTAGTTGTGGTGGATGCATTCGTTAAATATGTAAAATTGTATCTAGTAAATTCTACCAGTACAAAAGAAGTGTGTGCTGCTTTATGTAAATATTTTGTGTATTATAGTCGTCCTAGACGCATCTTAAGCGATTGGGTTACTTGTTTCACATCTTTAGACTTGAATAGCTTTTTAATAGACCGAAATATTGATCATGTGAAATTTGCTGTTGCATCTTCGCAAGCAAATGGTGAAGTTGAACGTGTCAATCGTGTTTTGAAATCAATGTTAAGCAAATTAAGCGAACCGGTACATCATTCGAACTGGTCTAAAATGTTGACTCGAGTTGAATTTACAAATAAACAGACCCCATCTCAAATCTCAATTATTATTTGGAATTGAACAACGTGGTGAAGTTGTCAGAGCATTTGGCCGATAAAAACGATAGTCACCTGGATCGCGATTTGGAATTACCACACAATAAGGCATACATTTCTACTGAGGTTTCCCAGCAAGCAAACTTAAGATATCACTTGTCAAAAAACAGACCCGCTAAATGTTTTGGTGAGGGTGATTTTGTGGTTATAGAAATTATTGATACTACCATCTGGACTAATAAAAAACATTCCAAAATTTTGCGGACCGTATGTTGTTCATAAAGTACTCCCGAATGATTTATACGTCATTCGCGACATTGAAAACTGTCAGCTGACTCAGCTCCCGTATGATGGACTGATTGAGGCTTCGCACTTGAGAATGTGGACTAATGGGCGTGACGAGCCAGTTAAAAGTGGGACGATTCGGGATTGTGACACTTGAATTTTATAAATTGTCTATAGTTCTTTTCCATTTATATATTTAAGTTTGTATTAATAATATATTTTTATTTGTTTTGATCGAGTCGATCACTGGTCAGATCGGCCGAGTTGTAATAGTTAATTTTCATTTTAAATTCAAATATATACATTTCTATCTTATCTAACCACTTTGTCGGTGGTGGGTATTGTAGGAATAACGAAAAAGAGAAAGAAAAATGTGTGATGAACCATTATTAGAAAAACAGCAGCGAAGCTGAAAGGAACGTAAAAAAGAATAAAGGTATTATATTTGTAAAAGTAAAACGTAATAAATAAATTTATTAAAAAGTGTATTATACATAATTTAATTTGAATGAATAAATATTGAAGACAAATTCGGCAATATTGTAAGTATGTACACACAATAAAAATTCATCTTTAATTTATTTTAGTTATAAATTATTTATTTGTGTAAATGTTTTTTTGTATTTCATATCAAAAAAGTCGCCACGATAAAGAAATCGGAAACCGGCAAATTAATTAGGCAAAAGCGCAATTCAATATGTTTTTTATCAAATCCATTCGGATCATAATAATAGACATATTCTACTATTTCAACAACTACTGTAGAGGAAAAAAGGCTTCACAATGTTGTGATTCTGCATTGTTTTCAATGGAATTTTCTAACCGGTCTCGAAATTTGCCAAGTTTATCGTGAAGTATTGGTAAAACAAGATTGCACACTTGACAGCATTGCGCATAGTTTGCGTTTCTTTTAATGTGTAAAAAACATAACAACATTTTAAAATATGGCGAAGTATTGGAACAAGTTATGGAAATGATTAATCGAATCGAAAGCTATCGCAAAAGATCGCGAGCCGAAGTCCAACTAGAAAAGGATAGTGGCAATAGTAAGAAAATTCCGATTTTTTGGCGATGATCATCATCGACCTTTATAAGGATTACCCATCGTGCCTCATGACCCCTGTTGTTAATGCCGGATTACTATCGAAACTTTTTAAAATTCGAACCATATACAGGTCGATATTGATAAAAATCTTATTATAACTGGTCGTTTAGGCTTTATGGAATTAGAAACTTCTAAATCAACGAATAATGATATAGGAACCGTTAAATTTAATATTAATTTCAAGTCGATCTACAATGATCATAAGAATATGCGCACTGCCTGGGCGATCACAAATTTAAACACACAAGCTAAACCTTTAGGAATTGGCGGAACGCTACCAAGAGCATGGGATTGGATGAGATGAATGAATTTGTTCAGAATAAACTACGGAAGGTGACTTCCCATAAAAGAACGAGGATTATTTAACAATCAAAGAAGTGCTATCAGGGCAGGAATTCAAAATTTCGCGATGTATTCGTTATTTGTGGGGCCGAAATTGCGGCTTGCAATTTAATCGAGAAGTTAATGATGAACTCATGACATCATTTATAAAAATAAATTAATGCTAATTAATATTCCCAAATTTGATAATTTTATTTGTATTGTATTTCAAAATTAATAATAAAAATAATATTTAAGGTAATTTGTATGTAAAAAGCGATTTACCTATTATTTATTTTGTTCTTTGGAACCCTGATGGCCCGTGTTGAATTCATATATCTGTCGGTTGTGATTAGTTTCATGTGGTTGGTGATGTATTTAAAATGAACGACGTGGTGGACGTACCAACACCAACCACCAGTGCGATTTAATTGTTTTTATGGTAATATATCTACAACCTTTTGTACCGTTATCCTGTTATATGACCGGAAACTGTTTTAAACCCATTACCGGTTTAATCAGCATCGTATTGGATCGTTTTATTTGTGTACCACCTCCAACTTTGATAACATTTTTTAAATTCGAATTTTCGGTTCCATCCTTATTTATAGTTATCGTAAAGTTGGTTTAATAATTGGGCTGTGCTACACATTGTTGGTTGATCATCACTTTCGAGTATATGTAAGTGTTGGCGATAACATGGCCATCGTCGAAGTTGTCCCACTCTCTTTTGGATTCGAGACAACAACCTTAACATATTTCAGTGGCTGGAAATTTCTCGTTATAATCTTAGGAACTCCTTTTACAGCCTTTCGATTTGTGAGCATAACCTTATTTTGCTTATTTTTGTTCACCAATAAATTATTATTATTATTATTATTATTATTTTTTATTTAAATTATTACAACTGAATACAATTCATATAGTAATTTTTTTTCTTAATTTAGTCACTTGTGAATGAGAAGATAATACATATATTGGCCAGCTCCATTTATAGGTTATTTCTTGAAGTAGTCTTTGCTCTGGTTTGGTTTCGATATTATTTCGATTTGGTTTATTTGGTTGTTGCCCTAGAATTTTAACGGTATTTGATTGTTAAGAGTTTTTGTATATTCTGTGGAGCCGAATGTGGGTGGCTTTAATTGAACAAATTGATTTGGCGGAATCAATCAAAAAATTAATTTCATTGCCAGTTCGATGAATAATTGATAGAGCCGATACGAATAAGAAAGAATCCCAAACAGTGCAACCGCGCTTTCTCTAAATGAGTACGAAAAGACAATCTATTGAGACAAACCTAATATTAATTGTACTATTTACATTAAAAGGAGCTGTGTGATGTACTTGCTTCAGTAAATCTAAACACGCGACTTCCACAATCGGTAACGCACCTTTAGTAATGTGCTGGGTTTTGCGACATAAAGTCTCAGCAGCGCTTGGGACTCAAACGGCTAATTAGGCAACTTTTTGCAAATTTTTAGATTTCGTTCATAACCATATTATCCATGTTCTTGCCCAGGCGAAGCGAATCATCAACTGATCCAACTACAATCAACGATGTATGCGCGTGCATTTTTCCAAAAAAGACCTTATCTTTTATTGGTGTTACAATATCCAGCATGTTACCATCGGGTCCACCACGAACTCCGTGCACCCAATTGTAACCCAATCTCACACACATGATACAAAAAACATTTTCAACTAAATATATTTGAGTGATAGAGCAGCTCCAGCATTCAAGCCTACTAACATGACTGAGTGATTTGGACAAAATTAATTTATTGAAATCAATAAATTGTAAGTGCAACTACTTGTTTATGTAATATTATTATTTAATAATATTATGTCTCCCCCTCTTTAAGCAGGTCATTTTCGTCGAAAAATGATGTTAGTGTCATGATTGTACTACCCTTTGTTAAATTTTGACTGTTCGACTCTGTGGTATATTTTTAGTTTTTGTAGACAGTATGCAATACTGCGAATGAGTCGTTATAAACGCGAACATCGATTGTATTCATTGATTTTTGTTCCATGCTGCCTGTTTCTTTGAATTTTTGACTATCAATGTTTCTTATTTGGTAGATTGAACCCATCAATCACTTTGGCTCCGACAAAATAATTCTGTTTCATAACACAGAGTCAGGGTTTAATTAGTGCCAACTGTATCTCAATTCAATCTTAGCACCAGTGGTGTAGTTTATCTAGCCATTAATTCTAATTTTGTTTTACTATAGCAGTTCTAGATTTTAGTTTTTCCATCTGTTTTCAAGATTTAATTAGGGTTTGTCGTCCCGCCCTACACCAGAAGCCTTTTATTCTGATAAAATTGTTCTTTTGGATATTGCTGTGTTTGTATCTAGCTTAGAAACTTCAAATTGAAACGTATCTGTTGAAGTTTACTAGTGGACTCCAAGTGTTTTCAATCTTAGTCCGTTTCTTTCAGGGTTTGGAAAATCCTTTTACAATAATTTTGCTGGTAGATTTTCTGAGGTTAAATCCTCCACCTGAAAGAACATTGAATTATTTCTTTTGCGTAATTATTGCGTCTGTTATTAAGTTAGCTTCAGATAAAAGGCTATCCACATAGAATTCGCTTTGAAAGATACTGGAATAAATTAAATGTTTGAAACCTTCTTTTGTAGTTAATTATTCTAATGTTTTTGTAGCCAAATTAGTTAACTATGCTGTTTATAATGACCACTGTACATTTTATAATGACCACTTTCTCAATGTTAGACGAAATTGTATAACGATAATTCTTCCACCTGATTAATATTGCAGTTAGGTTGCCTTGTAGTATTGGACCTATTTAAATCATTCCATTTAGGAATGTGCCTGTTGTTGTTTTGCTTTCACATTCGTTGTGATGTGTTATTTTAATTCAAGAAAAGCGTTGGAATTACACACCTTTATACTAAGGCTAATACAAAGGCGACCAGATATTATCCAACCTAATTATCATCTACTACCTATACACGTATGATTACGATCTTTCTTAATGCCTTCCAACAATATTTCTCCCTAAACATCAGGTGATATGAAAAAATCAATCGGACCGAGATTCTCGAAGGTACGATTGATTAGGATTACTTTGTTGCTGAAACTTCCAAAACTTCAGCTGATGCTTTAATGATTGGTAAAACGTCTTTCTGGAAATTTCAAAAATTGTCTTGTCGTTTGAAATTATACCTTATATTTTCTAGAGAACTTTTATATTAACATCGTGACTCATAGTTAAATTTTTTCAATACGATAAAGATAATGAATGAACTCCATGTTTCGTTATAATGTCTGTCTTCTACAGGCAGGTTCACGTATGCGATCAAAAAATGATTCGTGTATCAAAAGCCAATCAAATTATTGGGAACATATAGACATTTCCTAGCCCAAGATGAAATAATGTTAACTTTGGGCAAATTTTGATCGCAAGCATCCAACATAATAAAAAAACAACAAATCATGAGCAATAATAACGCTCATTGATTGGCTTGATTCGCGAATCATTTTTTGGTCGCATACTTGAACCTGCCCTTAGGGCGTATACACATTCGGTTCTTGTATCGTGTACGCTTTTAATTGCATCACATGCGGTTCCGTGCTCGCTGAGTCACCAAACTGTTCAGTAAATTTGATACGTATAAATAGCTCCAAATTTTGTGCATATGGATGACTGGCTATTCTCTCGTTTCAAATTTAATTACAGCTGTACTATAAAATTTCTATTACAGAACAATTCCAACTCTGGCACAACAGTACAGTAGCCTCGAAGTACCAACAGAACATTCGCAGAAAACTACAGTAAAGGCGATCGCAAGTAACATTTAAATTATTTCTCTTCAGATCCACTTAAATCGGATTTGATCCTGAATATCCAGCCGGTCATGAACCAATAGATTCATTGGCTGGCGCTTCCAGCTTGATCCCATTTAACCAGGTACAAGTAATTACAAAATAATTTTCTTCCACCTTTTGTTGCGGTTTCTGCCACTTTGACCGTGCTTTTAAATTTACGAGATATCCTCTCTGTTAACGATGCGAGAAGTTTAAAGTGATTTTTCAAATCATATCCCATCGATCATTTTGTGATAAATTTTTCAGGTACTTTTAGTGCTGAACGTTGGTTATGGAATAATGAGGGTGAGCATCCAATGCTGGCTCAATTTCGACTAGTATCGTGGTAAATTCCTCGATGGTATGAATTTGTTCTCCAATGGTACAATTTAGATGAATTTTGGTTGGTTAGTCTTACTCCCCACAGTATGAGGAGCACCAGTTTAGTTGAATTTGAATTTAACTCTATCGTTCAGCAATTAGAAAGTGGTCCCGTTGTTACAAAACGGAGTTACTAAATAAGCCTTTACTGGCAAATAGTTTTAGTGCCGCCAAGAAGGATTTGGTTTCCGGACTGGCACTACTTTTGCGAATTGTATATGAAAACTGAAAATTCGGAAACGACATATTCACACGTTTCATTGGCATATTTCCATAATTTGCCTCTCAATGTGTGGGATTATTTGATTCATCCACACAAATACTTTTCTTGCATCATGGCCATTAGCAATGAAAGGCCAGAGTGACAATAATCCTCGTGGATTAGGTATACCATACGTTGATTTACTACCAAGCTATTGTTGATTCGACCACCCACTCTCAAGAGCATGTCATCGTCTAAGAATGGTACCTACTGATGGAGACTGCTAACCGTCATGTGCTGTAGGAACTGAATTAAATTTTTGTTGCGTGATGCAATTTTACTGCCCCAATAATAACACTAACACCATTTTTCGACGGAAATGATCTGTTATAATATTGGGGTTGACCAAAGAACTATAACTTCTCATTTGAAGCAGAGCATCCAAAAATAATGGTAAAATTAAATTAAGCAACATATGAATTGCATCCCGTCAGCTAATGGGAATTATGCCTGCATTACCATTTTCATATGCCTAACCGCGAAAACCTACTTTAACAGTAAGCCTATATTGTACTGTCTTCAATATTTAAATATGTAATCGAAGCATGCATGCTATTACGTAGCACGAATCCAGCAACAACAAAAACAGCTGAAAAAATTGCATTTTACTGCAATCAAAGTTACACGCTAGTATTAAAAAATTATTTGTTTTTATTTTTACAAAATTTTAAATAAAATTAAATAAAATTAAATTTAATTTGCTGTCTGTTAAAAAAAATTATATTAAAAGAATAAATTATGGCTGGGATAGCGCCAGAGAAAACAATTTTAGAACGGTTTAATGAGGCGATCCAGTCAAATGGCTTCACCACAAATGAAATGTCTATGGGTAATTTACACAACATGGAATTTCGATACTATAATTCAGTGATCCGGCAACATTTCCAAAAATTTATTACCACCCATACCAATCGGGCTGAAGTTGTATTAAAATGGTTATCGATGTTGCATGGCCCTAGTTACAATATTCCCCAATTGCGAGATAAACGAAATCGAATTATTATGCGGCTTACAATGAATTTGGTCAATTCACGGTTGGATGATATGTTTTTGCAGGAACCGAAATCGGTGCTTCCGGATATATATAAAATGAATCCACAATTACCTGAAACTGAGTGGGAAAAGGAAAAAAATTGGGAAACTATATTAGCTGATAAAAGCGCTGAAGATCGTGAATCTGAGAATGATAATAATCAAGGACCCGAAGAGACGTGTATAGTGCATGGTAGAACTAAATGCCCGACCGATAATCCTCTCGATAAAAGTATTGGACATTTATTGGACAAACATTTCCGGTATTATCTTCATATTATAATACCAAGAATTGCGCTTTTAGCAAAACCGGCAGAACGTTTACGCGCTACAAAATGGATTCAAGTTCTTTGTGGAATACCTCCTCTTGCGTGTTCGATGGCAAAAGGTTTACGTAACGATTATATGTCATCGCTGCTTGGTTATGTACAAAATAATCAATTAATTGGTCCGTTTGCGGACATGCCGCCAGCCCCTCCGCTCGTCCCCTTAGTCGAGTATGCGAATGCAGTGGCGGAAAAACGTCCACCAATGAATCCAACGCATCCGAAAACCGATGAGTTTATGAAAAATATGCCTCATCCAGAAGAGGGTGCTTTCGTGTTTGTATCAATGACTGGTGACCTCCAGGAAATGCCTCGCAAAGTTAATGAACCAGAGTGTTTTGATGCGTGCGGCAATGCAACGCATTAACTTGTTTGACCTCACAATTGTCTTTTGAATCTTAAATTTATTTAAAGGGCCGTGCTCTTACTTTATCCGTTATTCATCACAATTGTTATATTTTTAATTAATTTCTTATATAAATATGGCTGTTTCGTTTACATTTAAAAATAAAATTTATGTGTACACAAATTAAAAAAAAAAAAGATTTTGTATTTTATTTGCTTAATAAGAAATTTTCGGTAAATTACTACAAAGCGTTTACATAACGTAATGCTATAAAGCACAAAATAACAGAAATGTAATTTAGACTTTATATAAAAGAAAAGTAAATGGGTGGGGTGTGGATTAAACTTACCTATCAGTTAGCAAAATTTGCATCAAATAAAAATATAAAACCGCATAATCCCATAGAGTTAGATGCTCGATTATTATACAGCGCACCCGAATCAAATTATTTGAAGAAATCTTCATCAGCTTGAATTGTCTTACATTTTTCAATGATATCCTTTTTCCGTATATCAGTTTGTTCTAAATTGAGTAGGTGGAAAAATGACATCCGTATTTTATGGAATTATGTTCGTAATTTTTCTATTCGTCTGCGGTGTTTTTATTAGAAAATTTTTATAATTTAAATTCAAATGAGCGATAGAATGGCACCGTCAGTCCACTGTTAGTTTCATACAAACACTATCTGATAGAGATTTTGGTATTTTTCGCCTTGCTTATCACATTGCACACTAAATCATACTATGATGGTCATCTCAACAATCATCGGATTAGTGGAATGTATCCCGTTTATTAGAGCTTCAAGTATATGCAACATTATATGCTTCGCACTTTTAATATAGTTTTTCCGAAGTTAACCTGTTGCTGCTGTTACCTTGAGTTTATGTTCACGGACTCAAACACACAGGATTTTGTCCAGGGTGTGGTAGGTTGATTTTCACGTTGGATTGGGTTGTGAGGAGGAATTTAATAAGCTATATTCCAATCCCATACAATTCCCTGCGTCCAGTATCCAAATCAACATAAATTAAATTCATAAAGATTCCCACCTTCTACCTTTTCAGCTGGAGTAATGTTTTGAGTAATTTGCGTAATTTTTAAGAGGTTGCGAGTTTTAAATAATTTAAACGAGCAAAGATTTGAATCTAGTGAAGATTCGAAGCATTTGCAACCCGGGTTGCTCAGTATAAAATGACGAGAGATCGAGATGAGATTGAAACTTGGTTAGCACAAGGAGTTTACAGGCCATCAAAAAGTAATTGAGCCAGTCTACTTTACATGACGTTAAACAAAAACGGTATCTGACGATTTTCTGGCGACTATCGGGCATTAAATCCAATAACAAACCCCTATCGGTATCCAATACTATTTGTAGCACCACCAACTCGAATCATGAACCAATTTTTCAAAATTGATTCAAATTGATTTAGTTTGGGCTCATCACCATAAGTTCCAGTCGGGCAGCAAAATATTGAATAGTAACACCTTTTCGTTTGTTTGAGATTCCCCGAATGAGGTTCGGGTTACGAAACGCGGCTCAAACATTCCAACGGTTCCAAGTCGTATTTGTGTTCGCTTACATCGACCACCTTTTGATCGCATCAAAAAGTATGAAATCTTAACAAATGTGATTTTGTGAAGCTTCACACATAGTATGGCACCGGACAAACAGAGAATTGAAATCAGTCAAAATTTCCCACGACCAGCAACCATTGTTGAACTTATCCGACTTTTGGGAATAAACCATCGTTGCATTTTTTTACACAATGCGGCATATGAACAAACATAACTGTATGAATTTTTAAAAGGTCAAAAAATCAAAGACGAGTCATTAATTCCATGGAATAATGAGACAAACAATGCATTTGAATTGTGCAAATCTAAATTATTGAATTATACACAAGTAGCGTATCCGAACTAATGCCAACACATCAAACACAGCCATTGTAACTGTATTACAGCAACTAACGAAAAAAGGTTGGCAACCTCTATTTTTCCATTACCGGAAATTACACGTCGCCGAAACCCATTATAGTATGTACGGTATGGAATTTTTAGCGGCTTATTCGGCCATTAAGTAATTCAAAAATTTCATTGAAACAATAGCATTTATTTTATTCTCCGATCATAAGCCATTAACTCACAATTTACATCAATTCGACACATTATGGGAAGCTTTAACATTGCACCTGTGGCACTATTCTGGTAATTCCCCGGGAATAGGGAACTGGGGAAAGATTTTACATAGCATTTATCTATAAATCAGTTATTTCTGGCCTGCTAAGAAAAAAAGTTTGATGTAAATATTTGTAAATTGGGAATAATTTTTCCATAGCGAAATTATCAGGGAAAGTTATTCCCAATTTTATTTTGTTTTCAAAAAAATTGCTACTAGCTTTTTACCTTAGTATGTCAGAAAAAAATTATTCAAATAGAATTTATATGTAAATTCTTTCCCCAGTTCCCTATCGCCGGGGAATTACCAGAATAGTGCCATTGATACACGCATCGAACAAGTCGACTTCGAGAGAAAAATTTATTACGTTTGTAGCTGTCATCATTATTTATCAAATTCAAAATTCAAATTTACAACAATTGATAGTTTCAAATATAAATTCGATTTTATATAATTTGTCTTGAGTTATATTTGAAACAGTCTTAATATTGAGTTTGAGTTTTGAATAGCTAGTGACATCTAGTTTCTAAATTTTATAGTAATTTCTATATTTTTAAAAAATCAGTTCACATATAAAAAAATAATCCCAAATTGTATAAAAGGGTCAAATTGTTTTTTTTCCGATAGAGTAATAAAATTACTATCTTCCCGATAGGTCGCTTCAGAACATTAAAGAGAAATAGGTGCATTAATTAATAATACAGGTGGCTTATCAAATTCAATATTTTAAATCAAGTGAAATCCAATTATTTGTATTAAAGTTATATTCGTAATGTTGTTAATTCGTTAATTATATCAAAATATATGTTATTCTAAAAGAATTTACGTGCGATAGTTTAATTATTAATACTTATGGTATAACAAGATACCATCATGGATAAAATAACCCATAAATATCCATATTGGTGACCCCGACGTGATCCAGTTCACACATCGCACGTTAATAATACATAAAACATATCAACCGTCAACCGTAGCGGAAAACAACATAATTATTGTGCTGATCCAACGTTATACCAGCAATACATCAGTCATCTATCATCACGTATCCAGCCGTTAGCGCATACATATCCGTAACCAATACCCAGTCGTTATCCAGCCGTTAGCGCATATAGATCTGTATTACTAATATCCAGTCGTTATCCAGGCGCTACCCACATATCCTGTGGCAATCCGGTTCCAGACCTCGTTCATCAGACAATCAATCAATCGCACTGTGACAGTTTTTACTATCGGGTAAGTTACCAATATTATTCTGAAATTAAAGCACTTATACAAACGTTTAGTTGCGCTATTAAAAAATATATTAAGAAAAAAAAAACAATAAAGGCCTAACAGATCATATTTGCCGTGTTAATTTTGTGTATATAAATTACTTAATTAATTGCTCACTTTTAAAAATTGGAACAGCGCATAACCCTCTTCCTCATATTATTTTGTCGTTCTTTCCACCCATTTCTATTGTTTCTGCCTGATCGTGTTGGTTTTGGTGCATTGATTTGCGTAGCCGGGTTACTTCTATACAGTTCCATTTCGTTTGGTAAATTAAAAACTTAATTCAGTGCAGTATTAATGGTTCAAGTACTATGACTGACGAATCTGAGAACTCAAACCCATCTACTTCAGCAGTTCTTTCAGATATGTTGTCGCCATCAGATATTGAGCATCTGATTCAAGAACAGGTTCGCCGAATGCTTTAAAATTCACCTAACACATCAATACCGGAACCCTCAACCAGTTCATCTTCGTCGCAAAGTGGAAATATAGCATCCCTCACTTTCAAACTAACTCCATTGGTAGCTCAGGATCCAAGAGTATGGTTCCATATCGTCGAATCTCAGGTAGCCCTTTGGAAAATCAATTCGGAGGGAACTCGTTACAATCATCTACTCGGTGCTCTGAATGATCGAGTCATTGCTGACGTGAGTGATATTATAATTGAACCCAAAAGTGCTACACCATATACCGATTTAAAAAATACTATTCTGGAAAGACTAGGGGATTCCAAACAGACACAAATCTACCGATTACTGCAAGGATTGGATCTTGGAGAATTTTTAGGAAATTTTAACGTCAACCGCAAAGGCGTTAAATACGACAAAACTTGGTGAGTTAGCTGCTCGATTGATGGAAACGATGTCACAAAATCATGTCATGCCTTTGTCCACAACCGATCAAAAAACTAGCATTGAGTCGTCTATCTTAACACAAATAAATGAAATCACGCGTTGGTTAGATCAAACGGAACATTATAGGCCAAGGAATGTTTCTCATAGTTCTACTCGTCAAAAATCTCGTTCAACTCGAAGATTCGACCATCATCAAAATTTTACAACACCAACAGATACCGATTCCACTGCGTGTTATTTTCATAGACGTTTCAAGGACGAGGCTAGGAATTGTAAACCAGGTTGCTCACGTTGGAGCGAGTTCAAGTCAAAAAACTAAATCCAACCCCACAAATGGCGACGTGCGAGGGAAAACTAATCAATTGTCGTCTTAAAATTATCGATCCCCGGTCACAAATTACGTTTTTAATCGATACGGGAGCTGATGTTTCCGTCATTTCCGCAAATAATAACGAAAAGAAGAATCTAAATCCAAATCTAGAAATGTTTGCGGCCAACGGATCCTCAGTAAAAACATTTGGTTACCGCCGATTAGAGTTAGACCTCGGTCTTCGAAGACATTTCGTTTGGACCTTTATTTTGGCGGATATCATGGTGCCAATCATAGGTGCCGATTTTCTTAAATATTCCGGTTTGTTGGTCGACATCCAGAAGAGTCGTCTGGTCGATCCATTAACCTCTTTGCAAGTTCGAGCAGTAACTATCACATCCGATTCTCCTACACTAAGAGTGATCAACACTAATACAGTTGGCGTTAGAGTGTTACCTCTTCAAGAGCAATTCATCGAGATTACGTGAGACATGCAGGGAAATTCACCCGCTAAACATCAAGTTACACATTACATTACTACTCGACGTCCACCGATTTCCTGTAAAACCCGTCGGTTAAGTACCGAAAAATTGGCAATTGCTAAGAAGGAGTTCGAGTATATGGTAACTCAAGGTATATGCAGGCCATCCAAGAGTCCTTGGTCTAGTCCACTACATTTGGTTGCCAAAAAGAATGGTGAATCGAGGCCGTGCGGTGACTATCGCGCCCTGAACAACGTTTCAATTCCTGACAGATACCCGATACTGTTGGTTTTCCGCAATAAACATCAAAAGCGTAACAATATCCACTCGAACTACTTATGATCCAATTTTTATACCCAAATCTCACTGGCTTACCGCGGATAAATTGCTTGCACGGATTATGCCCAAAATACTATACCTTGACTCGTCAATTGAAAGATCCTTGTGAAAAAATCCCCACTGGCAAAACTGTTTAGTAAGCATATTTATTAGCGGTCTTACTTTGAACATCCGATCTTTTGAAGATCCAATTTCAGCATTGTTGGCCAAATGGAAATATTTTTTTATTTGAAGGTAACGATCACTTGACATAGCTTTATAAATGCACGGAACTCCCAAATCATCGTCCAAAGACCAATACATTCGTTCTTGAGGAATTGTATGGTAACCTGTCATTAGCAGTATTCCAATAAAGCTTCGAATATCGTTGCTAGTGACAGTAAAATCGTGATTATTTTTCTGCCGAGCATATGTAATTGTTTGATCAATTATATTATTTACGATTTCATCAGTAAACAGCATTTCAAATAATTTACGCGGTGACAAATCTTTTATTTTGTTTTTCACAATGTCGAACTCACTGGTAAAACATAAATCGTTTGTTCCAAAAGGCACGTAAGTCGTATGTTTTCTCGTCCATTTAGGTTTTTTGAAATCAAAATATGCTGCTGCATCAGTGGTTTGCTCTTCTTAATCAAGATTCTGATTTTTCGATAAGAACACATCTTCTTCGGTGGTATATGTTACAGAAATTTCAACAATACCTGGAATTTCGGTTGGAAATGCATTGGTGTCTGTCAATTCGTCTAAGTTTGGTGGAATAATGCACATTTCCAAATTATCGTGGTCACCAAATTCATGAGTTGAAATATCCTCCAAGGCATCTTCCAATCTGGAATATTCTTTTGTCCCATAAAATAGCTTAGTATCCATTTCACTACAAAATTAAAAAAAATTACTGTTTCGCCTGACGTACTTGTTTAGGACGGTAATATTTAAACCAGGATTATATATAGAAAAAGTGAAACTATTAAATTTTAAATTTTACTTACGGTAAATATAGTATTTCTAAATTTATATTGAACCACAAAAACAATTACAACTTGCACAGTTTTAAAAAAATATTTATTAATTTCTCTAAAAGTCACAATGGAAAAAATCGACTATTCATAACCGATGATAAAAGTATAATGACACACGTATACGGCAAACGAAGATGTTTAGGTTATTCCCCAATTTATATAAACAAATAATCGAAAAAAAACTAAATTTTAAAACCGTTACATTCGAAGAAATTACATTTTAAAGTGGCGTGCCCAAATGAGTACGGCCGTTGTTAATGGGTTTTAAGAAGGAACTGGATCAATATGATACACATAATATTTGGCAAACGAAATAATGATGTAGGCACGGAGCAGGAGATTGTGCTTCACGTAACGTTGAGGAGCAGATGTCGAAGAAATGACCCTAATGCTGCACCAGCACTTGTAGCACAATCCAATGAAAATGGTACTGGAATTTTTTACAAATTAATTACAAATTTGTTACACAGTTAGAAATTTTTTTACAGATCCCGTTATCCTGCAATTCGTGTGTGGGCTGGCGTTAGACAAAGCTACACCACACTTTTCGTATTTTTGTTAATATTTATTGTATCGTACTGAGGGTGGTACTGGAATTTTTTACAAATTAATTACAACTTATCGGCATAGTTCAACCCCAAAAAAACTACCCCTAAGGGGTGCAATTCTTCAAAAATCATATTTTTCTTTATAACATTCTTATCGCATTTCTGTTAATATATATTGTATCGTACTGGGGGTGATACTGTAATTTTTAACTACAACATATTAGCATAGCTCAACCCCCAAAAAACTACCCCTAGTGGTGCAATTATTTAAAAACCTAATTTTTGATTAAACCATGCTGTTGTCATTTCAGCTAATATTTCTTGTATCGTACTGGGGGTGATACTGTAATTTTTAAGAAACTAACTACAACATATTAGCATAGTTCAAACCCCAAAACACTCCCCCTAAGAGATGCAATTTTTAAAAACCTTATTTTTCGTCACACCACGCCTTTTGCATTTCTGTGAATTTTTGTTGTATAGTGCTGGAATATTTATACAAATTAATTACAATAAAATGGCATAATTAAATCCCTAGAAAACTACCCCAAATGGGAGCAACCGTTTAAAATCATTGTATTGTACTGAACACTGGTTTATATAAGACGTTTTTAATAAATAAATTACAATATATTGGAATAACTCAATTGCAAAAAACTGTCCCTAAAAGTGCAGCTCTTTAAAACAATATTTTTCTGTATAGGTAAAACCACTGCAATAATTACCACTGAATTTATTACAACAGCCCACACCCACAAAAATCGATCATAATGCATCGAACTTCCTTCCTATGCAAGAAATAGGTATCCCTGAATTTATTACAACAGCCCACACCCACAAAAATCGATCATTATGCATCGAACTTCCTTCCTTTGCAAGAAATAGGTACCCCTGAATTTATTACAACAGCCCACACCCACAAAAATCGATCATTATACATCGAACTTCCTTCCTATGCCAAAAATAGGTATCCCTGAATTTATTACAACAGCCCACACCCACAAAAATCGATCATTATGCATCGAACTTCCTTCCTTTTCAAGAAATAGGTATCCCTGAATTTATTACAACAGCCCACACCCACAAAAATCGATCATTATACATCGAACTTCCTTCCTATGCCAAAAATAGGTATCCCTGAATTTATTACAACAGCCCACACCCACAAAAATCGATCATAATGCATCGAACTTCCTTCCTATGCAAGAAATAGATATCCCTCAATTTATTACAAAAGCCCACACCCACAAAAATTGATCATTATGCATCGAACTTCATTCCTGTGCAAGAAATAGGTATCCCTGAATTTATTACAACAGTCCACACCCAAAAAATCGATCATTATGCATCGAACTTCTTCCTATGCAAGAAATAGGTATCCCTGAATTTATTACAACAGCCCACACCCACAAAAAACGATCATAATGCATCGAACTTCCTTCCTTTGCAAGAAATAGGTACCCCTGAATTTATTACAACAGCCCACACCCAAAAAAATCGATCATTATGCATCGAACTTCCTTCCTATGCAAGAAATAGGTATCCCTGAATTTATTACAACAGCCCACACCCACAAAAATCGATCATTATGCATCAACCTTCATTCCTATGCAAGAAATAGGTATCTCTGAATTTATTACAACAGCCCACACCCACAAAAATCGATCATTATACATCGAACTTCCTTCCTTTGCAAGAAATTAGTACCCCTGAATTTATTACAACAGCCCACACCCACAAAAATCGATCATACTGTATTGAACTTCCTTCCTATGCAAGAAATAGGTATCCCTGAATTTATTACAACAGCCCACACCCACCAAAATCGATCATTATGCATCGAACTTCTTCCTGTGCCAAAAATAGGTATCCCTGAATTTATTACAACAGCCCACACCCACAAAAATCGATCATTATGCATCGAACTTCCTTCCTTTGCAAGAAATAGGTACCCCTGAATTTATTACAACAGCCCACACCCACAAAAATCGATCATTATTCATCGAACTTCCTTCATATGCAAGAAATAGATGCATTATGATCGGTTTTTGTGGGTGTGGGCTGTTGTAATAAATTCAGGGATACCTATTTCTTGCATAAGAATGAAGTTCGATGCATTATGATCGATTTTTGTGGGTGTGGGCTGTTGCTATAAATTCAGGGATACCTTTTTTTGGCATAGGAAGGAAGTTTGATGTATAATGATCGATTTTTGTGGGTGTGGGCTTTTGTAATAAATTCAGGGATATCTATTTCTTGCAAAGGAAGGAAGTTCGATGCATTATGATCGATTTTTGTGGGTGTGGGCTGTTGTAATAAATTCAGGGATACCTTTTTTTGGCATAGGAAGGAAGTTCGATGTATAATGATCGATTTTTGTGGGTGTGGGCTGTTGTAATAAATTCAGGGATATCTATTTCTTGCAAAGGAAGGAAGTTCGATGCATTATGATCGATTTTTGTGGGTGTGGGCTGTTGTAATAAATTCAGGGATACCTTTTTTTGGCATAGGAAGGAAGTTCGATGTATAATGATCGATTTTTGTGGGTGTGGGCTGTTGTAATAAATTCAGGGATACCTTTTTTTGGCATAGGAAGGAAGTTCGATGTATAATGATCGATTATTGTGGGTGTGGGCTTTTGTAATAAATTCAGGGATATCTATTTCTTGCAAAGGAAGGAAGTTCGATGCATTATGATCGATTTTTGTGGGTGTGGGCTGTTGTAATAAATTCAGGGATACCTTTTTTTGGCATAGGAAGGAAGTTCGATGTATAATGATCGATTTTTGTGGGTGTGGGCTTTTGTAATAAATTCAGGGATATCTATTTCTTGCAAAGGAAGGAAGTTCGATGCATTATGATCGATTTTTGTGGGTGTGGGCTGTTGTAATAAATTCAGGGATACCTTTTTTTGGCATAGGAAGGAAGTTCGATGTATAATGATCGATTTTTGTGGGTGTGGGCTTTTGTAATAAATTCAGGGATATCTATTTCTTGCAAAGGAAGGAAGTTCGATGCATTATGATCGATTTTTGTGGGTGTGGGCTGTTGTAATAAATTCAGGGATACCTTTTTTTGGCATAGGAAGGAAGTTCGATGTATAATGATCGATTTTTGTGGGTGTGGGCTTTTGTAATAAATTCAGGGATATCTATTTCTTGCAAAGGAAGGAAGTTCGATGCATTATGATTGATTTTTGTGGGTGTGGGCTGTTGTAATAAATTCAGGGATACCTTTTTTTGGCATAGGAAGGAAGTTCGATGTATAATGATCGATTTTTGTGGGTGTGGGCTGTTGTAATAAATTCAGGGATACCTATTTCTTGCATAGGAAGGAAGTTCGATGCATTATGATCGATTTTTGTGGGTGTGACCTTTTGTAATAAATTCAGGGATATCTATTTCTTGCAAAGGAAGGAAGTTCGATGCATTATGATCGATTTTTGTGGGTGTGGGCTGTTGTAATAAATTCAGGGATACCTTTTTTTGGCATAGGAAGGAAGTTCGATGTATAATGATCGATTTTTGTGGGTGTGGGCTGTTGTAATAAATTCAGGGATACCTTTTTTTGGCATAGGAAGGAAGTTCGATGTATAATGATCGATTTTTGTGGGTGTGGGCTTTTGTAATAAATTCAGGGATATCTATTTCTTGCAAAGGAAGGAAGTTCGATGCATTATGATCGATTTTTGTGGGTGTGGGCTGTTGTAATAAATTCAGGGATACCTTTTTTTGGCATAGGAAGGAAGTTCGATGTATAATGATCGATTTTTTTGGGTGTGGGCTTTTGTAATAAATTCAGGGATATCTATTTCTTGCAAAGGAAGGAAGTTCGATGCATTATGATCGATTTTTGTGGGTGTGGGCTGTTGTAATAAATTCAGGGATACCTTTTTTTGGCATATGAAGGAAGTTCGATGTATAATGATCGATTTTTGTGGGTGTGGGCTTTTGTAATAAATTCAGGGATATCTATTTCTTGCAAAGGAAGGAAGTTCGATGCATTATGATCGATTTTTGTGGGTGTGGGCTGTTGTAATAAATTCAGGGATACCTTTTTTTGGCATAGGAAGGAAGTTCGATGTATAATGATCGATTTTTGTGGGTGTGGGCTGTTGTAATAAATTCAGGGATACCTATTTCTTGCATAGGAAGGAAGTTCGATGCATAATGATCGATTTTTGTGGGTGTGGGCTGTTGTAATAAATTCAGGGATACCTATTTCTTGCAAAGGAAGGAAGTTCGATGCATAATGATCGTTTTTTGTGGGTGTGGGCTGTTGTAATAAATTCAGGGATACCTATTTCTTGCATAGGAATGAAGTTCGATGCATAATGATCGATTTTTGTGGGTGTGGGCTGTTGTAATAAATTCAGGGATACCTATTTTTGGCATAGGAAGGAAGTTCGATGTATAATGATCGATTTTTGTGGGTGTGGGCTGTTTTAATAAATTCAGGGATACCTATTTCTTGCATAGGAAGGAAGTTCGATGCATAATGATCGATTTTTGTGGGTGTGGGCTGTTGTAATAAATTCAAGGGTACTTATTTTTTGCAAAGGAAGGAAGTTCGATGCATTATGATCGATTTTTGTGGGTGTGGGCTGTTGTAATAAATTCAGGGATACCTATTTCTTGCATAGGAATGAAGTTCGATGCATTATAATCGATTTTTGTGGGTGTGGGCTGTTGTAATAAATTCAGGGATACCTATTTCTTGCAAAGGATGGAAGTTCGATGCATTATGATCGATTTTTGTGGGTGTGTGCTGTTGTAATAAATTCAGGGATACCTATTTCTTGCATAGGAAGGAAGTTCAATACAGTATGATCGATTTTTGTGGGTGTGGGCTGTTGTAATAAATTCAGGGATACCTATTTCTTGCAAAGGAACGAAGTTCGATGCATTGTGATCGATTTTTGTGGGTGTGGGCTGTTGTAATAAATTCATGGATACCTTTTTGGCATAGGAAGGGAGTTCGATGTATAATGATCGATTTTTGTGGGTGTGGGCTGTTGTAATAAATTCAGGGATACATATTTCTTGCAAAGGAAGGAATTTCGATGCATAATGATCGATTTTTGTGGGTGTGGGCTGTTGTAATAAATTCAGGGATATCTATTTCTTGCCTAGGAATGAAGTTCGATGCATTATGATCGATTTTTGTGGGTGTGGGCTGTTGTAATAAATTCAGGGGTACCTATTTCTTGCATAGGAAGGAAGTTCGATGCATTATGATTTATTTTTGTGGGTGTGGGCTGTTGTAATAAATTCAGTGGTAATTATTGCAGTGGTTTTACCTATACAGAAAAATATTGTTTTAAAGAGCTGCACTTTTAGGGACAGTTTTTTGCAATTGATTTATTCCAATATATTGTAATTTATTTATTAAAAACGTCTTATATAAACCAGTGTTCAGTACAATACAATGATTTTAAACGGTTGCTCCCATTTGGGGTAGTTTTCTAGGGATTTAATTATGCCATTTTATTGTAATTAATTTGTATAAATATTCCAGCACTATACAACAAAAATTCACAGAAATGCAAAAGGCGTGGTGTGACGAAAAATAAGGTTTTTAAAAATTGCATCTCTTAGGGGGAGTGTTTTGGGGTTTGAACTATGCTAATATGTTGTAGTTAGTTTCTTAAAAATTACAGTATCACCCCCAGTACGATACAAGAAATATTAGCTGAAATGACAACAGCATGGTTTAATCAAAAATTAGGTTTTTAAATAATTGCACCACTAGGGGTAGTTTTTTGGGGGTTGAGCTATGCTAATATGTTGTAGTTAGTTTGTTAAAAATTACAGTATCACCCCCAGTACGATACAATATATATTAACAGAAATGCGATAAGAATGTTGTAAAGAAAAATATGATTTTTGAAGAATTGCACCCCTTAGGGGTAGTTTTTTTGGGGTTGAACTATGCCGATAAGTTGTAATTAATTTGTAAAAAATTCCAGTACCACCCTCAGTACGATACAATAAATATTAACAAAAATACGAAAAGTGTGGTGTAGCTTTGTCTAACGCCAGCCCACACACGAATTGCAGGATAACGGGATCTGTAAAAAATTTTCTAACTGTGTAACAAATTTGTAATTAATTTGTAAAAAATTCCAGTACCATTTTCATTGGATTGTGCTACAAGTGCTGGTGCAGCATTAGGGTCATGTCGAAGAAGGTGTAATTGCGACTGATGCACTCGATGATACCGAACAGGATAGAGAGATATAACTAGGATAATCAAGCGGTCACCTTATAATCGAATAAAGTTCCGTTGGACAGAACATGGAAATCTGTCTCGAATAGATATCGGCTAACACGAGTAGAGAGCGATATTAAGTGATTAAGTAATTTTTGATATTAAGTGGAACGGGCTTTACCCTATGTCGCTAAAATTCAAAAGGATTAGACTAAGGCGGAAAGATCACCTATGAAATGCTATAGTCAAAGAGATGACAGCATGGATACGAGCAGGTTGTGCCGAGTATAAAGGATATGCATGACATAGAGGATGAAGAGATAAATTGATTTAAATTTCAGTTATTTGAAACAGCATAGTCCGAAGTTCTTGGAATTATAGATATAGCTTTGAATTTACTTACTAAAATTAGGTGCCGAAATATTTTGTAGAATCTACGTAGTTATTGTTGGTATGAGGAGTTCTTGTTTTAATTAGATATTTAAATAGTTGTAAATTAAATGTAGTAATTGCATAAATAAAGCTGTATTACATCGATAAGCTTCCTTCAAGAGTGATACATTCATTCCAACGCATATCTAATATTTCGTTGCCTTTTTGTAGAAATATTTATGTTTGTCCTCAAAATAGGCGTTTGTCATAGCCAAATGATCTGACATCCAAATTGATGGAAATCCATTTTCCACCGGAGAATACGCAATTTCCTGTCAAAAACTTCACCGGCTGAAACTTGCGTTTTTGTCTTATCGCACGCAGCTGACTGACTTTTCGATTCTGGATTGTAGTAGTGCATCCATATATTTCATCCATTGTCACATACCGAAGCAAAAAAATCCTGTTTATTACAGTTAAACAGCTTCAGATAGTTCCCTTTCATCGACGCGTTGCTGTTTTTGCTACAATGTGAGCAAGTGCGACACCCAATTTGAACACAGTTTTCTCCTGGAAAATTTTTCATGCAAATTAGTGTATATACACCGCCTTTTGGTATGCTCGGATTGTCATAAACTGTTGAATCATGTCATTTGAAGGTTCGTACTGTCTAAAAATTGTATGGATTTTTGATAAAGTTCACCATCTATGCGTCTGGCTCGAGGCTTAGTTTGTGGTGTACTATATAGTAATGCAATACAATTTTCTCTACTTTTGGTCATAACATTTTGAACCAGCCTCACATCTACTTCTGACGCAATCTTAGGTGCATAGGTTCTAATATACCAAGAAAATATTGGCGTGTAGTAGTTTTTGTGAATAATAAATACACGAAACAAATTTCAACTTCAGAAAATCAAAAAAGTTTTTGGTTAAACTACTTTACTTTGTGGATTTTTTTTTTGTACAATATGTAGTCGATTATGTACGTAGATACATAGTACATGCACCGATAAGTTTTTTTTCCAAACACTCACGTCGACATAAGAGAAAATCAAAAAACTACAATTTTTCATTTTGACAAATTCCATTCGGTTAAGAAAAATTTGATATGCAGCATAATTTTTATATCAGAATAACAATTTTTTCTGTGTAGACTGCTTTTTTTGTAGACGCGAGGTGCAGTATGAGTAGTAGCTACCCAAATTTGTTCCAAACCATTTTGATGCCGTATATTATGCAACGACATTTAACATCTGTGATTTTATTATAAAATACATTTGCCTTCCTGATTTTTTTTCCACCAACACCTCCTGCTACGTATATACACCACCCCATCATGCATATAATTTGTCACATAAATTTTTCACTATTTTTTATTCAGTTTACCAAAATAAAAATGAGTCGCAATAACAATGCGCTACTTACCATCTGGGCCATATAAACCAACGTTTTTATTTTTCGGTCTCTTATTTTCAGTTTCCTGATTTTCTGAATTTGTGTATTTATATGTAAAAATTAAAACGCTACACTTTGATAAGAAAAGCACACCAGTTGGTCGAGCACAAAAGGCAGGAAAGAAAATATCCTTACCTACAATGTATGTATATGTGGATATGTGCAACATATTTGGTTGCTTAGTTTTTTGTTTATGGACAGCATGTTTTAGATTATATTTTCCCAGATTTTAACAGATTTTCAGCATGAGTGAAATATTTTTACTTTAAACTGGCATACCCCGAACCAAAGGTTAGACAGAGAAAGAATTTTATTTTTGTTCAAATCATAAATATTTATACATTTTGGAAAGGAAGCAAGCTACATAAAGGATTTTTTGCTTATGTAGTGCCTTTTATTGATTTTAATACGTTTTCTTGGAACGAAACGGAATACAAAACAAACTGAAAACAATATCCTTTTCGTATTCTTCTTCCTGATTTTTAATTTTTTTTTATTCTGCCTTCCAAATTTATGATCAAGATTCATATTTGAATATATAAAATTATTGTGAATAAATTTCATATCTTATATACCTCTACATTCAATTGGTAAACGAAAATATGTGTGAGATGAAAATTCTCTCAAACACGTTTTCAATACTGGGTGGTTTGGTTTCGTTGAAGTGAAAATAACAATCCGCATATTTTTATTGTTTTAACCTTATTTAAATAATTTTCCAGTCCGATTTATTCGTCTGCATAACTTGAACAACAATTCTATACTAGAACCTTTCATACAGAATATAACATACATGGCCTAAATAAATGTTAAAGTAAATCAAATTACAATTAATAATTTAACTAATAACTAACAGAAAATATTTAAATTATATCATTCAATGAGGTACATCCATACTCAAATAAATAACGTATTCAAAGCCAGTGTTGTGCCAAATTGTCTGCACCATCAAGTTAATAAAAATTCTACATGTGTAGACAATTTATGAGGTATTGGGGGGTGCAAATAAGTTTTGAGGGATTTACAAACGATGGCGCAACTAATATTAAATCGCATCGGGCCATCTTGCAACTGTATTCATGTTAAAGCGGCATCATTTCCCTCTAAACATCGGAATGTGTCCTTTCGCTGGACTGTAAACAACATATTTGTTTGTGTTCTAACCATGTAATCATGTCACCCTTTGTGCCAACAAAACACAATTTCTTGATTGTATTTGATTAAGTTTTAGGTACATTTGATAATGTGAATAAAATTATTTGAATGTCAATAGACATTGTTTGGTGTTCTAATAACGGTTTTGGTACGATGTGGGTTCTGCTAGCTTTAAATTAAAAGACCTTAGGCAGTTAGGTTTAATCAAGAACAGGTAGAGCCTAAAACTATAAAACCTAAGCCTAAACCTTCAAATTGTCGACAAAAAAAATATCCTTATCTTGACAGGAAATACCCCGGTGTAGAAATGGAAAACGCATATAACTATTTTATATGGATATGTTATAGTTATGAAAAAGAGTTCGATATTTTGTGTTTTATTTTCCATTTATTTACGATGAAAAGCCTATGGTCTGAGAAACAATATACGAGAAAGAATTGTTAGCCTGCATCGGACTGTCGATTACCATTGGAAGCTACAGGTCAAAATATGAACCTGTTGATCAACTCTGGAAAAAACGCATTTCCTTTACACCGATTTTATATTATAATGAGGTTTAGTCACAGAAAGAATGGAAAGAATGGAGAGAAATAATGGAAACCGACAAGGCGGCTCCAATTACTGAAATTTTAATATGTTAAATGCCAACCTCAAAGTCGACCAAATATAGTATAACAATTGTTGAACAATTGTTTCCTTTTAATTGGCGTACTAAGTCTACGCAGTATATCCCGTCGAAGCCAGCTAAATATTATGTATGTATACATAATATAGGAAGATAGCCCGATACTCAGCCCGAAAGAACGCGATGGAAACACTAAACTATCACTATCGTGAGAGTTTACTATCCCAGCCCGAAAAAATGTCACTATCGTGACAGTAGACTGCATCATGATACAATGTCACGACATTTATAACATTCGGGCACTTGGGATATATACCTCCGGAAATTCAAACGACTATATCCAGATAGTTCCAGATTGAATTTTTCTGCAAATCTCTCATTTTTTAGTAAAAACTTCAGCAAATCTGCCGGTATCTGTCAAGTGCTCCTAAATTGCCTGTCAGACAAGATTCAAACGGCTATATCCAGATAATTCCAGATAGATTTTTTCTGCGAATCTTTTAGTTTGTAGTGAAAATTTCAACGAATCCCGCCGTAAATGCCAAGTGCTCGTGAATCGCCTGTGAGGAGAGATTCGAACGACTATATCCAGATAATTCCAGATAGAATTTTTCTGAAATTATGTCGGTTTCTAGTCAAAACTTTTGCATTTCCGTTGGTATATGTCAAGTGCTCGTGTTCCGTTTATTAGGCGAGATTTAATATAATATATTCCAAGTAATATCCGATAACTTTTTCTCATGCTGAATTTAGTTTACATAATTCCACTGAAAACATTTTCAGAATTTTTTTTTTGAAAACTTTGCCTATTAATTTTTTTTACTTTAATGTTTCAGCAGTAACATTTATAAGAATTTAGGAGCCACGATTAATTAGATAGCTATTTAATACACTATTAATTAATATTTAAAATTTACGTGTAACATAAATTTGCTTTATAGTTATAATTGACATATATATTGTGTCATGACAGAAGTTGTGTTGCCATAAGTAAAAAATTAAAATTTCGGGCTAGTTTCACGGAGGTCTAAATATAGCATTAAAATATGGGGGGCTTGTGGTTTGGATATCGCATATGCGTTAAATAGGCAAATTTATACGGCGACAAACCGAGCGAGTTGTGGAAGACCTGGTCTCATACAAAAATACGACCAGAAACGTAACAAAGGATAATTTTATTACGTTAAGGCCTCTAAAACTCGGGGGGTTTATCAACAAATTTTAGATTTTGAGAAAACATTATACATACTTTGTTCATATAGCCTGCTTCGTGACAATACCTTCTATCTGACAGTTTTGTGTAAATGAGCTTTTGAAAAGAAAAGCTGAGACAAAATTATAAGCACACTTTCAAATAATTAAAATAAGTTGGTAAAACAAGAAAAAAAAATTAAATCAAATTGAATTTCATAAACAACAGAGGAAACATCTTTATGTCTACAAGACATGACTACAATGACTATATACAAGGTTCTTTGTTTGGGCGAGCATTTGTGTATTTCACTTATAAGCAAGAGAGAAAAAATACCACGTGCAATTAAATATTTCCCAACGAACAGTACTGTGAAGTGCATACTTGGAAAATCTATTCAAGAATTACAAGATTAGCAAAATGTGCTTTTTATTCCTAATGCCGAGTTCATTGTTGTGTTCATTCCGTTCGTTCCGTTCGTTGTGTTTTTTTGTAAACCAATAGGATTTGTCGCAAATGACGATATATTTCTTCGGTATTTTTTCCATCAAGTTGATCTATCTTCAACTTTTTTACCGAAGGAACATGGCAAGAAAGAGAAGACATGATATATAATTAGTAGAAACAAACAGACACTTTTTCGATATTTTTATTTTGTTCAAGTACGTTGTTCATTTTGTGTTTTGATGTTTTGTATATGAATTTCTAATTATTTCTGTTTATGGAAATTTCCAAAACTACAAAACGTCTGAAAGTTTTTTCATCAACAATGAACCCAAAAAATAATACTGCAGAAAAAATACCGAACGAAAGGAACGGAACGAACACAACGAACTACAACAATGAATCCGCCTTGACGATTGTAACGTGCTCTCATATTATCGGGTATGGGTAGACGAAAGTTAATGACCGTTTTGTAAATAGAAGTTGGGCGCCAGTCTACCAGCACGTTTGGCCCAGCTTGGCTCAGATGTGAGCAGGGCGACACGGGCGAGGTTTCACTACAAAATACCCCAACACAAAAGAAACGCGTTCACCTGAACACCGCAGCAACTCGCTATTGAATTCGGGCCAACCACAACATACGGAACAAATCCAGAAAACACGACGTCGGAAAGTATATAGAACAAAAGGATGACTCATCTGTCGACCTTCGATAACGGTTTTCCACTCCCGTCGCTTTCCCGTTGGCTCGACTATTCGACCTTTTCCACCACAAGCACTGCACAAATCGAATTGCTTTAGTTATGCCTTGTCGCACAGCACCAAACTAAGACTTTAGCAAGCCCACCCCGACTGCCTTCAATTGGTATTAACAATGCGCTGAAGTTATTTTTATATTAAGTTCACACACAGTTCATACAAAGATTTGTTTTCACTAAAATCTTGAACAAAATATTGTTTTTTATTGTTACACAATTAAATTCTACTCGTACAACAACAAACAAAAACTTTACATGTAGCTATGTTTATGTCTACATTAACTTCTTACTTTTCTGATCCGCTCAACTTGGCGATCAAATTTTGATTGTCATCTTCCTTTCCGATTTTCTTCCACCATGAACATTTCACATTTTTCATGTTGTCGCCCTGCTGCTCATGTTCGAAAATGCCATCTTAAATTACCGAAACACCTTCTCAACGCCATCTTACCCATTCACGATACAATGGACAGAAATGCAGATGGACGGCTTTCCCCAAAAAAAAAATGAATGTCACAGGTTTTATAGGGAAGAGAAACGTAAAAGACATATACGATAATCTTGCGTCCAATGTAAAAAACCAGTTTGTCGGATGCACAGCCTCACGCAAACGAAGTGCAAGGAAAGTCACATGGCGTAGAGTGTTCTAAATATCTATAATTTTCAGTTCAATGAATTAAGAAGCGTGGGTACAAACGTAACAATTTTTGAATTTTTGGCTATAAAATGAAAAATTTTGGGCTTCCAGGAAGAAAAATGACCTACATGAAAAGCACACATTTGCTTTATACAAAAACCATAAAAGTTCCTTTTAACACATTTTTACATTAAAGCTTTTAAACATGATAAATTACAGAGAAGATTAAATGTTATAATCGTCCTTCACGCTGTACAGATTGTAACAGTCTATAAGGGCGGTTATAACATAATCAAAAGGAATAAATAAATCTAAAGTATTTAAATTAAACTTTATTTCAAAACATAACGATAACATAATCGACGTAACGTTATCATAATTCAAAACATAATCGATAATATAATCAAAATAATCGCATATAATGGATTCGAAATACGTTCCACAGTAGTTTGTGCAAATGCAATCTTCTTCTTCAGAACTTGAGGAACAGAATTAAAATAACAGTTATTTAGCTCTTTTATTGTTTTTATTTATTAGTACTTAAGCTTTCGGAACCAAAAATAGCTTCGGAATAGGAAATAGCTTCCTATTTCTTACAAAATTAATACAATAAAAATTTTAACTCAAAAAATTCTAAAATTGTCCGATACTAAATTTCATTACAACAATTTCAAACTTTTGGAAAACACTTTGGTAAATAATCAGTATCCTAAAAAATTAATTAATAAAGTGATTTGGAAACAAAGAAGTTATCAAAATTGTACATTAAATCCTGAAATTGAAAGTACAAATTATTTATCTTTACCTTACATAAAGAATCTTTTCGAAAAATTAAAACATTTATTTAAAAATTATAATTTCAAAATTATTGGTCGTTCAGCTATGAGTTTAAATGATATTTTGTTTTCAAAATTAAAAGATCCGATACCATTAAAGAAAGAATCTAATCTGGTCTATAGGATTAAATGTAACGATTGTAACCTAATTTATACCGGACAAACTAAACAGTTTTTGCGGGAGCGGTTCTTTCAACATTTACGTGGTGCTTCGGGAAATTCAAATTCAAATCAAATAAGTGCACTTTCGGAACATATTAGAGATACCAACCATAAAATTATTTTTGAAGATGTAGAAATTTTGGAAAAACAATCAAATTACAGGAAACGATCTATTTTGGAAATGTTACATATAAAATCTAGTTCAAATTCTCTAAACAAAATTAACGATTTTGCATACATTGGCAATTCATATAATCTATTTTTATAATTTGATTTTTTGCTTTTACACAATTCATATTTTACTTAAGATGGATAAAATTGTTTTCAATTTATGTTTTTAGTCAAATTTTATTTTGTAAAGTGTTTTCCTGTAGATATCAATTTTTGTTGCTTTGCTAAAATAAAGAATATATTTTTCTAGTAGCGAGCGATATCTACAGGAAAATAGCTACGAGTACGTTTTAGTTAGCCTTGATTTCGATTTTATTTTGTATAGAAAATATTTTTTTGTTAAATTGATTTACATACTTTTGAGAATGGAACCGAAATGGTTCCGAAAGCTTAAGTACTAATAAATAAAAACAATAAAAGAGCTAAATAACTGTTATTTTAATTTTGTAAACTTATAAGCTCATAAAACAATTTAATTGAGGAACAGATTCTCTTTTCATGACTTAATTTAACTTTTGATTTAAGTTTCTTTGGTTTTGTTTGAAGTCTTCTTCTTATTTTGTTCTCGCTTTTTTGCTTCCTCTTCCAAGAGTACATTCTCAGGACTATCGGTATAAAGATCATTGTTCTGTCCCTTTTTCTGCCTCCACGAGTAAGAGTGCCAACAAGAGACGATTTTGAGTATAGAATAACATTTTCGGGGAAAAATAGAATGAAATGCGTGGCCTCAATACCAGGTGCAATTGATGGCGAAGATGGTGATAGCTCTTGTACTTCTACTGGAAGCTCTCTATTTGTGACATGACTTGGAGAAAATTCTTCATCACCAAAAATATCAGGATTCAGACAATTCCAGAACCCCTAAATCCTGATGTTATATTTTTCAATGTGGCAGCTTGCTCTAATGCAATTTTTGTGAAATCGGGAATGTCGTTAATTCAAATTCGTTTACCTATTTAAAGAAATCAAACAAGTTTTGAGTGTCAAATGTTTAGCTTGTTGTTATTACCTGCATTTGTTTTCATTCAATTCGCCGAAGCCCGATTAAAGAAGGTTTTCATTGGACCAAACACACTACGGTACAACAGTTGCAGCTTATGAGAGCGGAGAGGAGGAATTGTCAATATTTTCCTGGAAGGAAAATTTGGGACTGGTGATTGTCTAGAACAATTATTTTTTTATTGCTGTGAGTTGCATTTGGGTGCCTTACAAAATGTTGATGAATTGCGATGCTTCCCACTTGCGTTTTCCTGTTTCCGGTCAAAATGTTTCCCGGCTTATGAACCACGATTATAATCTTTTAGATACATTTCTAATAATTGTGCTTAAACTAATAAGCCGATCAAAGTAAACTTATTACACGTGATAGAAATATGTTCACATAATATGATAAATGTATTTTAAGAAACTTACCAATAAATAATCGGAAAAATTCTGAAAAAAAATACTTCGATATTTGTTTTTTTACTTTTCTGTTGTTAATTTTAATTTTCACTATTTTTCCGACGTTTAAGTGGCGTCAAAACTGCAAATTTTTTTCAGTACGTTCAGACAATACAATAGCTAGTTGTTTCTACATCGAAAAAGGCTGTGTTCACGTAAATTTTCGCAAAATTGACATTGTTTCAATTGACCCGCATGAAGCTTTTATTCCACAATGAAACATATTTTTTCAGTGAAAAAAAGAGCGAGATAAAAATATAATTTTGCCACATACCAAAACAAAACAAAAAAAGAAACAGTAAAATTTTACTGACAAAATCGTTTTATATGTAGTGGTGTGTTGCCATTTTAAAATGTAAAAAATACTAACCAAAGTATTTTTTATAGCAACATTCTAATACATTTACATACAAAAAGTATATGAGGAGAAATATTTCTCGCACAATTAGTTTGTTTTATGGTTGGAAAAATACTATGGAGAACCAGCATTTTTGTTTTATGGCTGCAGAAAATCAAAAAATTATAGTGAAAATTGTAATTCATAAAATTTCTGATTTGTCCCTGTATGCAATGCAAATTTCACAAAATTTAATTAAGAAATAGCGGAGTTTCCTCCAGCTTAAAATTTATTTATGTCGTGTAAAATGTACAGATATCATTTTTGAAATGGCCAGGTCTGGTTATGAAATGGCCTGTGTAGCGCCCACGTAAAGAGATCGCTACAAGTTGAGGGTTAAATAATGTATTATAGCAATCAACGTATCTTGATTATGCAATGGTAGTGGATATACTTTTAATTTTGTATTGTTGAGAATAAACAAAATATCGAATAACCTGAAAAAAAAGATAATCCTCGGGCGGTTCTTAATTAATCAGTTTAATTTTGGTGTTCTGATTGTATAGAACTACTTAAATGATAATTAGTACCAAAAAAACAATAAATTAATAGCAAAAGTTTGTTAAATTTTAAAATTGCTTCCTGTTGGGAAAAAGCAAATGTGCATCGCAATTTAAATACGTCCAAGGATATATGAAGTTTAGTGATATATATATATATATATATAAACTGTTACCTTACTCCGTAAGTGAATATAAACTGTATTATTTAGTGATTTAAGATACATACAAATCGGTGAACAAATAAAGAAGATTTTCTCTAATAAACCGGAGGAAACATGTATGTTTAACAGTGATTGTCTGAAGATAAAAACAAAGCCAGATAATAAAACAAAAAGACATATCATTGAAGTGCAAAATCGTATTTCGAAAAAAAAATAAGTAAAACGTGTAAGTGACCGTACAACGTAAAAGAGTATAAGAACATTAATGTTGTACCTCTATACCAAAAATGTACAGGTGCTCACCAAATTGGGTGTGACATTTTATTAATCGAAATGTGCGTACCAAAAGTTAATAATAATACTATTCATAATAATTAAATTATAATAATATATTGACGATAATTGAAAAATAATAATACAAGTTAATAAATCAACAATAATAAATAAAAAAAAACGATTTGATTCGAGATATTCATACATGTGCTCACAAAAAAAAACTGTTAAGGACAAATCATCGCATAAACAGTGAGTTAGTTGAGTAACTGTACGATAAACGTTATCATGGGATTTGGGATATTAGTGAGTGTTCTATCAGTGCACCTAGAATACTACAGGCCACACTGCTTTAAAAATTTTGCTATATGACGTCAATTTATGTCGACAGTTCTCTCTTTGGTTATTATAGGCAGCACTAAAATTAAAAAGATTGTTTTGATTTTTTTTTGTGTTTGCTGTCATATTGATAAGAAAAAAATTGTAAACAAACAAAAAGAAAAATATTTTAATAATATGTTTTAAAATTCAATAAAAAGCTATTGGTAAAAGTAATAATTCATAATATTATTATAAAATTATGCATTCTAAGTTGTGTTAAATATAAAACACGTATAAAATGTGTACACATTTCGTATAATTTACGAGAAGACATAACCTTACTTTTAGCACTCGTATAAATTTTTTTTGTTTTTATGTTTGTTTTCGTGTTTTCTTTTTATGAACATGACTGCCGTCTACAGTTCAAAGAATAAACTGTACACATAAATTTAATGACATAGCAAGCAGTGTGGCCTGTAGTATTCTAGGTGCACTGGTTCTATCAATGCCTCCTAAACTACAGGCCGCATACACCAAATGATGACGACACGCTAGGTCTACATTGTTGTTGCTTTCTCTAGTTGTTTTGTTAGTGTAAATATCTTAATATTATTAATGCGCAGTCTCAGTTTAGACATAAATTGACGTCATGTGCAAAAAATGAGAGTAGTAAGAGGCCTGTAGTTTAGGAGGCATTGGTTCTATTATGTACATAAAAAGAAAGAAATTTACGTCATATAATTAAGTAAGAATTTTTTTTATTGTAATTTAGTTTTAAGATTCGTTTTTCATTTTTCTAATTTTATAATTAAGTTTTTTTGTAATTGGATAATTCTTAAATATATATTAGTGTATAAATATTTTTCTATGGGTTAATGTAATTAAAATTTAACTCAAAATTAATTCATATATAAATATACGTATAAAAATGTTATTTTTGCAAATTTTAATTAATCGATATTGTTTTTTTGGTTTTTATTCTTCTCGATCGGGTTTTTGCTAGTGTCGTATTTTTTTTATTTCTGGTATATATGAAGAAAAATATATAATGGAATGAAATAGAGAAACAATACAGAAGATGAGGTGAGTGATCGAATTGATTGATGTGGTTGGTGAACTGTTGTGCTTGCAGTAGTTCTTTATTTTTTATTTTTATTTCCATCTCGGTCTATCAAGGCTTAGTTACGTTCCAATAAACCCCACGCCAACCATGAGTCATAGCCGGCTTAAGAAGACCGAATTGGAACCTCTGACTAGGTAATTTCTGCAACGGGAAGACCAACAATATGGTGGTCATTTCGTTACACCTGTTAAGTCCAGCACGAACAGATCCTAGATTTTTTTTTGTCCAAAACTTACTTTAAAATCCCTGATCAATACTACTATCCAAATTTCATCGTTATTCGTTAAGAAATGGCGAAAAGACGGAATATTGTTAAATTTCAAGATTTTATATACCGAGTTCCTTTACTTAGTAGGAGATCAATCAATTTGTCATTTTAATGATCACTTTTAATATTTTATTCCTCTGAGATGTTTTATTTAGTGAAAAAAGTGATACTTAATGAATAAAAAATTTCCGCTGGTAATTACACATAACAAAATAAATTCTCTTTAGTGATAGTGCTGCCACGTGCGGCGAGTAGTGTAATCTCTTATTTTCCGCTGCTAAATTTCTGCTATCCTATATAGCATATATGCTATGGTGTTTTGGATCGTTGTCCTCTTGCTCCAAATCATTTCAGGACAGATGGTAACAAACCTCGTTATTATTAATGCTATAATATTCAAAATACGGTGATTGGAGTTAAAGTAATGGAATAAATTAAACACCCATTTTTTAATTTTTTTTTGTTTTTTATTGATTTATGTGTGCACCGCCTTTTGTTTTTTTTACATCGGTATAACCCCGCAAGTGATGTGCAAAAATATTGGTCATGCAATTATTTTATTTTACGCCTAGCGTTCTTGGCCGACATTAGGGTTCAGATGTTTTATTGCATGTATTTTTTTTTTGTTTGAGTATAAATAGTGCATATTTTGTAAGATTAAGTTATTCTGTAAGTGATCCTAGTCAAATAAAGAATAAAGTGCAAGTTTAGTTATAAAAATGGGAAAAGTTAGTAAGCAGTGTAAAAGCAATATGTTGATTTGGGCGCGAGAAAATTTAACCACGCGTGAAATAGCTGAAAAATTAAACATTCCTACAAGTACTGTCGCGTGAAATATTAAAAAATTGCGAGAGATGGGCAGTACACAAAGAAAGAAAGGCTCTGGAAGGCCCAGAAAGACAACGGCAGTGTAAGATCGTTTCATAATATTACAATGTCGTCGGAACCGTTTTAAAACTTCATTGGACATAAGACGGGATGTTGAGCGAGCAACGGGAAAAGAAATTTCAGCCAGCTTAGTGAGAAAAAGACTTGTTAAAGCTGGTTTGAGAGCACTTAAACCAGTCCAGAAGGCTGAGTTCACATTACTAGTGAAAAAACAACTTTTGCTATGGGCTCAAGAGCATGTTTCTTGGACTCCAGAGATGTGGAATGATGCGATTTTCCTCGATGAATCAAAATTCAAGCTGTATGTTGGAGATTGAAGAATTCTGGTAAGAAGAAAACCGGGCAAGTGGCTTGGCAACGAATGTCTTTTAAGACTTCCACTGATAGTAAAAAAAACAACAAAGTTAGTTTTACAAAAATGTTTAAAATTGAAATACGTTTATATCAAATAGAACATTAATCATGAATATTAAGGGGTTAAACGACGACGAAATCCAATACGAATTGGATATTCGAAATGTTGATTTAGATAAATATTCGGAGAGTCCAAGGTATATTCTGAATAAATTATTTGATGAAGAACAGGTGTCTCCTAGTTTGTTTCCCGATAGTCAGGTTGACGAAAATATATCAAATCTAATTAATTTAGCCGTAACAAGACTGGATCAGATCGAAAATCTCTCTATTCAAGACCAAATAAACATTTTGGAACATTTAGAGGGTAGGTTGATACGAGCAAAAATGAATGATGAACAAAAAGCTGAAATTCAAAAGGTTTTGCGCAGAGTTTGTTCTGCCCAAAGAGACGTAACTCGCCAAAAGGAGCTAAATATAGCCCAACCTAACGTTTCACCTCCCATACAGGAAGTTGCATCCAAAATAAACACTTTTGATAATTTAGGTGCCGATTTTGAAGATGAACATTTTAATCCAAACACGATATCACAAACTGACCAAAATATTTATTCCTCGTGTTATGTTAGTTCAGCTTCAAATGTTCCATTTTATTCATCTTCACAGATGATACTTATTGTTCAAACCCAAACTTCCCATTTAGAAAAAATGCCGCAATGCATTCTGAGCTATAAGTCGATTTTATATTCAAAACAAAGAACCAAATTCACGAAAAGTTCTGAAGAAACCGCAACAACTTGGTCAAATCCTAACCATCACAATTATATGGAGCGTCCATCAGAGACAATTCCAGTAGCTCTCAGACAAGATCCGTATTTAGAAACTGTAGTTCACCCTAGCAATACATGGTCTCAACAAAGACCACCAATAACTTTCCATCAATCAGCACATCATTTTAATCATTATAATAATCCAAATTTTCACTCTGAAATAAACGCATCTAACGCAAGAAAATCAATTAATTACTGAAAATAGATTCAGCGAAAGACGCTGGAAGCCTGTACCTATTCGAGAGTGGAAATTAAAATTTTCTGGTAGGCATTCTGATAATGTAAATGAATTTCTTACGAAAGTAAACCGAATGGCCAGATCTCAAAGAATTTGTGAAGAAGAACTTTTAGGTTCAATATTTTTATTGCTAGATGGTGCCCTTCAATGGTGTGACGCTTATATCGAAAATTTTCAAACCTGTACCGAGTTCACTAATGCATTGAAATGGGAGTATTCCGACCCAGACTATGACGATCAGATTAGGGATGCGATTAGAAACCGCAAACAACAGCGGTTTGCAACTTTCGGAGATTACCGATCATCAATGGAATTGTTATTTAAAGAGTTGAGGCAAGCTCCAAATCCACAAGAGAAATTGCGATATTTGTACAACAATTTATGGCCTACATACTTAAGAGGACTTAGTTTTAGAAATTTAAACAATATTGCATTTGTTGAAGAATTAACGATGCTTTGTAGAGACATCGAAAGAATGGAAAAACTTTGTAAAGAAAATGCATTAATAGGAATAAACAAACGGATGCACCAATTAAATATATTGGAGCAAAATTCAAATTCAAAATCTTCTAATTTCAATAAATTTTCAACCAATTTAAATTCAGAACCAAATGAAAAGGCAATAGAGCCAAAATCTTTTCGAAACTCAAAATATCCAAACCGCAAAAATAGCAATAACAGGCAAACTTTCTCCCAGCCTAATATTCAATTGAAGCCTAATTATGGATATCGTAATTCCAAAAAAATGCAGACTCGGTTCCACAATATCAACAGCTCAGATCCCAGAAATATGGGACAAATATTGTTTTCTTGTGTGAATTGTTTTGAAAATGGACACAAACCTGATTCATGTCCAAAACCACGAAGAGCCAACTATTTGTGCTACAGATGCGGTCGAGAAGATACCATACATATTTCCCCACTGCCCCACATGTCATCCACATTTGGTCCGGCAAAATTTATTAACTCCAAGACCAAATCTTTCTCAAGAGCAGCCCCACTCTGAGATAAATCCCGCAAATAATATTACCCAAGAAAGGCCTACCACTTCATCTAGCAAAGATTCTGAAAGCCCAAACAGAACGGTAGCTTCAATATTTATTCAAAAACCGGGAGACATTAGATTTTATTTAGATGTTGTAATTAACGACAACCCTAAAACCGGATTATTAGATACTGGTGCTACAATTTCAGTGTTAGGAAAAAATGCTGATAAATTCCTGTCCCAATGTGGATTAACGACTCGAAAAGAATATACAAAAGTCTTTGTAGTTAACGGAGAATCACTTCAAGGATGTGAAGTAGTAGATGTATTTATTGAGTTCAATAACAAACGCCGAAGTTTGACTATGTATGTTTTACCCCAAATTACACAAGATCTCATTCTAGGGATGGACTTTTGGCAGAATTTTGATTTAAATCCCACACTTTTTTATATTAATTCAGAATCTCAAAATACCTCCGATAGTTCAAAAGAATTTCTTACGGATCAACAACAGAAACAGTTAATACAATTAATTGCTGAGTTTCCTATTACTACCAATGATAATTTCGGTTGTACCCAAATAGTTTCCCACACTATTAACAGAGCTAATAATCCTCCTGCGATGCAGAGATGCTATCCTATTTCCCCGCATGTCTTAAAAGCAGCTGATGTTGAACTTCAGCGTATGTTACAATTGGTAGTTATCAAACCATGTCCAGCTTCACCATGGAGATCCCCAATGACAATAGTTTATAAACCAAATGGGAAAATAAGAATGTGTCTCGACGCACGAAAATTGAATTCGGTGACGATAAAGGATTCATACCCAATGTCACATCTAGAGAACATTATTTCCAATCTACAAGCAACAGCATACTTGAGTTCTATAGACTTATCTGACGCCTATTGGCAAATTAAATTAGAGGAACAGTCTCAATCACAAACAGCTTTCACTTTGTCAGGTAGGCCACTGTACATGTTTGCACGTATGCCTTTTGGATTAGTAGGTACCCCCGCTACAATGTCTAGGCTAGCTGATGCTATTATAGGTCCGGAATTGCACCCATACGTATGGTCCTACATTGATGGTATTATAATTGCAACTGACAGCTTCGAAAATCACATAAAATATTTAAAAATAGTCGCTGAAAAGCTTCGAGAAGCTAACCTAACAAAAAAACAAAACAAAATTGAAGTTTTGTGTAGAAGAATTAAATTATTTGGGTTTTATAGTCAATAAAAATGGGTTTAAAATTGCACCAGATAAAGTAGATGCAATTATCAATTACCCCATTCCAACAACTGTATGACAGATTCGTCAGTTCTTAGGAGTTGCAGGTTGGAACAGACGTTTTATAGCCAGTTATTCAACAATAGTTTCACCCATAACAGATTTATTAAAAGGAAAACCCACCAAAATCAATTGGACAATCGATGCAAACAAAGCTTTCAATGAACTAAAAGAGGTAATTGCCAACGCCCCTACTCTTCATAATCCAGATTATACACAGCCGTTTTATGGTTGTACCGATGCTTCTAACACCGGTGTTGGAAGCCAACTATATCAAAAAATAGACGACGATAATTTTCCTATTGCATACATTTCACAAAAACTTTCACCAACTCAGAAAAAATATACAACCTTAGAACAAGAATGTCTAAGTATTTTAATTGCTCTTACCAAATGGCGACACTTTCTGGAGGGTTCCAAATTTTTTATAATAACTGATAGTTCAGCACTTAAATGGTTGCTCCGCCAAGGAGATTCAGTAGGACGTGTCGGACGGTGGGCTCTAAAAATACAACATTATAATTTTGAAGTAATTCACCGTCCATGGAAAGAGAATATTGTTCCAGATGCTCTCTCAAGATGCCTCGAAGAAATTAGCCAAAATACCTGGTACAATAGTTTAGTTACTAAAGTTTCCGAAAACCCACTACAACACTCGAATTTTAGGATAATAGATAACAAATTATACCAACTTTTCCAAGATTCGGATAAGTACAATGTAGAAAATTATCGCTGGAAAGAATTAGTGCCTGAAAATGAACGCCAAGCTTTAATAAAAAAATTTCATGACGAGCCAAAGGCTGGACATTTCGGCAACTTTAAAACTTACCGCAGAATTTCAGACTTATACCATTGGCCCAACATAACCGAAGACGTGAGAAGCTATATATCCAGGTGTCACACTTGTAAAGCATCTAAATCTCCAATCGTCTCCCTTAAGCCGCCCATGGGAAAGATGCATAAAGCCCAAAGACCATGGGAAATTATAAGTATCGACTATATGGGTCCATTCCCTAGGTCAAAGCAAGGAAATGTCTTTCTTATGGTCATTATTGATAATTTCACACAATATCCAGTTATTTTTCCAGTGCTAAATTCTAAATTTTCAATATTAAAGAGGAAGCTTGAAGAAGTGATATTTAATTTATTTTCTGTGCCACGTATTATTATTTCTGACAATGGGTCCCAGTTCATAGGGAAAGAGTTCGCTAAACTGCTCAACGATTATCATATACAGCACTTCAAAACAGCAGTTTATTCACCCCAAGCAAATCCAACCGAGCGGGTGAACCAGGTTATTGGTAATACGATCCGAGCATTTATGAAGACCAACAATCACAGAGATTGTGACAAATATATTGCACAAATTGGTGTCGCAATTCGATCAGCCGTACATGAGGCAACACTTTGTACCCCTTACTTTTTAAATTTTGGTATGGAAATGATACTAGATGGAGATGAGTATACTCGTCTAAATCATTTTCCACCTCCTGCCTTTGAGGAACGAATTGTCAAATTGACCAAAATTCGAAAATGTGTATTAGATAATTTGGAAAAAGAGTTTAATAAAACCGCGAATAGGTATAATTTGCGAGCTAGAGCTCCACCATTTACTGTAGGGTAGATAGTTTGGAGGGGGGGCAAAGTCCTAGATTCATACCTCCTCGCCGGTGCTCCCTGGGTAACGCTAAATGAATCAGGCGGTGTAGTGGAGACGAGCAGACTAAATCCTGTTTATAGTCATGGACGCTACATGTCAAGGCGGGCCATTGGCGCCTCAAAACCAATACCAAACCAGCGTCTGATCTCCAGGTCAGGAGCGGCTGAAGCGGGCGTCTGTCTTGTATCAAGCGGCTCGCTATATAAATGTGTTTCAAGGTAGGACTGGATGCCTTAAGATTCTCACCAGTACGTGACCCACACACGTAATAAGCGGGTTGAGCGGCAGGCCAACAACCTTTTCTCATAAAAACATTTAAGTTATGAACCCTAAACAAAGGCCTCGGATTACCATATCGGATTCATCACAAACTCGACCTCGGAAATTGTACACGGACAACGCTTTAAAAATGGGAACATGGAACGTGCTTAGCCTCTTAAGACCTGGAGATCTCCGGAACCTTTCGAACCAAGCAAAGAGTTACACATTAGACGTACTTGCATTACAAGAGCTTAGATGGTCTGGGAGTGGGATCCATGACACCACCAATGGTTACACTCTTCACTACAGCGGCCATCAGAACGGAGGAGAATTTGGAGTTGGCTTCCTCATCCATCGGCGCGTGAAGCACCATATCATCGATTTCCGCCCTATCAATATGCGGATATGCACGGTCAGACTTCGCACTAAGAAATTTAACATCACGATCGTTAATGTGCATGCACCCACCGAAGATAAAACAGATGACATCAAAGATCTCTTCTTTGTCGAGCTCGAGGAAGTCATCAACAACATACCGCACCACGACATTAAAATCATCGCGGGCGACTTTAATGCAAAAATCGGTAGGAGTGCAGAAAATACATCGCACATCGGTCCCAACAGCCTGCATTTAACTAGTAACAACAACGGCCAACGCGTCACCGACCTGGCAATAACGTACAACTTAGTTGTATCAAGTACGTTTTTCCCACATAAGAGAATCCACAAAGTAACGTGGAGATCGAATGATGGAAGAACTGAAAACCAAATCGATCACGTCATGGTGTCCAAGAGACACTCCACCAGCATATCTGACGTTAGATCCTACAGAGGTGCAGACATGGACAGCGATCACATGCTTGTCATATTTATGTATAAGTGCAAACTGTCATCTACGTTTAACAGACAAGCACAAAAGACCGTTCGATGGAATATCGATGCTCTAAAAGACCAAGCGCCACTGCAGAGTTACCAATCAGCTGCCACTAATTATTTAGACCGGCCCCATAATAATGAAGAAGCTCCTCCTAACATCCAGGAGCAGTGGCACGCTATACAGTCAGCCATAACAACCGCGGCGCAAAATACCATCGGAAGAAGACCTCCGAGGCCCCGCAACGACTGGTTCGATGATCAATGCCGAAGGGTCGTCGAAAATAAACGAACGCTTCGTGAAAAATGGTTCGCTCGCAACACCAGAAGCACTCTAGCAGAATATCTCCGCGCTAGGAAAGCCACGACTAAATTCCTTCGACAAAAGAAGCGCGAACATATGAGATTATGCATCGAAAACATCAGCTTCCAAGCGGAACTAGGAAATTCAAGGGATTGTTTTGCTAACGCCAGGAATCTCACTAAAGATTTCCACCCAAGAAGTACAGCCATCAAAGACGGGAATGGAGAGCTGAGAACAAACGTGGCTGATGTTCTCTCAGTATGGCAAACCTACTTTCAAAATCTGCTAAATCGGAATGACGAAGTTACCCCCATTAGAGCAATAGCTCCGCCAGGTGAAGAGGTCTTTGTCGAATATCCCACAGTAGAGGAAGAAGACGCAGCTATTAGTCGATTGAAAAACGGCAAGGCACCCGGTCTCGATGGAATCCCCGCAGAACTAATTAAACTCGGAGGCGCTACTCTTGCAACAAGTTTATACGATCTCGTCGTTTGTATTTGGGACCAAGAAGAGTTGCCGGAGAATTGGAAGACCCCACTCATATGTCCGTTGCATAAAAAAGGCGACCGTCTTAAATGTGAAAACTTTCGTGGCATAGCTCTATTGAACACTGCTTACAAAGTGTTGGCTAATGTTGTACTTGCCAGACTCATCCTAGCGAAGACCTAGCGATATCAAAGACAGTTTCATACCGCTCGATCGCTGCGCAAGAAGACTTGGTTTGGAGGTGAACAGCAGTAAAACCAAATATTTAGTAACACCTAGGAACATCTCTACGGCAAATCTCGGAATTGGTGACCACAACTTTGATAGCGTCGAAAACTTTAAATACCTCGGGTCAGTTATAACATCGTCGAATGATATGCAGGCAGAAATAAAAGCCCGAATCGCTGCCGGACAACGAGTTTTCTACGCCAAATCAAAATTATTGCGATCGAAACATCTATCGCAGTCGTGCAAGCTCGCACTTTATAAAGCACTTATAAGACCTGTGCTGGTTTTCGGAAGCGAGAGCTGGACCATGACCACTAACGATTGTAGATTATTATCTACCTTCGAAAGGAAGGTTGTCCGTTCAATCTTTGGTCCAATTAAAGTTGCGAACAACGAATATCGGATTCGTATGAATCACGAAATAAAGCAACTCCTCGGAGGCAGCGATATCATCGGATTCATCAAATCCAATCGAGTGAGATGGCTCGGCCACGTTACAAGGTCTCCCCAACAACGGATGATAAATAAAGTGTTCCACCAACAACCAGCCGGAGTACGTCGTAGAGGAAGACCCCGACTACGCTGGCGCGACGACATCGAACAAGATCTACGAACATTAGGATGTCGAAACTGGAGGACGAAAGCGGTGGATCGAGATGGATGGAGGGTCTTAGTGCAGGCGGCGAAATCCCTTCATGGTTTGTGAAGGCCAGAGAGAGAGATAGTTTGGAGAAGAAATTTTACACAGTCTGATGCGTCCAAGGGAGTAATGTCTAAATTGTTTCCAAAATGGGTGAAAGCAAAAATTATTAACAAAATAGGATCGAATGTGTACGTTATTCAAGACCTTTATTCAAATAAAACTTCAACTTACCATGGAAAAGACCTAAAAATTTAAATCAACATTAAATACATTGACAGTAACTCTGCAATATTCATGGAACACTAATAAAATGAAATTATTTCAATTTTCTTATTTTTTTTTTTCATTTTTCTACCAAAAGCTACTTTTGGTTTAGAAACCTTGTTTCTGAAATCAATTTTGTTTTAATTACCCCGGAGAAAGGGGCCAATGAAACGAGCATTTTGATTAGCAAAAGCCGTTTCTGTAAGAACCATATGCCAAAATAATACAATATCATAAAACGATTAAAAAACAAAAAACAAAATTCCCCAAAAGCAATAAACCATAATATGAAACATAAAACAGAAAAAAATAGAAAAACACCCAAACACAAAAATTCCTAATTAGTTAAATTTTAACAATTTTCGGCTTTTTTATAGACAAATATTATTTTCTTGAGGAAGTTCACATTTTTGTAAAGGGTTGTGTGGCTTTGAACACACAAGTACCCTTGGGGTTAAAAATGGGGGGGTGAATGAATTTTCTACTTTATGGTAGAGATATTGCAAGTAAATGACCTCTTTTTTTGGTGGCCCGAAAGGTCTCAAACATTGTGAATGTCATAGAAAATAATATTTGTCTATAAAAAAGCCGAAAATTGTTAAAGTAATACAGACGAATTTAAAATTTCTTAATCTAATTAGTTAAATAGGCATTATATACTTAAAATAAATATAAGTACATAACATATATAAGATAGTATATAAGATGGATGGTAGGGATGATAATGGATTGAGTAGGTGGGAGTATGATCGGTTGATCGCAGTTGGCGGATTAAAAAAAGAAGAGGGGATTGTAAGAAACCATAAAAGGATTGATGGATGAAAAAGAAAAAGAAAAAAAAAAGGATGATTAGAAGTTGGACATTTGACGTGAAAGCAGCTCGAAAAAAAAAAATTAAACACACATAAGTGAATGGAAAAGTAAAGGAAAGTAAAAAATTAAACCTTTGTGGAGTGAAAATCACGTGTAAAAAAAATGTAATAATTTAAAAAAAAAAAAAATAACCAGAAAGAAAGACAGTGTTTTGTACGATAATAACGGTATTTTGTACGATAATCAAATACGAGTATGTACATACATATATCTCACCCTACCCGAATAATCAAATAAAATCATGAGATAAACGCAGGAGGATATGCCAAGCCGAGAGTCCATCATCATCATGACAGCACCATCGTATCCATCTTAGTGTAAGTTTTTTTTATTGTATTTTAGTTCTAAGTTTATGTAACTGAAATTTTAGATCCTAGATAATGTATAGCATTAAGTGATAAATATAGTGGGTTTGTCGTCTTTTGCCACCAATTTAAAACATAGGTAAAAGTTTCAATAATTATTGCTACATTTCTTTAAAATAGAACTTGTAAGGAGGAATAAGATTTTTTTTTTTTTTTTTTTTTTATATAATTCGATAAATAATAAGTTCATAAATAAAGTTTTGTTTTGTATTTTTTTTGTGCTTTATAATAAACCAAAAAAATTACGTTCAAAGTTAATAAATTAAATTAAGGGTGCTTTATTTAATGTCGGAGTTGTTCACTGATAAATCCGCGACCGCACTTAGTTTAGAAAAAAATAGCCGGACAGACAATACAGTTACTTTTTGCTTCAGAAAGTGTTTTATTTCGAAAAATCGTAACACCACTGAAAAAGGAAGGAATTATGGTCTGGGAATGCTTCTCGGCGAGACTTGCAAATTTATTTTTCAACAGGACAACGCTCCGTGCCATACCGCCAAAGTTGTGAGTTATTAAATTTTAATTGTAGATAAAAAGATTGGCTTTCAGATAAACATAAATAATTTGTTAAAAATTTGTTTTTTTTTCTTATCTCTTCATTTATAGGTAAAAAAGTACTTCGAAGAAAGAAGTATCGATGTGTTGAGCTGGCCCCCGTATAGTCCAGACTTAAATCCCATTGAAAATATTTGGTCTATAATGAAGCTAAAAGTATCAACAAAGCGCCCAGATCGATTCAAGCTTTAAAAAGTTTGTTGATGACGATTTGGGAATCAATACCTCCTACTACTTTGAAAAATTTATCAAATTCAATGAATCGGAGGTGTATCGCTGTAATAAAAGCAAATGGCGGTCCACTAAAACTTTAATATTAAAGATAGAACTTCTATAAATCAATAAAAAACAAAAAAAAAATTAAAAAACAGGTGTTTAATTTATTCCATTACTTTAACTCCAATCACCGTATTTTGAATATTATGGCATTTTTCGGGGTTTTCCCCCTAAATTGCAGGTACATTTTTTTTTTCAAAAAATTACGTCATACGTGTATTTAAAATGAAATAACAAGCAAATTGCGTTCAAAAGTTTTGTAATTTTAGCAAAAAAATAATCCAATTTGCAATAAAATATGTTTGCCCATTTTTTTTCACAGCACTGTACAATTTTCATGGTTGTTACATTAACTGAAATAGTATTAACCGATTAGAAAAACTTAGTCATCCTTGCGGATAATCCGCATAATGCGGATGTGATTTCGTAAACTGTATCCGCACTCATCCGCCAGAAATTAATGCGGATACCTCGGATAGTGGATATTTATCCGGATAATCACGGATATTACTATCCGATGCAAGGCTCTAATACAGACTAGTATACCAATTCTCTCAGCATAATAACTGATGTTTCATCCGCAACAGTCACTTTGTCTGGTCTGTAGAGATGACACAAAATTTAGTCTACACGACAATCATTCACACACTCAAAATACTTTTTGGAAACCACTTTAAAAAAATTCAGCAATACAGTCAGTGATATGTAAATTGGCGAAACAAATGATTATTACAGTTTCCCTAAAATATGGTAAAATTAAGTAAAAAGTCAAGTATGTAATGTAAATAATATAATTAACATAGAAAGACAATGATATCTACAATAAATACTAATTTTTCAATATTTAAAAACCAATAATGCAACTATGAATATATAGGGTGATCACTATATATGGTTACAAAAGAAACTAGCTGTATTTTCTAAACTAATTAATAAAATTTAAACTTTATTCGTGAATTAGTAGCATAAGCTTCATACTTTAAAACACTTTAACCTTATTCAATTGTATCGCCACTTTTCTTTATTAAGCGTTTCAGTGTTACTTCGAAATCACGCGCTATTGGGATTTCATCCCAAATACGCAAAATTACCGTCTTTTAAATTCATCCAAAGCCCTGTATAGGTAATCCTTAAGCTTTTGTATCATGAACCCCAAGATACTTTCCCCGTGTGTGCTTGTGCTCCGTCTTGTTGCAAGCAATAATTTTCATCTCCGTACATTGCTTGGGCTTTTGGCAGTAAATGCTTCTGCAAAACCTCCTCCAAGTAATATTACGCATTTATTTTAACACATTTATCAATAATAACTAGTGGAAGGGTTCTTATTTTGGATATGGTTCCCCAAACCATACAGATGTTGCTACCTCGGCTGTATGTGCTTTTTTATAATTTGGCACATCATTTATTAAAACCGCCCAAATTCGATCGTTTTGAACATTGTGCGGAGTTTCAAGCACAAAAAGTTTTTCATCTGAGAAGATAACATCGTCACTCGCGTGCCATGAAACCATTTCCTTACTTCTAGCTCTGCGTTTCTCTTTTGTGGCATTCGTAAACCCGTAAATTTTCTTTTTCTTGAAGGCTGACTTTTTAAGTCGTCCCTGAGTATTGTTCGGATTGACTCGTGCTTCAAATTTAATTTTTCTACCATTTCCATTGCCGATCTGTCACAATTCCTGCGTGTGCGCTCCCGTACTATCTTTAGGTTTTTTTTGTTCGCACGTTTCTTTTTCGATTAGGGTTTTTTCGATTTAACGATACGTAAATCAAACTATTTGTTGATTCCAAGATGTTTTATTTCTTGAAAAATCTCTCTACGTTTCAAATCACTTTTGAATTTATTCACAATTAAAGATCGTAAGTTTGGCATGGTCACAACAACGCTATTACGCAACTAAAATAACTAAATTTTGTTGTATATACATGTTGTATCTATATAGAAAACCTGACAACACTTCTTAATTTCACAATTTCCAGATTATTTAGCTGTGTTTGTTTTGCGCGGCTACTCAAACTTTTGTAACCATATATAGTGGTCACCCGGTATAGTGGCATTAAACATTGGAAAGTTAGTATTTATTTTAGATGGCACAGGATTTTTAAAATTATTAGTTATACACTAAAAGTTTTTATTCAAAATTTGATTTAATTGAAGCGGTGTTGTCCCAACTAAAAATGAAAAGAAAGTTCTCATAATCGTGCAGTTTTGAAGAAGATAGCATCATGTTATAAAAAGATATAAATAATGAAGTTAATTGCTACGAATTTGAAATATGTTTAGTATTATTTATTTTAATTTGTAAAAAATTGTTAATAACTTTTTACAGCAATCGTGCACTAACCTTAACAATTCTTTTCAATTTTCGTTTAAACAAAATGATAAGAGTAAAACATACCATATTCTGAACACCTATAACTGGTGTATTATTATACGTTCAAAAGCATGACCTTAATAGAGTTATAATACTTGTAAAATATAAGGCTGATTTGGCGACAAAGAGTCGCTGGTATTGTCTAACTTATCTCAGATTCTTATATTATCGTCTTTCTTTGTATGTGTATTCATACATTTTCATATTCATTCAGCTCTAACGAATGTTAATATAAAATTTGACCCAAATTTCACAATATTTCTGAACTATGTACGTACTTGTTTATGTGAGTAGATAACGACCTGTGTTTGGTTTCCTCATTGTAAACAAGGACGAAATAGTTACAAAACTTTTTTTTTTTTTTGGTATGAATACCGCCATATAATTATAATTATTCCACGAACAGTGAGCAACAACAATTCTTGAAAGTTACTCGTTCCTTTATGCGAATTTCTTCAGTCTCATGTTCATTATTGTGATATTTTTGCTCATACATGACAGGAGCACTGATAGAAGCAAAATAAAAAAGCACATACAGAAGCTGCTGTACAGAAGGATAATTTTATATAAAAAATACGAGTTGTTGGTAATATTTTGTTGTTGTTGTTAAATGCATATAGAGTAAGTTAGTTAGTGTTGCATGTGTTTCATATACCAATCAACATAATATAATAAAACCATCATGTTGGAAAAGTTGACACCACTCATATATTTTATTATGGTGGTGTTGTGCTTTTTGCTCATTTTCCTAGACTACTCGTGTATACGTAATATAAACTACACCGAAGTACCACTCTAGGTACGTATATTTATATTACCTTTGTAAGGATAATCATTTGGATGTAATGCCATTAAAACTCACAACGAAAATGATTGAATTTTCATTTTATGTTAATTTATAGATCAGCTTTTGGTATATTTATCAATGTAGGAGGTGGGGCAAATTGGGTAGAACAGAAAATCAATCAATCTTCGTAAGACAAAATGCCAATTTTGTCTAACAAGAAAATCAATCATTTCCAATTTTTCATTTTGCTTCAAATTTAAATATGCTAGCGGAATGAAAGAGATTTGATTGCTGTTGCGACCAGATGAAATTTTCACTTCCCATCTCTATATAATATACGAATATAATGATGTTAGGCTTATACACAGTAATATTCCATATCCATTAATAATTTTATTTTGTCGTCTTATTTTATTTCAGATTTCGTAAGAAATAAAATAAAATTAAAAAAAGGAAATTAAATTTTCTGTTCCTTTCAACATCGTTGCAGGACATTATCATCTTTATTATCGTTGTCGTGTAAGAAAATGAGAAAAATCTAATTGAAAATATAACTAAATAAATAACATTACAACAGGTCACCTGATTTATTATAAATCTTTGATGTCTGAGTCTGTCCTATCGAATTGTATATGAACGCAGTCTGACATATAAATATAATAGTACATAATGTCTATTTTATAGTCTCTTCTGGTGACTATATAATTTTTAACATTCAAACCATTCAAAACTACTGTGACATCATTAAACTCAAAAAATGATAGTAGGGCATCAAAAGCTTTCTTTGTCATATGCATTTTCACAGACTTATCTTCTTGGTCTTTTTGTTATTCTTTGAAAGCACATACATATAACAATATTACAAAGTTTGCATATACTAAATTGGAAATTTATAACATTTACATGACAAATGGAAAAACTAAAATGAAATTTTTAATAAAACTTTAATAATTTGGGGTAACAAGGATAATTGACTTGTGGCAGCTACGAGTACAGTAAAATCAGGTTATGGAAATTAAAGGAAGGACTAAATATGTCGTGGCTAACACCCGAGTTTCTTTTACCATGCATCAACATATATATTACGGATCAAGTCCGAAATCGACGAAGGTGCACAAGGCAGTGGCGCACTTTTGTTGGACTATGGGTAAACGGTAAATGTTAACACATAAAACTAATAAATTAACCTTCCAACATAAGCAATTATAATCTAATTTTATGTTTATGATTTATTTATATTTTAATTTACAATTTTTTATTATAATAATATTTAAACACACGTCTTACGTGTTGGAGAGGCAGCTAAAGAGATTTCATGGCACCTCATTTTACACATTCAACCCAATAATTCTGGAAACACACTTAGTTTAGGAATTGCTACTTTGATAAACACAAACCGTTACATAAATTCACTAGTAGTATAAATTTGCTGGTTGAACCGCCACACTATCCTTCCCCCCAGTGCTTGAACAAGAACGGTACACATTATTCAAAACGAATTGGTTTTATTTTATAATTCGTCCTGACTTTGATTTACACCCTTATTCCCATAGTCGTGTCGTTTCATTCGCCGTGACAGTTGACGCGTCACTTAAATTTAAAATCATTATTCCTTTAGGCGGCTGAGGTGACGTGACGTGATAAATGTCAAAATCTAAATAGATCGGGCAACACAAATAATTTGCTCAATATTTGACGGATTATTTTGGTTGTCAATTTTTTTTATTGTTTGTGATTTTTAAACAAATTTGTTTATTTAAATTATTTTCGCTGTGTTTCTTTTAAATATTAAATTTTCTCTTAAATATTTTAAAACAAAAGACACTCTTATTATAAAATAAGTTTTAAATCTTACATTTTATTTGAAAATGAGTTCATTTGATTTGTTTTTAAGTTCAAGTGAAGACGAAGCGAGCTATGCGATATGGGTGCTTTTTGAAGGCGTCTAAGAGACAAATCGAACCCATTGGAGTTACCGCACAATTTGTAAGATAACTCGTTTACCTACTCTATATCTTTTATTTTCTTACTTTATATTATAAACAATTTTATTTTATAGATTTCTTCGGTATTTTCGTATCAACAAAGACGACTTCAAATTTCTTTTAACGAAGTTGGAACGTAATATACAAAATACAACACGAATTTCATCAATTTCCCCAATGATTAAATTATCCGCTACATTGCGATATTTTGCTGAGGGGGGATACCAAACGGGATTTGGTAACGAACATCTGTCTGGGTTAGCACAGTCAATTTTTTCGAAAGTGTTAACTCAAGTAATTAATATTTTGGAGAATGAAATTTGTTCTGAATTTATAAAATTTCTCACATCAAGCACCGAAAAAGAACGGATAAAACTATCATTTTACACAAAAAAAGGATTCCCCGGTGTGATTGGTTGCGTTGATGGCACACATTTTAAAATATCAACCCCATCTAAAGAAGTTATTCATTTATACCTTAATAGAAAAGGTTTTTATAGCTTAAACGGTATGCTTGTGAGTATTAAGATTCATTTTGTAAAAAAAAGATATTTAATTTTTTTTGATGCTAACCATCCTGGACCGTGTCACGATTCTTTTATTTATAGTTCTAGTGAACTAGACACACATCTCCAAAGGAATTACGAAACTGGGGATATAAATACTTGGCTTTTAGGTAAACTATAATATTATTATATGTAAGTTTGTAAAATTTCAATTTCAGGTGACGCAGGTTATGGTTTAAACCCATATTTAATGACACCCTTTAGGACTACGGCAGATGGATTTCGCGAGCGCATGTTTAACAATAAACATTCAAAAGCCAGAAATATTATCGAACGAACGATTGGCTTGCTCAAAAACAGATACCGCTGTTTAATGGACAAAATGCATTACAAACCAGAAAAAGCGACACAAATAATAAACATATGTTGTGCGCTTCAGAATATGTGCGTTCTTCATAATGTGGATTTGAACTTGGATGCTACCGTCATCCCTGACATAGACCAACCACCGGAAATTGCAGACGAAGAGAATATGGATGCCGGACAAAGAATACGAAAACAATTAATGAATTCAATTTGTTAAATAGTGAAACCTTTTATTAAAAACATAAGAATAAACATTATAAAAAAGTATATAAAAAAGCACAATTCATTATTTCCTTCGATCACAACTCATTTTCTTCGTATCACTTATTTACATTATTAATTCATTAATTATCACATTAAATATGTAATAATTAATCTGTCAGATTATTATAAGGCAAAAAAAATTTAACTATACCTATTTTCCTTAAATGCCAATTTCCTTTCTTTGTACTCCAAATGCCTTAATTTTATACCAATTTTTTCTTTATTTTGTTTCTCAATACACAGTAAATGTTGCCGCCAAATGTCAAATTTCTTTTGTTTTAGTTCGAACATTTTCCTTGAATATCGTGCCGACTCCTTTGTATATTTGGCTGTCTCCTCCATATATTTTGTCTGCGTCTCCAATAGACGACATCATTCTTCAGTTTGATTTTTTTTTGAGGCCCCGTTTTTTTTCGGTTTGAGATGTGATTGCTTACAGTCCCTTCCTCATGGTCTTCAGTAACATCAATTGACATGTTTTCAATCGCATGATTATCTGAAACCGCAACCTCATTATCCGGTGCTGTTGTCTTTGTTGTGATGGGGTCTAAATTTCCATTTGGCAATGAAGCTGTAGATGTACCAGACACTGATAGTCCAAAACTTCTATTTAAATTTTTTGAAAATATCCTGTCTAGGCTTAAAAGTTTTATAACAGATTCTTCTAGCGGAGAAAATGTTTGAAGTCGGCATGCACCACCCCCTGTCGCTGCAATCTCCTTCTTATTATGTCCAATTTTTTTTTAATTTTCATTTAAAATCAGTCCAAACCTAAAATATAAAATGTATTATGAAAATTAACTATAGCTAAACTAATTACGAAACCGGCTTACTTTTTGCCACCCTGGTCCATCTCGTATTGGAGGTCCCAAAGAATTCAATTGTTCGGCAAAACTGTTCCACGCATTTGTATATTCGGATTTTGAACTGCCAAAATTGAAATAACCTTTGGCTACCTCCACATTTTTCTCCATGCACTGGACGAGGCACTCAAACTGTCTAACATTTGTAATTTTAATTCTAATAAATAAATTAAACAATATGAAATGAATTAATATTTTTTATTGATTAAATATTTAAACAATATGTTTGAATATACATATTTCAAAATAAATTTATTAAAAAACTTACATTTTTTCTTTTTCCATATTAATCACTTTTAAAAATCGCGCGTCTAAAAATGTCGTCTCTCTCACCAATAAACTTTTTTAATGACTAATAGAATATGATGTGTGTCACTTGAGTCGCCGACAGTCGCCACATTCGCTTAAGAGAATATAAAAAATCAGTAGTCGTAACAAACGCCAGGTGACTCGACTAAGAGAATAAGGGTGTTAAATTGTTCAGTAACGTCTCCAGCTCGATTCTGGTTTTCCTATAGGAAAAGGAATTAGGAAAAATATTTTCATAGCATTTCTGTCACAAATTTTTTTTTCTGGCATACGTTAACAGTTAGTGTAAAACAAAAGGTTAGTTTTCAAAAACAAAATTAAATTGGGGATATTTTTCCTATCCAATTTCGATACGGAAAAAACATTTCCTAAATTATAAAATTTTAGCTCAAACATGATTTCTCAGTAGGCCAGAAAACGATATTTTTGACAAAAAAGCTATGTAAATATTTTGCCATTGAAGGGAATTACCCTTTGCTATAGGAAAACCAGAATCGAGCTGCTGGTGTGAAAGTTACCCGTTTGCGAGTTACAGGTTGCGAAATTTTTGGTGATGAACTAGTATTCTGTGCATTGCGTAACCCAAGTATAACAAGACGAAACTCAAAATTGAGCTATCGTATTTGCCTTCGAAATATTAGAAAAAAGTCGAAGAATCAATACTTTAGTATTGGTGCGTATATGTATACTGTCCCAAGTATAACAAGACGAAACAAAATAAAGCTGCGTATCGTATTTATTTTACATGTTCACGACATGAGTTTGGTAATTTTATAAAAGTGATTTTCTTAAAAAAATTTAAAGATGTGCGTCAATTTAAATAAAATTACACCAAAATTTATTTTTATATCTATTCAAATTTTTTTTGTGTAAATTAATTAATTTCTAGTTCAGTTTTAAATTATTAAGTGAAAAGCAAATGCGAAATAATAAACTTGATATGAGCTATATGGAAAATATTTAAACTTTTAATATTAAAATCAAGGAATAATATCATCAAATCATTGTTTAATAATAAAAAATAATTAAAAAATTAATTATAATATAATTTAGATGTGTATACATATATGTATATATTTTTTTTATACAATAAAATATTCATTGTTCTAAACCTAAATTTTTTGTTTTACTTTACATTTGGACGCCATCTTTTTCCTCTAAAATGTATTTTCAATTATAGCCTTTTACATATGTCGTTGCACAAGATCGTTCCCGCCATATTGTTTTTTGTTGTTATTGTTCACACATACATGTATACAATTCTATTTATTGAGTTTCGTCCAGTTTCGAATAATCGCGACACTTTTCATACAGGATCTTATTCTAAGTCGAAAGCAAAACTATGTCAAAGTCGAAACTAAAAATAAGTTTTTACTTCGAAATATGACAAAAAAGTCGAATCTTGTTATACTTGGGAATGGTGTTGATGTATCCGTTAAATTGTCGGTTTGTTGTGATTCAATAAAACACGGTTTAAGTCGCTTTATTGAAACTGTCGATTCAACACCCTTGATTAATAGAGTAAAATAAAAATTCAACTCTTTTGGTTAGCGGAAAAGGTCCCTCATTTGGGGGTTGTAATGCATCCGGTTTTACTAAAACAGATTCGTAATTTGACAGGTCTTTGAAAATGGAAATTTGGTCTTTGGCATGTCGTGATGGTTGTATATTTTTAAATTGATTTCGATTATGGAATAGTTGGCTCTCGCATTTTATTTGATTACCATATATTTTATCATTAAGGATCCTGGATCGAAGCCACTATGTCTTTTTTTTTACAAAATTCAAACCGAATTTATAAAGTTTAAGTTTTACGATTTTCTCCTATTTTTCAGGTGTAATGGATCCTTTAATGTCCACTAATCCTAAAACATACGTTCCATCATTGCCATGTAATGTCAGATTTAAATATTTTCTTAGTTGGACATCACACCATTCGTCGACCATGAACGGCACTAGACTGGCCTTTGCTGACAGAGCGAGATTTCTGGGCATAATCTTTGACAGTAAGCTAACCTGGAAGCCTAACATTGTAGAAAGGGTGAATAAGGCTTATGTAGCCATTTACTCGTGTAAGAATGCCATATAGATATTATACATGAATATATTTTGCTCGGGGAAATAACCAAAAAAGAAGTCACAAAACAAGCCATACCCGAACCTTATCGAACTACGCTCCCGAGTCACGCTCGGGCAAATCACTCAAGTGGTTAAATGCTTGGTCGAATTAGATGATATTATCACTTTTGGATCTTCACTCGCGGAACATAATAATAGACTTAGAGAAGTTTTTGATCGAATAACCGAATAACATCTGGAGAAATGTAAATTTCTAAGGAAAGACCTTGGACACATAGTGACCCCCAACGGCATTAGACTAGATGAAAATAAGATTACAGTTGTCGAAACTTTTCAAATCCCTCAAAATACAACGGATTAGTAGATTACTACCGGAAATTTATTCCAAATTTAGCTGGTTTAGTAAATTCACTTACTAGATTATTGAAGCAGAATCAAACTTTCATCTGGAATGCATTGTGCCAGGATACGTTTAACAAACTAAAAAATTACACCATTCACCCTTCTATATGCCAGATTTTGGCAAACCCTTCCGTTTTATCACAGCTTGTTGAATCTCAAATGTTCAAATGTTCGCCGCTGCTTTGCTTGGTGGCACTTATTCGGGAGGTCCCGATATATTTGTGACATAAATCTGACTAAATTTGTTAAGTGGCCTTAATTTTGTTGACTTTGAGAGCATCAATTGTTTGCGGTTTATTCGCATAGACCTGCGATTTAAGATAGTCCCAAACGAAGAAGTCTAAAGGCGGGAAATAGCACGACCTGCAAAATGTCGATTGTGGCATGCGCTGTGTGGCACGTAGCGCCGTCCTGTTGGAACCACATGTCTATGTATATCATCCAGTTAAGGCTACAAGAAATTGGGTATTATCGATCGATAGCGCTCGTCAAATTAGCGCTCAAAATATTGACGGCTAAGTCAATGTCAGTTTCTCACGTGCAGCTAAGGTTCGTTATCAAATTATTAAACATTTTATTTTTAATAACATATCACAATTAGAAACGCACACATGCAAAACGATGTTATAACTATATACTACTTAAAAATGGTACATCGGCTTCTTTATCAATGGAAATTTATATGTCATACATATAAGCATTGCATGGTAAACGCGTATTATAAATATGGGCATCTAGCAATTGATTCGGAAATCCAAAATAATTCTGTGAACACAAAATGCAAAATAGAAATTTTGTTTCTCTGTTCGCAAAATCTGTTTCGCAGCTCGTTACCAGCAATCATCCAAATTAATAAGACAAAATAAATAAGTAAATGGGATCGTATGTGTATTTTCTGCAACAAACCGCAGAGTACTATCAGTCACAATTGTTTGTTGTTTGTACACTTCTTAACATCCCCAAACCTTCTCTTCATCATTATCAAAGGCGGCAAACAAATACTTTGTTTGTACTAATGAGGAACTCGTTCATCCATTCATTGTAACCAAACGTGTATCATCAGCATTTATAAAAATTCTTTAACAATCGCAATTGACTACATAGTGCTGTAGTGCATTCAACTTACGTTATGTTGCTTAACGTTACAAACAATAAAAAATGAAAAATTGTTTTCAAATCTTGCATACTCGACATTTTTTTTAACACTTTGCCATCCGAATTATTCGGTCAAATGAGCATGTCTAGACGATGTATTGCCATCAATACAAAATAACAAAAATGGAAAAACCAATTGGATTTTCCATTTTTATAATTTTACGAATTGACCATTTTTATTGATTCATGACACAGTTCATTCTCCCCCAAAACGACGAAGCGAATAAGCTTTCATTATTTTTATTTTTTGATTTATTTATGAAATTCGAAAACTTTTCTATTGCTCCACTTACGAAATAGTAAAAACTCTATATAAAATTGGTTTCAATCTAGCACTACAAAACTTTATAATATTTAAGTTAGAGCATCCATATAAAAATATAAAGTTGCAAAGTTTGGATAGAAGAAATTAAATTAAAAAGTTTAGAAGTTCTTTGGAATTTTATTTTGTTCTGCGTGATCTATGCGTGTGCTTTTACGACGATGTACCTTAATTTAGTTGTAACGAGGGTGGGATAGAACCACGCGCGTAAAAGCAATCAAAAATCTTTAAATTATATAATTTCCCGCAAACGGAAAACCTACATACCGTTTAGATTAGATATACTGGATATTGATTTTGAAAATTGTCTGCTTGCTTCCTTGTACAGCTAATCAAATCAGCATCATCGAAATTTTCGATATTTCTGATTAAAAAAAAATTGAAAATCTTTTGCTTTAATCAACCCCTCTTCCTAAACATATCCAACAACAACGCACCCAAAAAAATTGTTTTATTGAAAAAGCAATAAAAAAAGCTTTATTATATACCTATTTTTTGTTGTATGTATTGGGTGTGTATGTGTGTGTACGTATATTTTTCTTCATGATCAATTTTCAATCATCTATCGTTTGAACCCTTAGAATTTCTGTTTTCTTTTGAAATTTCGTATTAATTCGAAATTGAATTTTTATTTTTTGCTTTTCTTTGCAGTCGAAAATTTATGGTAAATTTATGTAATCAAAATAGAGTTGTGCTTTTTTGTGTGTTGTTAGTGTGTGTGTGTGTGTGTGCGCGTGTGTTTGTAACTATGTACCCGGTATACATGGATTCTTCTGCTATGTCGACATAAGAAAATTTATGTATGTATCCTTAATTAATGGTGTGATTATAAACACACAAATATTTAAAACGGTTATATTCCGCACAAAAAACCGGATGAAAAAGTACGAGAAATGCTCTTTGAGGGTGGAGAAAGGAGCTTTTATGTGCGGGTATAGCGATTTTATTGAATTATTATTTTTTATTCGTGCATGAATATTGATGGTGTCAAGGCTTCGTGTAGATTCATGATAACGATTATTGTGTCAATGTAGGGTTCGATTTATTTATTTTTAATAGGTTGATGTTTCGACGTGGGCATTTTATAGTGGTCTGTATAATTCTTGTTCGAGTTCAAGGTTTTTTCATGGATAATTTAAATCGTTAAATTTATTTGATTGTAAAAATTAATTGGTTTATGGATGGTTCATCCAAATTTAGCAATAATGTGGCCATTAATTGGGAAGTTTTAATCGATTTTGTTGTATGTTCTGTTTTATTTTACAATTATTATTATTATTAGAGCTTTGAGTATCTGTTTGGCCGCATTTCGTTAAACTTTGTGGTGTCATCAAAATGTTATGATAGATATCAAACTTAACTTAATTTTCCTTTTAGAACTAGAAATAACTGACCGTAAAAATCACCAAATAAACAACACCAATTGATCTACTGAGCTTTATCTTAACTAAGGGCCGATTTCAGCACCAGCATACTAAATTGCTCATTCATACTGATTTTACAAATTCAAAGCTTGATTGTGTGTCTGGAGTGGCATAGCTCACATCAAAATATTGTATGATCGATTACATATCAATGGATATGTTATCTGGGCGCCAAAGTCCTAGATTCATAACTCCGCGCGGTGCTCCATAGATAACTTCTAAATGATTCGGGTAGTGTAGTGGAGGCGATGCAGATGAAGTTCTGTTTATAGATTTGGACCTAACTTATCACGGCGAGCTATTGGTGCAGAAAAAAAAATCCGGGAATTTGTCCTCACCTGTCACGTTTGTGCTAGAAATTACAACGTATTCCAGTGTGATCAATTAAAGCCTCTTAGTGGTTGTATTTCAACTGCATACGCAAAGGCTACACCAGGGCATGAATTCCGCTTCAATGACTAATGACTTTGTATTTTTGTCATTCATTTAGTTTGAATTTTTGAAATAATTATATTTTCGGTCCTTTAAGGTAGCTTCATTAGCCTGGTTAAAGAAACAAAACGGATAACAATTTGAAAACTAAAGCAGAAATTACCAATAAATAATGAAATTATTACTCATTGTCATTTATCGTTAAACCGGAATGTGCACCAGCGGCGTAACTACAAGGGCGCAAACCCCGCACTGTGGTCTTTATTCTTGTCATGAGAATTGTGAATGAATTCTGTAGGAGCGATACAAGAAAAATATAAAGAAGACCTATCGGAAGAGTTTCCGCTACAAATACTGATAGTAAAGTCAATGCTTAAGGAGGATATTTTGGAAATATCAGCAATATGAGAATTAGCTGAAGTTCTAGTAATAAAATTTCCAACAATAGCTTCCAGTGTTTCGCAAGTAATAACATGTTTATTATTGTTTCTTACGTTGCCTGTTACGGTCGCAACAGTGGAACGATCTAAATTGAAAATAATAAAAAATTATTTGCGCAATTCTATCGGTGCAGATTGTTTAAGTGATTTAGCCATTCTTTCTATTGAAGCAAAAGCGGTGGGCAAAATGGAAACATATATTTTAATTAGGGATTTTGCCAATATCAAGTCAACAGCAAAAAATCTAACATTCTAACTGGTGGGGCAAAAGTCCCGCTACCATTTTGATTGCGCGCCATTTTGGTTTTGTGACATTTAGCTCAGTTTCGCTTTAACCATTGTGTTGTGTAGACGCCCAAATTTTATAATGGATAAATATACGCCACAACAACGAGCAGAAATAGTAACAATATTTATTGAAAATAATCGTTCCATTATTGCCACTCAGCGGAAATTTCGTCAAAAATATCCTAATCATCCAGTGCCTCACAAAACCACAATTTATCGTTTACATGCGAATTTTCGACAGTACGGTACAACAGCAGACAGATCTCGTTCTGGAAGACAACAAACGTCTCGTAACGCTGAAAATGTGGCTCTGGTGCGCGATAGTGTTGCAGAGTCTCCAAAAACATCAATTCGGAGACGTGGTTCCCAGTTACACATTTCTGCACGCAGATTAAGGCGAATTTTGAAAACTGATTTGAAAATGTTCCCGAACAAAATTCAATTGGTCCATAAGTTGCTACCGAGAGATCATGATCAACGAGTTGAGTACAGTAATGCAATCCTAAAGCTGTCTGGTGAAATTGAAGATTTTTCGTCTAAATTGATAATGAGCGATGAAGCCCATTTTCTTCTCAGTGGCCACGTCAATAAACAGAACAGTCGGTTTTGGGGGACACACAATTTTCAATTAATTCATGAAACATCATTGCATCCACTAAAAACAACTGTATGGTGTGGTATTCTTGCTGGAAACATTATTGGTCCCTATTTTTTTGAAAATGACCGAGGTGTTGAAGTGACTGTTACTGCTGAACGGTACCAAGACATGATTCGAAATTTTCTTGTGCCTGTAATAGAACAGCAAGGACTAGAGAACATGTGGTTTCAGCGAGATGAAGCCACAGCACACACAGCCCGTTCAACAATTCAATTATTGAATGACGTTTTTCCACGAAGACTAATTTCGCGAAATGGCGATTTAGCATGGCCAGCCAGATCTCCGGATTTAACAGCACCAGACTTTTTCTTATGGGGTTTTTTAAAATCAAAAGTTTATGTGAATAAGCCGAAACGATTCAACATCTTAAAGACAATATTCGTCACGAAATTGAAGAAATTCAGCCTGAGATGTTGCAGGATGTCATGAAAAATGCCTTAAAAAGAGCCGAAAGTTGCATAGCAAATCGCGGTCACCGACTATCATTAGTCGATATAATTTTCCAATCACAACGAAAAAAAATTTAAAGACCAAATAAACTTTTTATGAAAACCAAACTTACTTATCTTTTCTTTGAACAAAGTTATAGGCAATCAAAATAGTAGCGGGAATTTTGCCCCACCCGTTAGTACATATTTATATTTGTATTTTTATTATTTTTTTTATTATTCTTAAAAAATGAATATATTAAATAAAAAAGCTATATTTTCGATGAACAACAAATTTATTACTCTGAAGAGGAAGATATGCAAGGTGGAGGGAGGATAGTCTAGGGGCCTACATTAAACTTGCGGGGGGGGGGGGGGGTGGCAAACATTTGTAGTTACGCCACTGATGTGCACCCAGTTTGACTTACAAATCCAGCTTTTTCCGTTTAAAAAAAAACGTTTTTAATTCCATAACTTTGACTTATTGAATTGTATTTTTCGAAAATCAGCAATAAAATTGTTCAATGAATATTATTTATAAGTAAGTTCAAAAATTTTCAATATTTTTGTAGTTTGGTCACTGCCGTCTGATGAGACGACCGAATTTTTAATGTGAAGAATTCAGTGTTTCCATTAGTGCGAAACCAAGCTTGAATTGCTTGGTTTCGCACTAATGGAAACATTAAATTTTAAAGAGTCGTGTTGCTGATGTTGCAGCTCTAATTTGGTGGTAAACTCCATCCACCAAATTAGTGCCGCAATATCAGCAACACGACTCTGTAGAGATTTCTTTTTTAGGAAGATTATAGTCTCTACACGGGCCTCGCACCCTATATGGGTAAATGCCCCCATTCAAGATGGTCTGGAACATATATAATATAGTATATATTATATATATATATTCAAAATGCGTTCCAACGTCTTGGTAACGTCACCTCAACCTCACCCTATCAGGGTAGGTACCATCACCCCATATTATCCAGAATATCCTTTATTATGATTATTACGCTCTTTGTACAAATTACTAATTTAATTTTTTGGAATAATAACTAAAGAACGTAAAATTTAAAACGTCAAGTTATTGAACGGAACTAAATACTTATTGATATAACAATTATTCTGTCGATTTAAAGGTAGTAAAATCAATAACTATAAAATTGTTACGGTAATAACTTCGTTTATTGGCCAAAACCAACCTATGTTTTTTATTGATTTTGCATATGAAAATTGTTATTTCAACAACTTTTTTCTCTGAGTGTATGGCGAGCTTCTCGAGATGAATCAATTCGAGATTATGGTTTGTTCATTGTCGTTTACGGTACAGCTAGTACCAAATGAACAGAAAAAATTCTGCGACATCGTGAATTTAATGAAAGTTTAAAGGTACTGCTCAATTTGAACTGAATCCTACTTCGGCCAATTGCTTCCGATTAAACACCAGCTTAACATCGGATGTTCCTGTATCGACCAAATGATTTATATTGTCGCAAGCATCCCAGATTTTAATCCGCTCGGCTGGGTTTTTCCTACCATAATCATTGCCAAAATCATACTACAACAATTGTATTTACTCGGGATATCGTGAGATGAAGCGGCCACAAAATAAACAGCTTAAAGATGGGTCACTTATCATAATAGTTTGAGATCCTTGGAGACTCTCAGAATCGATCGATTTAAAAATCGAACGCCAAATCGCAGAAGAACTAACGTAAGGGAAAATTCATTTTTTTTATTTTATTTTTCATTTCACTTTTGATAAGAATGGGTTATATGGGTTTTTGGATCGATTGTGATGAGTTATATAATAAATGCGTACACAATTGTTTAAGGGTTCTCCAATGAGACCCGAGTCTCTATTTAGAAAAAGGTAAGGTATGTTTTGTATGTTTGTTTATTTATATTACGACTGAGTCTTGTACCCATTTAGTAATTTACATTGCATAATAAAGTATTTTGACTAGTCGGCGTAATCAAGTGATTATCCCTAGTTTCGTGTAACTCCTTCTCAGATTTTTCGCCACAGTAAGTCTACTGACCTCTTGGTCGTGATAAGTCCAGTGGTTGGTGCTTTGCAGTCTTCTTCTTGGTGTGGTAGTCAGCATACAGCGAATGTCCAGATTTTAATGCTGGTGCAGACGTTCTAGGTGTTTTGTTGCATGATGCTTAATTTCATCCGCGGCAAAAACTCGATCTTTAGATCTCGATGGAGGTTGTCGTTTCGAATGTACCACGATGCATTAACAATACATCGAAGAATTTTATTTTGAACTCTTTGTATAATTTTGAAGTTTGTCTTCTTGGCACAACCCCAGAGTTGGCTACCATTGTCTAGCAGCAGTTTGTTATGGCTAAGAGCCAATGCATTTTTCTAAATTTTTGGTTTAGTTCTTCTCTCTTCTTTTTTATGTGTTCCTTTCATCTAAGTTTAGCATCTAAAGTCATGCCGAGATATTTAGCAGTGTTTGCATGTGGTACTACTATCGAGTTTATAATTATTGGTATACTATATGATTAACTTTTAGATTTGTAAAGTTCACTTGGATTGATTTTGCTTCATTTTCATTGCCGTCTTTAATTTACTAGTGGAGTCATTGATATTCTTTGCTGTTGCAAGTATTGCCGTGTCATGGGCAAAGTCGCCATACATTGGGAGTATTCATTCTCATACTTTACTCGGAAGTGCCTCTCTGATATGTATGATTTTAAAATTTAAAAAAATTTCTTCGGAAGATCTCGATGAAGTTTGAATTCTAACCCGTGATGCCATACTTTGTCGAATGCCTGCGCTACATCAAGGAACATAGTTCAGCATGTTTGTTTGCTTTCTAATGATTTGTCGATTACATCAGTAACTCGATGAACTTATTCTATAGTAGAATGTTTTTCCCTAAATCCAAACTGATGTGAGAAGATAAGATTCCTTTCTTCGATAATTGGTTTTAGTCTTTTAAGAAGAACCTTTTCAAATAGTTTCGATAATGTTGGTAGCAGAAAAATTGGCGTATATGAAGCTTTATCATTCGGAGGTTTGTTCGGCTTAAGTATCACGATTACTTCTGTAACTTTCCATTGCTTTGGTACAAATCTTAGTCGAAATGCTGCATTAATTGTATGCACTAGTTTCCTCAACGATTTCTTCAGTAACACTTTTATTATCTGACCCGTTATAAGTTCATATCCTGGAGCTTTATACGCATACAGATTATTCTTAGTTTCCCATTTTAGTTCTTTCAATGTTACAGGTGTAATTTTTATTTCATCCTGTTTATTTATCGGGGTGATATTTTCCTCTTCCGTTTGTTTGGGGTATGGCTGTAATGTTTCTTCGAGGTTATTTGCAAACAAATCTGCTTTTTGTTTAGCATTTCGAGCCCAATTTTTTCATTTTTAATTAAAGGAACCTGAAGTTTAGGTCTTTTAAGATTCTCAGTTGCTTTCCATAATGAATAATCAGTATCTTTTTGCCCAGTTAGAGTGCTGAGGTATTTTTTAACTGACTGATTTTTAATGTCTTTCATTAGGTATTTTAATTTGTTACACAAATGGTTAAATACCCTCTTATTTTCCTAGTTTCGATATTTTTGCCAATTCTTCCGTGCTTTTCTTTTCTTTTTAAGAAGTTCTCTCACTTCCTCTGGATAGCTAGTATTGCGTTTCATTTTCTTACTATTATTAGGAGTGCTTTCCCACGCAGCACTTTGGATATTATGTGGATGAGTTTATCTAGTTCGTCTTCTATTTGGGCTGGTCCCTGTATTGGGTTCTGCAGACTAATTCTTTCTGTTAGCTGTGTTTGGAAGAGATCCCAATTGATTTTGAAGCTCGTTAATTTCGGGTTGCTCTCTTTCATAATAATTGTTTGGCTAAGTATCATAATACCTGGTGAATTATGATGATAGACTTTCACTGTTCTCTATATGGATATAATTATCTGAAATCCTCCTTTTAATAAAAAATTCTATAAGATCTGGAGTCTTACTGATATCCGTAGGCCAATAAGTTAGTGTACCGCCTGATTGATACTAGCATTTTAGTTGTGTGCCTGCTGTTAGGTATTTTTTGCATTATAGTCCCTTCCAATTAAAAAGACACTTCCTAGCGTTTGGAGAAGATAAGTATGATCTACTTGAGATTGTATCTTGGATGCAGTATATTGCTGAGAGACTACAAGTTTTAGTATTGTTTAATTGTACTTTGATTGTTGTGACTTGCATGGAAAGTTTCTCGACTTTGAGTTCTTCGTTACGTTTTATATAACTTTTTATGAGGATAGCTGATCCACCTCTAGCTTTATTCTCTGGATGTAATGCATGGTAGCAATTACATATATTCTTTTATTTCACAGAATGAAGTTCTGTGAAATGGGTTTCGGATATAAGACTATATTATGCATGTTTATAAATATATATCTAGTTCTTGTATGTGATGCAATAGTCCATTTTCATTCCAGGTTACAATTTTTTACAATGTTTTATTCATTTCTTTTGTTTATAATTCGATTTTATATAATTTATATTTTGATACACTCGATCGAGGTTTTTTTCTACTCTTTTATTGAAATTAGTTTGTGATTTCATTTCTTCTAGTGTGTTCTGCAGACTAATTTCCTGCGAAATAAGTCTTTTGTTGAGGTTCTCTAGATTTCTCAGTATGTCCTGTAAAACGAGATCCACTTTTAACTGTTTCTGCTCTCATTGCCGAACTATTTGTGCATAAGTAACGTTTTCATTTACTCGCTCTCCTTGTATGTTAAAATTAGAAGTTGGCGATTTAGGTTCCGTCTTTTTTTTTATAGATTGTACATTTCTTTGTGTATCTGGTTTGCGTGATTTATCTCTCATTTTTTGTGGTTCTACTGTTACTTCACATCCTCTATAGTTGGCTGGATGCTGGCCATTACAGTTGATACACTTCGGTGTTGTATTTTGGGGAACTATGTAGTCGTTTCCTGCGTGTTTTCCAGCACATTTAACACAGCTTGCTTCACGATGGCAGTTCTTTTGTGTATGATTATAATCTTGGCAGTTTGACCTTTCTCGGTGTTTCTATTTTAACTCTGAGGTTGAGGATAGCCTTAATATTGTAAATATTTTCGATTTTTTCTTAGTTGTCGAAAGTTAGCATGCATAGTCTGTTACGGCTGCATCTATCCATATATACGTAAACGATCAAACGACGACTCAAACGATAGGCGTAATGGTGAAAACAATTAAAAAAACAAAGCAATAAAAATTATTATTGTTGTTGTCATCGGTCAATGACCTATATAAAATTTTTTTTGGTTTTAAATCTTGTTTATCATCTGCGCTTAAAAAACGGATTTTGTTTTGTTGACAAGGTATTTAAATTATGTACATAATTTTTATAAACACACCTCCGTTAACGGGAAACCCATGTGAAATGATCAAATCGAACGAGATGATAATATTATTTGATTGGTACATATATACATTTCGTATTCGCAGTTACCAATTAATAGTAGAGGGGTATTTGTCAAAAGTATATAAAAGTAGGGGATTGTTGTATAAATTGAAATTTATTTTTGGCAAGTAAATTCCACTACGCGTCATTCAAAAGTGCGAGTCCAAAGGATAAACATTAAATTTATAATACATAAAATTAGTAGTAATTATAAATGCTAGTAGTGAGTGTCATCAGTATAGTTTCCACCAATCATAGTGTATTAAGGATAAAACTTATAGAACTCATAAGAGGTAAATTAATGCTTCCATTCTTTTTTTTGTGTTTAAAATTATATGCAGTGCATTAAGCATTACCATGTATACTTACCGCTGATATATTTTCTTTTGTGGTGTATTAGATTTTAAACGGGTTACTAAACGCTGCTACTAAACGGAAGTTCAATTCGAAACAAACGCACGGAAAGATGGTTGCTACATGCTACAGCATTTAAAGCGCGAATGCTAACCCGTAGTTTAAATCGCGATAAGCGTAATATTTAAATAAAAAAATTTATACACAATATTTAAATAGTTTAATTTTAGTAATACTAAATAATTAAAATCAATTAAATATTTTTGTTGCTATTTACCAAATACGGATAAAAATTTTACGTACAATTTGTGGCTCATTGTATAAATTGTTATTTTCGGCCATAATCCTTATTATTATTCTTAATTAAATTAGTGTACTAATCACAAATTATTATTATTCAATATTTTTTGCAATTTATTACAATTTTAATTACATTAGTAAATAATTAGGGATAGTTTTTTGTCAAGGATAAATATGTGAATATTCTCAAAAAAAAAAATATAGTTAAAATTAAAATTAAAAATAGTGAATAAATTAAAATTATATGCATATGAAAAGGGTTCATAGGAAACGGGGAAAAAATATACATATACAGTTATTAGGATTCATTTCTTTTGGTGGACCAGGCACACATGCGAGGAGTAAACTTTCAAGGTGGTTTGGTGAGTTTTTAAAAATTTCGTTATATTATAACTATATATTTTTTTTTTTTTGATTTTCTTATGAAAACCCGATAAATGATCAATTTATTATTATGAATTAAAACTTTTTTAAAATGAAGTGATTTGAGTTTTTCTGGTGAATGATGGAGATAAGAATGATCATGTGGGTGGTATAATGATATTAATATTAGAACGCTGTGCTTATGGTTGCTGTTGTTTTTGCACGTATGGTTTGTCTGCCCATCTTCACTAAGTGGTAAAAATAACCCCCCAGCCGTTGAAGCATACCCGAAACTTATAAACGTGCTATCACTTAGGATGGACGGTTACAAGTCGGAGACCTCTTCTCATGATTTCAACATTTCCCTCCCTGTTTTCTCGTTTTTCTTTTCTGATGATGTTGACTGCATCGATTATTTTCAGGCCTTTATTTTGCAGGTCCTCAATAATTTCATCTTTTGAATAAGTTGGATGGAGACCTCTTCCCATTACTTTAATTGGTCGATCATTTTTATCCTCGTAAGTATACCACTGGTGACCTTCAGAATTTAATTTGTTAGCTAGAGTTTTATAATCTTCAGGCTCTGTTGTGTTTATTTTCGAAATATTACCTTGTAGTCATTTCGTACTACTTCTTTCATCAGTTTCTGAATAGTACCGTAATTTGCTATTCCAAGAATATTGATCGGAGATGGAGCCTGTTTCTTCTTTTCTCGCTCATGCACTTTTGATGCATTAGTTGCATTGACAGTTTTAATGTGAGTTTGAATTGGCTCAACTTCTGGTGATGATTCAGCTTTCTTCTTGCTTAGGTTGGTTCCTTTTTTGGTTTCTTGTTTCCTCTCTTGGATTTCTGTAGTATCTAATTGGTTTCCTTTTCAAGCGGATCTTCATCAGTGTGATATTCGTCTTGATCTGTTGTGAGTACTTGAAATTGGTTGTTCATTAATGCTGAGTTTTATGTGTTGTTATTTAGTATATGTGTTGTTTATGTGTTGTTATTTATTTATACTGTTTCCTTTAGCATAAGGTTTTCATTCTTTACCACGGCAACTTCATTGTTCAAATTTATTTATTAACTCCGCGTTGTTTGTAACGTCGCACTCGACGCTCCGTCACAATTAGAAGTGCATGGTGCATTGTAAACACTACCCGGTTGAATTCAAATAAAATGTCGATATTTTTGTTTTTTTTGCTTGGTCCAAAAGCATAACTATAGATGGCTGTTTTATAAGTTCGGAAATGCAAATTGCAGATTGCTTTATTATCGTTATATGGGCTAATGATTCTCTTTCGAAATGGTAGATGTCAGACTGCACGTTGGAAAGAAAAATTCGAATAATAATAAATTAATTTATGATACGATTGTACGTTGATTTTGTTGGTCCAAAAATGTTATAAAAAGGGAAGAAAAAAATAGAAAAGCGGGTCAATCAGTTTTGAATCACGATAAATTCTGTTACATAAAAAAAAAAAAAATTGAATTTAGTCATTTTTTTGAATATTAACATTATTAATTGCTTTATATAAGTTTCTTTCTGTGGGTTGCAAAATTGTAACTATATAATATAAAAATTGTAATTATATAAAAAACTGAAAGTGCTGAAAATATACAGAGATATATCGACAGTGTATAATATGTAAATTGAACATTTCTAACAATTATATCATTCGACATTTGCCTAAATAGTGCACGAACAAGTAGTTTAGGTGCGTATATCCATAATATTTAGTGAGTAAAGACGATAATTGATATTGTAAGTGATATGGATAATTACGAATAGTGATAATAAGTGTAAGAAAAAAAAATCCGTTACCACACAAGAACAAACCACGTTACTATAAAGCGGATTTTATTATCAATAGTGATCATAACTGGTGTGAGTTAACTATTGGGTACAATACTGAGAACATTGATATATTCGAGTAGTACCAAATTATATTAAAAGCTCGCATACGTGGTTACTTATATAAACGCACTTTGGTTCACACAACGAAGAACCTCATGTTTTCTGCGCGGGCGTAACATATTACGATCATACGCAAGGTACCTGCCGTTCTACCGTTAAATTTGGAATATCGGTAAAGTTTTGCCGCCACTTTGTAAAGTGGAATCTTACGTCATCAATCAACAGAACAAATTGGTCATCACTCAACGCCCAGCAATAAACCGAACATCATAAAACCAGCTGATGGTAAAGAAAATAACATTTTTTTTTTTATTATGCATGCATTCTTCTATTTATTTAAAAATTTATTTTAGTTTATATAATTTATTCACATATTATCTTAGATTTAAGGGTCAGGTAATTAGGCGTAGCTAATCTTTACTTAATTCAATTTTTTTTTCAAACGATTATTTCCTTTTTTTTATTTTTATATCAATCCGTTATTTTCAAATTATTTCATTTTTCTTTTTCTTACAAACGAATTTAAACTTATTATTTCTGCTTCTAATAAATAAATAATGGTTATATGTATACTATACATACATCTAAATTTTGAGTATTTTTATTAGAAATATGTGGTAATTTTTTATAGTGTTGAGGATGAACTGCAGCCGTGTTTCATTGTCTTACTAGTTTGGAGGTAGGCAGTCAGCATACCCTTTCTTTTCGCGGTTACTCGTGATGTCATCATACTCCTGAAAACCCCCCCAATTCTCCACTGATGCTTAGCCGGCAACAACCGCTCAGGAGTCCCTGATGACATCCAAAAAATTTCTTTAACATTTGGATTTTGTGCTTCTAGATATAACTTATCTAGATCTTCTAGAATTTCATTCTTTGAAATCTATCATCGAATAGTACCAAATGTTACATGTTTATTATACCTGGTTGTGTACTGGGCGTGGCTTCAGAAGTTGACTTGAAGCTTTTATACTTGGCTTGGTAGAAGAGGCATTTTCCTTCTCATTGTTAACTTCGCACAGTGTGGTGCTCTCTGGCGGTGGAGTTGTAGGTGGTGTTCTATGAAGTGTCATACTTCTTCTACCAAAGTGCCAAACATTTATCGCTTGTTCCGTGCTTCCAGTAGTACTAGGAAAAGGATCAGCCTGATTACCTACCGACAATTTCCTTTGCAATGTCGCGTTGCTCCCTCCAGAATTCGTGGAGCAGCCCGATAAATCAAGGTGGGATTTAGAATCTAGGTTCTGACCCACCTGGAGTATGTTATTGTTTATACCCGACCTCTCATCTTTTTGTTGACTATCTGCTATACTGTTTCTCTACTACGTAGGATTGGATACCACAACTGTCCGATCAACAGTAGATTGCCCAGGATGCACCACATGGAGTCTGCCAACTAGCACCCCGGCTCAAATAATTTGGATTAAAAAAATTAAAAGAGGATATTTTCGAATGTCTGGAAATTATTGCAATGGATAATAATTTTGGGAAATTTGAATAGAGGTTCTCCGATTTAGCTGCTATGTTTCGTCTCGTTTACAATCACTGGTAAATTGTCAATTTAAATGTATCTAAGCCGCTTCCTAAGCCACCACCTCTCTTTGTATATTAAATATTGAATAGGATTCCAAAATGAATTCATTGTGTGTATTTAAAAAATGAGTAAAATGGACGGGACGAGGACCTTTCTCAAACGAATAGTATGGAACTCGGTTGATACTATGAAAATATCCAGTTTCATTAAAACAAAACAGCGGGTTCTTTAAATTAAATAGAGCTTCTCCGATGCTTAACCAAGTGTGGTGAAATTATTATTTTCATTTACAAAGTAACAGTAAGTATAGTAACCATGGACAATTTCGTGATCATTTTTAGAAATTTACCATTCGCTGTTACATGCCGAAGTCCGAAAATACGATTGTCGGCATTGTGTGAACTGCGTCCTTTCTACAGCCCAGGCGGATTTCCAGATTTAGATGAAATTTCATACTTAAATTTTTTCATAAAATGGGATATCCGGAAATACATCCGGCAGATGTTTTACTGCGAAAAAATCTATTAAGAACAAAAGGATTCTAAATTAAATTTGTCGTCTAAATTAAACATAACTGGTTCAAATCAGTTCTCCAAAATTAAAGTCTAATAACGATTTTTGTTAATAAACTATTAGTTCACCTTAATTCGGCCACTTTATACATATTTAAGGTTTTTCTTAAAACTTCATATTTAAGGAAAATTGTGCCATTCTCCAAGAAACAAGGTTTGTCGGAAATGATCTTTATGTTTTGAATAATATATGGTCCAGACTAACTGGCAATTATCAATTTTTATATTGGGCCATATGGAAGCTGGCCGATTTCACGAATCTTACCATACTGCTGGTATTTTGCTGAATGGCTTATGTTTTGAATAATATATGGTCCGGACTAACTGGCAATTATCAATTCAAAACATGTTTTTATGTTTTGAATAATATATGATCCGGACTAACTGGCAATTATCAATTCTTATATGGGGCCATATGGAACTTGACCATTTGCGCCAATACTACTGCCGCCTACTGTTTGGCCGGTACTGCCCTCTTAGTCATTGTAAGCCCTTACTATTACCAACTTGAAGCAGTATATTGACTGATATTGTTTTCATCTTTATTCAAAACTAACAATTATTATCATTTTACTTAGAAAACTATTTTTAATCATTTATTCATACGCAGAGTAAAAAAACAACAATTAAATGAAAAATTCTGGGATCGATATTTTGTTATTGAGAAAACAAATTTCGTCTTATACAAGTTTATATAGAAAAAAACTGGAATGAGATGAAATAGTAGTGTTTGAGGAATTTTTTTTTCTGGGATGAAAAACTGATTTAACTTCACATGATTGAAGATGCTAAGGTTTTTTTTCCATAGGTAAAGTGAACAAAAATACTTGTATATTTCTGATACCACGATGCCATACCGCTATTACGAATCAATTAATTAAGTTAATAAAATTTAATAATTATATTAATAAAATTGTTTAAAAAACAATAATAAATATAATCAGCGTTATACGTCTTTGAATGATGAATAGTGTTCTGACTTATGAGCTCATGAGAATGAAATTTCCCATAAATGTGGGGTTTTGGCCATAATATGTATACGCATAGGCTATCATGTTGGGCGTAATATGTATACATTTTTTTTAACTGCTGGTAACAAAATTTATTTTAGTTTGAAAGGAATAACGACTCCATAGTACAGCATAGAAAATGATAGTCAATGAAAATAAAAAAAAATTGTTTTTAATTTATATAAGGTTTTTATTTTTTTTTGGTATATGGCACAGATATAAAATTAAAATAATTAATTGCAGAGCTTTCGATGTCAATTCGACATCATTATCAAAGCTAATGAAATTTTATTAAACAAAATTTTTCCGTTACAAAATATACAGAGCCTATACAGTAAATTTTATATAAATACAAATTGAATAGAAGGTATATTTAAAAATTATATAAAATATGATTTGAATTTATAAAATAAAAATGCAAATATTTGAAATAAATTTAGAAATTTTTAAAATTAAAACAACAATAAGGTAGACAAAAACAAATTAGACAAAATAATCATAAACATTTCCGATATAAGCATAATCATTATTAATGTTTATAGAATTTGTACTAGATTTTATATACAACATTTCCAAAATTGACCTCTTTCTAAAATTCCGTTCTTTATCAAGTTTCTTGACATTATCTAAATTAATTGTATGACTTGAATTTTTCAGATGTGTTGTAAGAGCACTCGTGCTTTGTTCGTTATCGTTCTTTACGCAATTTTAATGTTGATACACACGTTTTTCAAAAAATTGTTTGGTTTGACCAATATAAACAACATTACAATCACATTTAATTTGATAAACTAAATTGGCCTGTTTTTTAACGGTATTGGATCTTTAAGTTTCGAAAAAATGGAATCTTTTAAACTAAATGATGAGTTACCAACAATTTTGAAATTATAATTTTTAAACAGAAGTTTTATTTTTTCATACAAATTTTTTGTATTTGGAATAAATAAATAATTTTGAACATCATTATTAAGCCGAATATTAGAATTACTAACAAAATGTTTTTATTTCTAAAAACTTTTATTAATTAATTTTGCCGGATAATGGTTAAGTAAAAGTGTTTCTTTCAAAATTTTAAAATTTTTATTATTGAATTTTTTGTCTGAAAGTTTTAAGATTTTTTGGGCCAAAATATTTACTGTATTAATTTTATATGAAGTAGGAAGCCAAGAATGAAAATTTATATATCTGCCAGACCAACTATCTTTATGATACCAATCGACGAAAGAAATTTTGCCATCAGGTTCGTGAATCAAAAGTAAATCTAAAAATGCAATTTTGTTATTAACTTCCTTTTCTAAAGTAAATTTTATGCGACTATATATTTTATTAAAACTATCTAAAAATATATCAATTTTATTTTCTGGTATAGCAGTAATGATACGAGGCTTGCCTTTTATATTTCGGGATTGGACAACCCTAGTGTTGCAATCTGGCAACTGACAGCTCTATCGTAAAGTTTGACATTTTTGAGATTATACGTACTCAGAATGTTTTGACATTCGAGCGCTATTTGTGTTGTTTACAGTACTCATTAACTCAACATCTCGGCGAAAAAATGGAATTAAATCGTGAACATTTTCGTGCGATTATTTTTTACAACTTTCGACGTGGATAAGGCAGCAAGAGTACATGGATGAACTTAATTAAATTTTTGGCGATGAAGCTCCATCAAGGACCAGTGTTTATCGATGGTATTGTGAATTCAATCGAGGTCGTAGTTCACTCCAAGACGTATTCCGTGAAGGTCGTCCAGAATTAGTTGTTGTTCCGGAAACCATTGATGCTGTGCGCGAACTGATATTGCAAGATCGTCTTAGGCATTAGTGGGACCAGCATACATTCAATATTGCATAAACATTTGAATGTCAAAAAAAATTTGTCAATCGCTCAAAAAAATGCTCGTGTCGATTGGTCGAAAGAAAAGCTCAAAAACTACGATCGCGGTGCTTCAAAACACGTCTATGACATAGTGACAGGTGATGAATCCTGGATTTACGCGTATGACCCCGAAAGTAAACAGCAATCGACTGTATGGGTGTTTCAAGATTAGCCGAATCCAACAAAAGTTGTTCGCGCACGAAGCACTTGCAAGCAAATGATCGCCTGTTTTTTTCGGAAAAATGGACATGTCGCAACCGTACCACTAGAACAACGCAGAACAGTCAATTCTGAGTGGTACACAATCATTTGTTTGCCAGTTGTCTTCCAAGAAATCAGGAAAACCAACTGCCGAAGACGGATCACTCTTCACCACGACAATGCGAGCTCTCACACATCGGCTCAAACAACTGCATTTTTGAGCACTCAAAACATCGATTTAATGAGTCATCCGCCGTATAGTCCTGACTTGTCACCAAATAACTTCTTTTTATTCCCGTACGTTAAAAACAAACTGAGAGTCAACGTTTTTCGACACCAGAATGCATGTTTTGGAGATACCTCAATCAGAGTGGAAAAAGTGCTTCGACAATTGGTTCAAACGCATGCAAAAGTGTATAGATCTTCATGGGGAATATTCTGAAAAACAATAAAGCGATTTTCGATGATTAATATTTGTTTTTGTTCTCTAATCCCGAAATATAAAAGACAGCCATCATCCACATAACGATAATAAAATAAAGGTTGAAAATCTAAAGAATCTAGTGCTAGACTCTCTAAATTTTCCATTAACAAATTAGGTAATATCGGTCTTATGGGAGAACCCATTGGAGAACCAAAAATTTGTTTGTAATTAATATTATTAAAAGAAAATTCTGAATTATTTGAAACAATATCTAAACCTGCAAGAAATTGGACTTTCGTTAATTTGGATTTTGCGTTCTTTTTAATGTTTCTCCAATTTTAGCTCTTGCTAGCAAGCTTATACAAAGACTTAGTCTCTTGGCACTATCACAGCAAAAACTATACATACCAGAGAGCTCACAGATTTTGCACACAGATAGATACTACTCTAAAAAGGTCACATTGAAAATTTGGGAACTCTAGGTCAAGTAGTTTTCGAGATATTCAACTTTTTCTAAAAATAGAGGTAACTTAAATTTAAATTTAATTTATAAACTTAATAATTCAACTACTCTTCTTTTCTTTTTTTAGCTTTTTATTCAAAACGATCTGGATTTCCCATATCTATAACGTATAATTGACACACTTCTACTATGTAAGTTTAAATTCATATTGTTTGATGTTAACATATATTAATAATTGTTTTACTATTAGTTGTAGAATCATTTACGATGGCTCCTCCACAATTAACTTAAGCTCAGCGTTCAATTTTGGCAAATAATAAACGAGAGACAGAGAGACTACGATTGCAGGCAAAGAGATTAGATCCTTCATATAGAGCAGATGCACAACAGCGCGACACTGAAACCCGCAGACGTTCCAGAACAAGTTTTGCATATCGCGAGCCCGAGCAACAGTGTGACACTACAGCTCGTCGAATAGCACGTTCTGATCATGAATATCGTCGTGCTGATCAAGAAAACAACAATATCAGACGTCGAGACCGTCTTGGGAATATGTTTTAGGAATACCTTCAATCTGAATTTGAGAAGGAAGCACGCGAAGGACCTGTACATGTCTGTCAGTGTTGCTCTCAATTATTATTCAAGAGGTCAATTCGGAATCTTGAACTTAGACATCTCGAGACATATGATCAAGAATTCATCAACAAGGTTATATGTCTAGCTTCTGAAGAGACAGATGTTCCGCTTTGTTTGACATGCTTCCTCGCAGTCCGGTCTGGAAAAGTTCCCCAGCATTGTCTCGCTAATGGATTTTGCTTTCCAGAAATTCCATTTCAAGTCTCAAGGCTCACCGATCTCGAAGGTCGTTTGGTCTCAGTACGTCATGTCTTCCAGCAAATCAAACCTGTGCACGGAGTTCATGGTCGATTGCATGCTAAAGGCAGAATCGTCAACGTTCCAGTGTCTGTCGACACTGTAGTCTCCTCACTTCCACGACAGCTTAATGACGCCTGCATGTTACCACTTCGAATTGCACTACGACCATGACTACGTTGCAGGAAACATTCATCCACATGTTGTCTACAATGCAGCACGCATTCTTTCCGATTCTCCTTTATACAGTGAGCACAATGTCTCTTTATCAGAAAAATGGACGCAATTTGTAGAGAGTCAAATTAGGGAACTAAATCCAGAAGAAGAACCTGTTGAGGAATTGGAAGACTTCGAAGAAATGAGAACTGAGACTAAGCTTACAAGCTTGGAAGGCATTCGCATGGCTCCAGCTGCAGGGATTGTCCTTATATCTGTACTTTTCGACAAGGATGCACTCTTCCTCAGCTTTCCCAAACTCTTCGCTGGCCATATAATGAGTCCTCTTCATGACGGGAAAGAAGTCAGCTCATTTTCACTTTCAAAAGCATTTGCAAGAAATTCTGACAGAAAAGTTGCCGAAGCTGTGCAGTGCGTTCTGTACTTGGCGAAGAAAAATGAAATTGAAATACTTGCTACAAATGTTTTAACTTCTGTTCTTCGCAAGAGGAGTCGAACTGGGGAAGCGAATATTCTTACAGCAGGTGAACTCCGAGATCCCGAAGTACTTGATGCAATGGTTTGAGATGACAACGCTTTCCGAGTATTTCAAGGGATTTGAACTTCCGCGCATCACTGGCATCAACAGGGAATGCATGCCAGAGCAATGGTCCGACAGTTTGGATTACCTCACCTATTTGTCACTGTCAGTGCTGCTGAAATCCAATAGAACGAACTTTTAGTCATAATTACAAAAGTTTTGGATAATACAGTCATTACAGAGCAAGCCGCAGAGCAATTTCCAAACCTGACAAGCTGACATTAATTCAACGAGACCCTATCACTTGTGCTCGATATTTCGACAATCGCTTCAAAGCATTGATGAAGAATTTTTCGTCTGCAAATGGGCCTCTCGGTAGTATATATATATATATATATATATATATATATATATATATATATATATATATATGTATATATATATAGATATATATATATATATATATATATTACTAACTTTAATATATATATACATATATTACTTTTATCTATAATAAAAAGAGTGTTATTTCAAAACTAGTTTCTGTAATTTTTTTTGATTTGCTAAGATTCTATTCATTTTTTGTCTATTGGGCTAATTTGTTGTATTAGCACTTCAGTTGTTTCAGAGGTTTTAGACCTCTGTCCGTCCGTCTGTTGCATGTTTCCTATTTTATCGAGCGCTTGTCGGACAATTTCAATTGACCGCTTCTAGTTTACTGATAATATCCAAAACTAAAAGACTATCTACATTTGTGAATAATGAAATTACGTCTAAAGAAATTAAAATAAAATTTGGAGGTATAATAACGTTTTGAATTTTATGTTTGAAATCTTCGGAATGTAGAACAAAAGAAGAAGTTTTACCTACACTAAATTTAATAATATTACCTAAAAATACCGATAAACTGTACGTGGGACCATCTATAGAGCTCACGATAGGTCTATATGGTATATCAGGTTTATGGATCTTGGGCAAACCATATAATTTGGGTACAATTTGTGTATAATTTGTTAATTTTTTCTTTGTCAAAACATATCAATATTACCTGCATTGTGCCAATTTTTTACTAAAGAATTTATTGTAGTTTGGATAGGTGTCGAATTATTTTTCAATAATTGTCTGTACGTGGTCTCATCACTTAGTAAAACATTCATTTTTTCAACATAATCACTGCGTGTTGTTATTACTGTCACATTGCCTTTATCTGCCCCTGTCACTAAAATGTTTGGATTATTATGTAAAAACGATTTTGTTTGTTTTACGTATGACAAAATAACCTATATGAAGTTGGCCCAAAATTCTAGCCCAAAAAATGGCGGTTTTAAAAGCTGGCAACACTAATGCAAGTGTCGTGAAAAAATAAAACTATCGTGATAGAAAATATTAAGATACAAAAATGATAAATCTTTAAAAAAGTTGTTGTGGTTCCTTATGTATATGAAGTTGGGCCAAAAATGTTAATTCTAAAACTATTAAGGTTTTGTAAAATATACGAACATTTACTGCATCAAGTATCTGCCAAATATTTTGTATTTTCGATATGTTAAATCAAAAGTTATTCTGTTACCACAGCAAAACCGCCATGTTTTAATGTCAGCCCAAAAATAAATATGTCGTAAAACTATCAAACCTGCATGCTATATAAATTATTTTTATCAAATCAAAAATGAAAAATTAACGAAAAAAATAATACGTTTTAGTTCCGTGGCAGTTTATTTTGAGACTTAACTTTTGACTAGAATTAGAATTTATGTTAAAGTATGCATTGGCACATTAAACGAACTAATCATTTATTGGGGGAGGAGGTTGATCGAAAGTTTAATGGGCTCCCCTGTCACTATTCAGATGATAGTACCATTCAATGATATAAGTTATGAGAAAACAAAGGAAATCGCCGGTGTAAAGTTTTAGGACGATGTAATTGGTATCTCATGGCGAGAATGGCCCACATATAGCCACTTTGAGAACACACTGTATATCTTAATGGAAGTTGAGATTTTCAGTATTGCTCATGGTCACTCCATCATTTTCGAATAGTTTCAGTTCTATCCTTTACCAGTGCAAAGTTTAAGTTTTATGAGAATGACCCATATATGGTTAAAACGCACTTTACAAATCGATTTTAAATACACTGAAATCGGTGAAGTTGTTCTGGCGTAAAGACACAGCAAATCTGGTGCGAACAGAGAGACGGGCAGACAAAATTTTTAAAACATTTCGTTAGTTTCTTATCTCATAGCAAAGGAAAAACCTCAAAAACAGTTTACTATTTTAAAGGTACAGCCAGGCACACAAATTTATTGATACGAGCATGTATAGACAAACTAACAGTAAAAGTAAAAGAGTAAAAACAAACAAACAGTTTTAAGAATGTTATTCTCTAGAGAAGAAATTGAGATTGTCTAATTAACAAGTTTCTTAATCAGGATATAACTAAAATTACGCAACTGTTGTTATAGTGTTATAACCGAAGTTTATTATAACCGAAAAGTCTAGTCGAAAATCATAGTGAGACCGATGACCAATACCCAAAATCTCAACTTCCATTAAGATATAGAGTGTGTTCTCAAAGTGGCTATATATGGGCCATTCTCGCCATGAGATACCAATTACATCCTCCTAAAACTTTGACCGGCAAAGGTTGAGACCAAAACTACTCGTAGTGTTTAAGGCTTTTTTATTTCGGCTTACTTCAAAAATCTATAACGAAAAATATTTTTGTTTTTTGGGCTGACATCATTAAAATGTCGTGACATACGATTATTTTTTGGGCTGACAGTTCATACGTGACAGAAATTATAGTTTACGTGTTGCCGCTGCGTTTTTTTGGGCTGACATTTGGGCCAACTTCACATACATGACAAAATACGTTTTTCAATAGGTGAGAGACTCTGTGACGAAGAGCTATTGTAGTTTTAAAATTAGTTAATATATTTATAAAACGATTACGAATTTCAGCACGGTCATTATCCGGAAAACCAAAAATTGCACTTTCAACACTTGAGATAATTTTAAAGAATGGAATATAATTATTAATAGTAGGTGAACAAAATTTATTACCTAAACTTAAAATAAATTTTACATTGTTTGGGAGATCAATATCGGAAAGCTTTACTAGCCATAATTGTTTGTTTTTAATTGTTTGGCGATATGCTAATTAATCATAATATTATTTAATTGTTTTGTATTCAGAATTAAATAAGCAACTGATATGTCTCGACTTTGTACTTTGTGTAACGAAATAATTTTGAAATGTTTTTACATAATGGCACAAAAACTACCAATTCAACAAAGGCAATTCAACATGGTGCTCCAGGGACTTAAACACTAATTTCCGTTGATAATTAATTTTTCAGGTTTCGTGAGGCCTTTAATCCTTGTGAAGTATACTCGTAGTTAATGGCTTGCAAATCCTTGCCCAACACCTCTTAAATCAGTATTGTTATTTATTAAATTATTTATTTTATGGATTAAAGTTGAATTAAAATTATAGTCGAAATGAGGTTAGGTATATATAAGAATATAATAGCCCCCATTAATAATTATAAATCACAAGCCATCAAAAAGTACTAATAGCACAAACAAAAAAAAAATCAATTTAATACAACACAATAAATCACCAGGAAAGAAATATCTACACCATTTGTTAGCCAAAAAGGGTTAAAGCTAATAAAATTTAATATAAAAATATTAATCATATCTAATTTATTTGGATTAAAATATTATCCAGTTTTATATCTCTCGCACATATTAACATAACAAATTGATTTTTATTAAAACGTAAAACAAAAATTTTATAAACCACTGCTGTATTTAATTTAATTAATAAATTGGAATTTTATTATAAAAGAAATATTTTAAACTATATAGGTGGATACACAAAAATGGAATATTGTACGAATATTAAAATACAAATTGAAAAGCTTTGCAGAATACAATACAAATAGGAAACACATTTTGCTGTAGAGCTTTTATGTACCAAAAGTTTAAAAATATTAAAGTCGAGCATTCTCTAAATAATTCGAATTGTTCGTGTTAAGGATGACCACAAAAAAATGTAAGTGCAGCGAAACGGTCTGCATATAGTGTGAACAACATTTTACAATTTTTTTAATCAGTTTAATGGTATTCTCGGCACAACAGTCAAATTACCCTGCAAAAATATACTGGTAGTTTTTGTACACTAGTAAGCCAAACAAAAAACTATCTTTCCTAGAAAATAATATTTTTATTTATTTAGAAAATTCAAAATTATTCAGAACGATGCTGTACATTTGTATAATCGAAATAAGCTTTTTTACACCAAACAAGCAAGCGAAACTACATCCCCTATTTACATACTTCTAGTTTTGTATAGCGAAAATAAAAAAATAATCCAGATGAATTAAAATTTTTTTGTTTGGGTTTACGGATCATCCAATTTTGATCCCGCAGCGCTCTATCTAAATGTCGAACTAATAGTGGGAAAGCTTTTATTTTCTAAAGGTATTTGTGTTTTAAATTGTACAGTTGTTTTAGTAGTTTGTTTTACGTCGTTTTAGTGTGCATTGGTCGCATATATGAAAACAAATAATAATTTGTTGTTGTTGTCGTGAAGTGCTTGCAGATATAATAATATCCGTATGGGAAGCTTTTTAAATGAAAAATATCATCAACATATACAAATAGGTAGCACGAAACATGTATGAGTACACACGATGGAAAGCATTTTATTACGGTACAAGTGCCGAGATAAAATAAAATAATAGCAACAAATATAACTTTTATTTGTTCTAATTTTATTTTTATGTTTAAATATGTTTTTTTTTTGCTGGTTAAGCTTAATAATTTTGTATAAAAAAAATAAACCACTTAAAAATTTATGTTTTATTTATTTAGAACTAGGCAAATTGAAAAACCATTAAAGTTAATTAAATAAATTTCCTGATAAGCTCTTTTCGAGCGAAAACCCAATTTCCGTTTTATTTATTTTATTTCATTAAATTAATAACGTTTTGGTTTTTATAATAAAATTATTATAACAATTTGACTGGGGTAAAGCGATTAAAATTCAAAATACAAATCGCAAAAGTGATGTAATAATTTAATACGGTTGTTGTTAAATATTTCTATAATTATCTATAAAACTGTAGTCAGGCAAATACAGTTAAAAATTGTTTTAAAGCTGTTTAAGCTTTAAGCTGGGGATGAAATCGTTCGACTATAGCTTTCGCTTGTGGATGGTGTGGATATCCGATGAGAACCCAGGAGTTTCAATAATTAGGCGAAGTACTACTAATAATTCCAGTTCGTTAATGATCCATACCCCTGTGAATTTTTTTTATGACTTGATGAACCGCATACATACACAATACACATTACAGACAAGTCAATTACGAGGTACATTTGTATATTTTATACCTTTTAACATTTTTATGGTGGGAATTTTATTGCCTTCGGTGATTGTATAAATTGCGAAAATTTTAATAAGCGATTGCTTTTATTGATTATTTCTGATCGTGGATGGGTAATAGTTGGTATCGGATATTTTTTAATTATAAATTGAATATAAATTAATTTTAATGGTGGTATTAAATGAAATTTGAGAGAGAAATTTCGAGAGCGGTTTACAAGTTGGTAACCAAATTTGATTTTTTTTTTATTAACTTTCGGTTGTGTGTTGTATTGATAAAATTACAAATATAAAAAATTTTGGATGGTATATTCCGAGTGAAAATAAAACAAAAGTTTAAGTGATTCATGCAAATTCTAGAAATGTTACACGTCCGTGAGACTAGCTCGAATTTTCAGCCCAAAATTTAAATTTTTTACTTATGGCAACACAACTTCCGTCATGACACAAAATATATAAAGCAAATTTGTGTTGCACGCAAATTAGAACTATTAATTAATTGTGTATTAAATAGCTATCGAATTAATCGTGGCTTGATTAAAATTATGAGAAATTATTCTTGAAAAATATTACTGCTAAAACATCAAAGTAAAAAAAATTAAAAATTTTAAAAATGTTTTCAGTGGAATTATGTGAACTACGTTCGGTAGGCCTTTGTTACTCCTAGCAGTATATTCTTCTGAGCACTTTCTAGTAATCTGATGTGGTGACAGTTTAGCCTGTCATACCAACCACCTGCGGCATACGTGAAAAGCGCCTCCGCTACACCTTTGTATATTATTACAAGTGTTTTGTGATTCAGTCCCCATCCCACTCTTGACACTCTCGCCAATGAGTCGAATAGTTTCTTAACGTTTTTACAGACTCTAAGAACGTGAGATGTTACGCCCATTCGTTCATCTAGGTCAACTCCTAGATATCTAACGCACTTGACCATTTTCATGTTAGGACCGTTTAGTGATATTGTTGGTGGTCGACTAGAGTCAAATTTGCCTTTTAGCTGCAGCGTCACTGTTTTTTCTGCAGATAGTGACATTTTATTTGTTTCGCACCATTGTATCATGTTATTTATGGCGATTTGACAGTGTTTGTTAGGCAGACTATCGCGTCCTCAGTAGACACGCTACGTCGGAAGCCGAATTGTTTGTCCGAGAACAGTCCGCTCTGTTCGATTCTTGGAGAGATACGAACCGCTAGTAGCCTTTCTAAGAGTTTCCCCATGACAGGTAGCAGCATGATTGGTCTATAAGACTTCGGAGAAAGTGGATCTCTATCCCCAGGTTTCCTGATTATAATCATTTCACCCTTTTTCCACTCCTTCGGGAAGTAGCCAAATTGTAGGCAGCTGTTTAATAATTTTGCTATGGAAGTCCTTATTATGGGCCAAGCCAGTTGGATTATTTCAGCGTTCAAGTTATCAAGTCCAGGAGACTTGTTCCACTTAAAGCAAGTAAGGGCACTGTTGACCTCCTCCCACGTAAATGGGGGGTCTTCAGCATCAGATATCCAACTATTGTTGATGGCGATCTCACGCATTTTCTCTTGAGGCCCAGAAACGTCAGGTGTTTCGTCCGGCAGAAGCGAGTTTAGTAACTCCAAGCGTGTGTCATGCCACGTATCAGTGACGACTCCATTTGTCTTTCTGATGGTGTTTAAGACTTCAGGTGCTCTTGCTTTTTGCCGGCGGCAAATTTATATACAAGTCCCCATGGGTCATTGTTGCCATGTTCCGTGACGTACCTTTGGAAACTACTTTGCTTAGCTATAAATACTTCATGGAAGTATTTATTCCTTGCCGCTCTAAAGAGAGACAATTTCAACTCTTTTGCTATTTGGTTCCTTTCCTTTTGGTATGCTCTTCTGAGCTTGTGCATCGAGGATCTAAGTTTCCTTAGATTAGAGTTCCACCAACTATTTCGTCTCTTTGCCACAATCTTCTTTGGAATTGAGTTGTTGCAGACACTGGTTAACTCCACACGATCAACAATTTCGTCAATCGAGTTAATTACAGGAAGTGCTTCTACACTGTCCCAAGAGCCGACCAGGTGTCTAGCAAATAGACCCCAATCAGCTATCTTTATGGCAAATTTCGGAGTTTTGCTACTTGCAAGAGGACCATTCTGTGGCGCGTTTGATAGCTCAAACGTGATGATGTCACTAGAGGTCCAATTTTCTCTTACACATAATGTCAGAAACTCTATCTGAAATTATCTGGATATAGTTCTTTGAATCTCGTCTCACAAGCCATTCACGAGCACTTCACAGATATCGCCGGATTCATAGAAGTTTTCACTACAAATTAACAGATTTGCAGAAAAATTCTATCTGAGATTGGTCAGGGAAACAGTTACCAGGTTGTTTAACAAAAAAGCATAGTAGTGCCGTAGACATATAGTTAAAGTTACCCGACTCACTTCAGCCGAAGAATGTCGATAGTGGAGATTCGGTTATAACAACTAAAATTTATCAGCCGAAAAATATCATCAATGCGGAAATGGTTGTAACAGTTGTAATTGTCAGTCGAAAAATTTCTATAATGCAGAAAAATACTCGGTTGGAAAATGTCGATAAAGTAGATAAATAATTTTGGTGTTACATAATAATTAGTTTTTAATCAAATATGTTAATTTTGTTCCATTAATGTAAATTATTCAAAATTAATTTTTTTTATTAAATACTTTCAAACTATAATACAAAACATATTTATTACTGAGAAAACTCGTTGAAATATATCCGAAGCTTATTATAAAAAATTACAACATAGCTAAAAATTATGTGGTACACAAAAACATCCATTTTTAAAATTAAATATAAGTTACATATTTAAAAAATCCATTTTCACTCAATTCCCTATTTTCATCCTCTACAATAGTATTTCGTACTCGTATTCAGTAGCATTCAAATTCAATTTATAATATTTTACACTTAAAATGGCACACAAAACAAAATATTTTTTTATGTAATATGAAAGGGTTAAGCCGTGCCATATGCGATAAATGGCAAAACACATACACGCGCAAAAAAACGCAAATTGATTTTCCTCCATATAATCGGAAATTGAATACAAAATTGAAAATTTATTAAACACGCACACACATAACACAAACAATTTTTTGTGTACACGTTATGGAATCAATTTGAAATTTTTATTATTTGCGGCAATCATTGATGTCGATGATGCCTCACTGATCCCTGTATATAAAAAAAATGCTAATGAACGTTTTGTGGGTAAGGCTCAAAATTTTGTTTTTAAGTAACAAATTAGGTTTTCTTATGAATTATATTAATTAAAATAAGGTTATCGACGGCGATAAGATAACAAACAATTTTCATTGGAAAATTTTCTTATCGTAAAACTTTTAAGCTCGCGTAGGAGGCAACACAATGTTATTGCACTTATAAAATATCGAATGCCCTATAATCCCGACGTTTTATGTACGGTAATAATATCTAATCTAATTTGTGTCTATTATTCTATATCCAATCTATATACTAAAATATTATGGTATCATTAAAAGGAGAGACACTGTATGCGCTCGACATAATCAATTTTATGATTAAAATTTAAATAATCTCTTGACATAAAATCAATTTTTCTTCTTCATCGTCGCATCCCTCAGCTTTTCTATGTTTATCTCTTATCATATTAAATTTGAATTTCAATAGGATTATTCATTAGAAAATCTATTTTTTTTTGCTGTGCTTTCTATTATCTCTATTATACTATTCGATTTGATTATATTTAGATTGTGTATAATAGTATATATTTACATGCATCCGTCTATCTATATACATAGAATAGAAGAATAATGTATAGACACATATGTAGGTATGTATGTTGGTAGGTAGGTACAACATAAAATTGAAGTATGTATGTTCGATATGCAACTATAGGTATGAACTGAATCAGAACTAATGAATATTTGAACATAATCGGAAATGTTGAATGCTTACGTTTATTTATTGATATGGAGCCAAGTATGTACTTGTGGTGATTTATCTATTTTTAGTAATATATGTGGTTCATTGTTTTATGTAATAAGTAAAAATAATAGAAATTTTCATTTACATTGCTGTATATAGTTAGTAGTACTATAAAATATGAACAAAGTGTTTGTAATCGGAATAGTGTGTTTATACCGTAGGTCGGAGCTAGGCCACGATCTGATTTATTCTTTCTAATGTCGTTTTCGATTGATTTTTTCTTACGCCGAAAATAGTACACTAACCTAGAGTACAAAATATTACCCTGGGTGTAGCAAAAAATTATCGTAAGGGATAAGGCCGCTCTAAGGTGACATTTTATTTTCGAACGAAATGGACATAAATATCAAATTTATATACAAAAGTCATAATATTGTTTACACTAGCAAAATATTAGATTTATCTAATCAGCATTTAAATAAAATTGTAACGTATTATTACCAGACTAAATGTTGTTTGGTTTTAAGATTCAAAATAACTTAAACGCATATTGGCAAAAAATCAACCCAACAGATCGTTTGAAATAAGTTGTAGCATCTATTTGTGAAATAGGTACATATACGAAAACGGAGTAAGTAATTAGCTTAATTGCATAAGAAAAATTGTTAGAGTAACGCATATTCGTTATTTGTACTAAGTCACTCAATAAATCCCGATGCTAACCACTAAATAACTTTTTTTAAACCTCAGCTACAATACATCCGCTCCACTCGTTTGGAAATAACCTTGTTTTTGATATGTTTGTCTAACCGAAAATCGATTTTTTTGTGTAGTCACCATGGGCCCTTATTAAATCCTGCACTCCCTAGAGATGGGGCCACAGAATGGGGTATACGACTAGATAGGCCAATGTAATATATTTATATCAAGGTGAGGTAAAAAGGTGCAAAAAATATATTGTTTAATTTTACAAAATTGTAATAAAATATGCTATTTGGTTTCTAAACTAACAAATTATATATTTTACTTAATATACGAAAATGATCCCACATTTTTATAAAAAGTACACATACTCGTAATTTTATAAAACAAATAAAAATTGAGTAATTTTTATTACTAAGTTCTATTTAATTTATAAATACTTCAGTAAATTAAAATAACAAGCTAATTAGGGAATCCAAGTCGGTTCTATCCGACTTCATGTAGTTGGGCCATTACTTACCCCCCAGAGACTTCGGGAAATGCTGCAAACAACCGAAACCGACAACCCTCCTATGCATCTCAACGAAAATGGAAAAAATAGGAACGTATGTTTGTAGAAGCCGGTGGGGTAATGATAAAAACACGGAACCGAAAGTCGGGTACCCGAAATTCGGGTAATTGGATTCCCTAGTCGGGTAATTGGATTCCCTCCCACGTATGGGATATGTACGTTTATGTTTTTTCCATTTTCGTTGAGATGAATAGAAGGGTTGTCTATTCAACTATTCAACAATTATATTGGAGTTATATAAACATACTTGAGTAAATTTAAGTGAAAAAATTAACTTATAACCATAAAAAATTAACTTATATGCATTTCAAAAACAAAAAAATATTTTTAACGATTTTGAAAATGGTTTAAGTCTATTGTAGGTTCTCAAAAACAGCTTTTTTTACAAATAATATTTATAAAATGTATTACACTATGTAATCTAACATGTTTATGGTAAATTTAAACACAAACCCTTCAATATCTACCTCTGGGAAGTTAGCGCGAAAAATTATCCCGAAAAACCATTATAGTTAAATATGGCAAGACTATTATATATTTACAGAATATTTTAATACTATCCTGATAGTCAAGTATATATATAATTAATATTGCTGCATATAAATCAAATATATCACGAGATTAGCTATAATGTATAGTAAATTACTATATAGTTTTGTAATATTAAATTAGTATCACGAAATTTTCAATTACAATTATATGTACAAAATATATAATTATTTAACATTTCGTGATAAATTTTTATATCACCTCGAAAAAATTACACTAAAATAATTTACATCAATATAATCAAAATTAATAAAATATAAAAAAATAATTAATTCAAATATTTAATATTAAAAAACTACAATTCTCTGAACTAAAATAGAACTATTTTATTTTTGTAAAATGGTACGAAGATATAACAAGTTAAACTTAAGATATAGCTGTGTGAAGTCGTAGTAAATATTAATTAACAGAGCACGGTTGGTATGGAATTTGTAGAGGAAGGATCCACCTTTCAAATGCTCAAAATTTTAAATCGAGTCTATGAGTCAAATTTTAGATATAGTCGTGTAAAGTCGTAGTAGATATCAATTAACAGAGCAAGGTTGGTATGGAATTTGTAAAGGAAGGATCCACCTTTCAAACACTAGTTTGTTGCTATTTGTTTACTGAAATTTTCTATATTGAAATTCTTTTTCGGGATAACAAAAAAAAATAAAAAATATCATGAGAGTAAAACAAATTCGGGATGACATTCAAAACTAGCGTGATATAGACAATTTTTCGGGATGACACTGAAAAATGTCGTGATATTCGTTTTATAGTGTTGCCATCGCATTTCTTCGGGATATTTTTCGGGCTAACTTCACAGACATTAAATATCTCAATATAAAAATAAATGAACTTAAACCAGTTTCAAAATAAACGGCTCATATAAGAAATTAATGCAACCAGGAAATGACAATTCGCTAAATGAAGAGCTTGACTTAACCGATTTTGTCAAATATTAGATCATGACTTTCAAGTAGAAATAGACGACCACACTAAGCTTTATATAAGTAGCTACGCAGCGCTACGTAGTGCCAGTCCTGTCAAAATCTATTTTCGAATGAGAAAGGATCATTATCTAGTTCAAATTACTTTAATTCAACGTGGAGGATTATCTTTTGCTGCAGACGAAACAAATTAGCGAATTAAGCTCCAATATTTTGCGAAATCCGGAATCAAAAGTTAAATTTTTATCAATGAAAAACTATTCATCAATTTAACTTTAGGTGGTCTAAGAAAGAATGGTGTAACAGATATTGACTATTTACTTTTTATGTTTTATTTCCCGTATTTGAAAGTGCGATTTAATATAGGCAGGCTTGATTTATTTAGATTATTTTTGGTAATATATAGATAAACCTAATTAAGTCTGTAACGAAACTGTCGAAGCTTTTTATTTATAAACTTATAGAGGTGTGGATAAATTCAAAAAAATTAGTACTTTAAAATAATAAGTTGTTTACGTTATTTTCTCAGCACCCATAAAAATCAGGCTCATTCTCACCTAACGCTTATCACAATTGGCAATCTCACAGTATAAAAATACATATCTAATTAATTTATTTTATATTTTATCTCATGAAACTTGAATGTTGTTAAATGTTTAGCTTATCTAAACAGTCTACTTGTCTTATCTTTAACACTGTAATATAATATTTATTACATCAGATAAGTTTGATGTTGTTGTTACATGTTCGTACAGTAAAAAAAAGGAAACTTTAAAGATAAATACTTACATAACAAAATGCTTTGCATTACATACACAACACATAGTAAAAAGCATGTACAATAAAAGCATAACATTTATTACCTTGTGTCATGCAAAATGAAAATTAATGCTTTTGACTTTTTGTATTTTATTACATTAATATAAATTTCATGTCTTAATTTAAATAAATTTATTAAGCTTCTCGACTTGACATCTTCTATTCGTAATTTGGGTATCCACTTATATTTATACACATTGAGAAATGGCAAAAACGAATTTTAGCATCTTTTTAGTACTAAGCACTTGGGACCGGAATATATCGTAGCGTGCACTTCTCGTTAACAAATCGTTAAAAATTGTAAAGATCTTCGCACATCCGTATTTCAGTAGAATTATTGTCGGTTGAAATTTGATGAAGCTTTTCAGAAACATTTCTTTATTATTTTGTATATGGTTTCGTGGAACAACTTCAAACACGTTATGTTAGCGTAGCAGATAAGTTTCTGGGAATTATAAAATATAAACTGAGGAATGTATCTGTAAATGTTGTGGTTGAAACAAAACTTATTTTGGTATGATGAATAAAAGACAACTGAAGATTTACTGATTCCAAACGTTTGACCAAATTTAGATGCTCAAAATCCGTCCTCGTTTAATTATTATGTTCTTTTCTTTGTTATTCAAGCTTGGAGAAAAGGAATTTGAGAACAGCATAGACAATTGGCTTTTGCGTAGACAATCGGGTAGATACTCGATCGGCTAGCGATGGCCAACAACCATATAGTAAGCACGGGACCTCTCTCTGAAAACCCGGTTGTTAATCGTGTAAACGAATTTAAAAAATTAAAATTTCGGACATTTATCGATTGCGGAGTTTAATCGTAACCTCGATACTACACTGGCGACATCAAGATATAGCGACCATACAGTGAAGTTGTTTTGAACAAATTTGATTTTATCTGCTGTTTAAATCTAAAGAAATCTTAAAGAAATCTTAAAATCTTAAAGTTGTATGTTACAAACACAAAAATACTCAAATATTGATTTGTGGGGTTTTACCAGATTAAAATTTAGTATTGTGTGATATGGTAATACAAAGATGATTGTGTTGAATGTCGGAGATCTTTATTTTCTTCCGGCCAACTAAAATTTGTATTTGAGCGAAAGCATTATAATTCCAATTTTTTGCACTGGAGTTATATATTGCCTGAAATACCCAGCGAATCTTCGATCAAAGTATTGAGTTTCTGAAAGTGCGAAATTTTACCGACACAGGCGATTTTTGTTTTGGCATGTATTTACATTATGATTATTATTATAAATTTTTTAAATATATTTTCTCTTGTGTTTCATAAACCCTTTGATTATTCATTAAACTTGCTGCTAAGAATTATTTTGATTTATAAAAAATTTCATAAATTTTCTGATGGTTTTAAAAAATATCAGCACAAACAAAATATTTTTTGTGATATTACTGCCTCTAGCGGTGAATAGTTAAACATATTTTTCGGCTAGAAATTTTTTTCTGCTATCTTCATTATTAAAAGCAATTTTAGGTTTTGCACCTTCTTTCAACAACACCTAGTGATACCCATTTGTCATGTTTTAACTAGTAAAATATAATTATTTGCCTAATTGATCCAATATTTCAACATTGTTTGGAAGTGTATATACGCGGTCTAATGTTATGGCGTTTAAACAACGGTACTCAACGACAACACGCTATTTTCTAGAACCATCTCCAGAAGTTTTCGGTCCAGCTAAAAGGAGAAAATTCCAAGGGATTTCACTGGAGATTCATCATTTACATTTTGGAAATTATGAGATATGCTGAACGTATCATCAACTCTAATGATTACACCTTTTATTTGAAATTTTAAAGTTGGATAAAATATGGAAGACTCAATCACACGCGATTCTTTAGTTACGCTGACATCCGCTCCTGTATCTAATAAAAAATTATACAAATGAAATTTCTCAATGTCAAGGCTTAATTTAACGCAAACATTCTCCAAATCGATGTTATAAAATGTATTTATTGCGGTAAGCAATCTGTATTGATTGGATGCTCACGTTGGACTCCTTCGAGTTTCTCTGAGCCTCAAATTCCGGTTTAAGATTTGAATTATTATTTGAGTTACGTTGAGATATTCGTAAATCAGATTTTTCTTTTTAAAACACTGATTTATATAATGACCTTTTTTTTGCAATAAACACACGAAGTGATTCTAATTGAAGGACGATTTATAGGTGATTGGTACATTTTGCGGTAGAACTGTTCAAGAGTTTTTTGGATTTGAATACCTGGAAAAACAAGCAGATGCTATGTGTGCATTTTTTTGACATAACTGACATCTTTATAAATGAGGTTTGATCTGATTTGTAGATTGAGGTTGTAAAGATATTTTAGAATTTAAATCAATCTCCTCTTCTAAAGGTTTCATAATAGTTGTATGTAAAGAATGATAGTCACAGCGGTTTTCGAGTTTAGCTGTTGAATTTCTTCTGTGAGCTTATTTTGAAACTCTTGACATGCTTCATTAAGCTCGCAAAGTAGAGTTTCTATTTTGTTGGCAAATTCTTGAACTATTTCATTTTTATGTTGCATTGCAAGAACTAAATCTAATTGAATACAATCGACCGAACGAATTTTCTTAAAATTACTATTTAAGGCACTTTTCAAATCACTCCAACTTTTAAACTCTCCAAAACGATATATCGAATAAGCCGTTGTCCGTTTAATATATATGGAATAAATTTCAAAAATTTTGGTTTTAATTCTCTAGTTAAACATTCATTAAAACTGTCGCGATGATGAATAATTTTTTGTAATGGAGTTTTATATTCTCCAAAAACTCCCGGTATTAATTTATCAACACTCTTTTCGGATGTATTTGAAGATGTAGAAATAAGTCGAGTTCTAAGCGAGTGTTCAATATCTAACGGTTCTTCATATCAACATCATAATTATAATTAAACGACACAAAAAAAAATTAAACCGCATTTAATTATGATTTGTATAGAATCCACGTATCAATTTAAAATAAAGATCTGGAGTGTATATACAATTGTTTTTAAACTAACGGTATTCCTAAAAATTCGAAACAATTTTATTATTGAATGAAATTCATAAAAAAATATTTATCTCTTCTGTGGAAATTCAACAAAACCACTTATCTATTTTTTAGCTACTTTTCAGAGGACCAAAATTAAATTTTAAATTAATTTGTGAAGCAATTATGGGACATAACTAAACAATTTTTGAATCCATGTTATCAGAGTTTTACACTACGTTTATTCACACCTTCAAGCACTTGTTACCTGCTCTGGGTTCACCGGAAATTCCAATAAATTTTAATGAGCATTTAGAAAAAAACGCTTATGCCGATTTAAGTAAATACCAACCGCAAAATTAAATTCAAAATAAAAACTTATTTCAAAATAAGTGTTAAATTCTAAATTTTTTTCTGATTTTATAAATAAAACTATTGTTTTAAATGTCACTAATCATGCTAAGTTGTTTTCAATAAATAACAAACACCTATAACAAACATAAGTGGTTTTATTTTTTGCTTATATCTCAGTTAAAAATAGTCGGATTTTGATAAAAAATTGAAGGGAAAGAAAAAATGGGAAATACTATCGATTAGAATATAGTTCAACATAACCACTTATGTCGACTTAAGTGGTTATGTTAAATTGCCACAAATATAAAATAAAATATTGAAGATGACTAAGCTAGAGACAGACTCTTATCTTAACCCTTTGCACTCGATTTATTTTCAAGATTGTTGAGTGTCAACTTTTATTATTTTTAGCTAAATGAATTGAAATAATTTACAGTGATAGAATTTAAATATTTTAATTTTTGTAATCTTTTACACTGTGGTACTTTTTTTGGTCTACAGATTGGTATACGTGTATATGATTCTTTAGAATTGGATTAAGTAACGGTAAATCAGTAAACTATCAGTAAAACGAAATATTTACATTGGCTGTGGGCGAATTCTCAGGTAAATAGATTTGTACAGTAAATTGAAATTTTAGTACAAATTACTTTTCAAATCGAACCAAATATCTAGTAAATAAAATTAGGTAAATGGGGCTTAAAGAGACACATGGTTTCTAGGGATATATAAATTTGGTATGTAGGTACACGAACTAATGTCATACATTTTATTGTTGTTGTTCCAATTATACATATTGTTTATGCGAATAAATTTAAATTGTATATTTGCTCATATTTCTTGCGTAATATACTGAAAAAAATAAATAATAATTTTAATAAACAAAACTGTGTTCATAAATATTCAAGCGCATTTTTATTTCATGAGAAATGCTAGTGAATATAAAAAAAATTATGTCTAGAAACATGGCCGCCATTTTTCTTGATTTGTTTGCAAAAACAAAAACCACTACTATTTACCTTTTGTGTCTTTGCTTTACCCTGCTTTCCCAGTATGCAATTATTCCACTGTGTGGAAAAAACTGCTTAAATGTCGTACAACATTCCGTACTACAAAATATCAAAGACACAAAAATATTGAGTTTGGAGAAAATATTTGTTTTTCTCTTTCTATTTCGCGGTAATATTATTTTCGTTTTATAAGTTTCAATTGTATCTTTTATTTTCAGTTTCTTCTGACAAGTCGACGTGCACGGTTGCACTACATAATTAGATTTTTTACTTTAAAGTGTTGTGTTTCATTATAATGTTTTTCGATTTGTTAAAATAAATAATTTTAAATTTAAATATATAATAATAATTATTAACTTATTTAGTGATCGCGATGTGCAAATTTGGACTAAAAAGGTAATAGAGATCTGTCTCACAATGGCGTCGTCGCGAAATACATTTACGTAGTAAATTTTCAATGATTTTTTTTTTCAAGATCTGGATATGCTGACGGATGTAATACAACGTGGCGGATGCAATACAACGTGGCGGATGCAATACAAAACTCAATTTATGAAATTAAAATATGTAAATAAATTTTCTATGTTTTTTTGTACACAAATAAAAAATAATGTGAATAAAAAATTAATTTTTATTTTATTATAAATGGAAAATTTTGTTTTATTTCGAATAAGAATTATTATTTATTCCAATTGGAAAATATATACAAACACGTGCTTTTTGTTTCTGTGATTTTTTCTCTTTTTAGTTGGGATTCACACCGACACCGGAATTTTTGTGACACTTTTCTTTGGCGGGGAGTACGAATTTCCGCGTGATACACATGGTTCCTTCCATAGAAAGCGTATGTTTTCAGAACGCGAAAGTAAATGGAATTCCGTCGGCATAACCGCATACACTGTTAAAAACGGAATTTACCCTAGATTTACCTTAGAATTGGCCCACAGCCATTGTACATTTTGCGAATAAAATGTTTGTAAGAAACATTATATTTTATTCTTTCATTATGAAGATTAATTTAAAATTTTAAATTCATTGCTTTGAATGTATTCGTCGTCACAACCAACAAAGGAAATGAGAATTTGCTCGATGATGGATAAGGTTACCTAACGGACCTACATGATGTGTCTACAAAATTCTTGATAAAAAAATTATATGTAGGACGTTTTAAGGGATACCATGCTTCCGTATACCGAATAAAACATGCCACTGTGCCGTATGTTTCAGCAGGACAATGACCCGAAGCACACGGTGGTAAAATACTGGTTTGCTGCAAATAAAATTAATGTAATCGAATCGCTAGCTCTTGCGATCTAAACCCAGTAGAAAACCTGTGGGTGAGTTAAAACGTGGTTTAAGTAAATTGCCGAGACCAAAAAATGAAAATGAGCTTTGACAAAACGTTCAAAACGCTTGGTGGGCATCCTAGTTGAAAGATGTCAATCACTGGCAGATTCTATGGGGCGGCGATGTAATGCGGTGCTAAAAAATAACGGAACCAGCATCAAATATTAAATCTTTATGTAAAAATCAATTATTTCCGATGAATAATTATTTTATAAAAAGGATTGCTTAAATTTCCCTATTTATTTGCACAGATAGACTAATGGTGATTTCGATTGGACGAAAAATGTTACACTGAAGGTAAAAATGGTACTCCAATTGCTGTCGAAATGTACGATTGAAAAAAACAATACCACAAAGGTAATATTTGCTACACCCAGGGTAATTTTTTCGCGAGTAACCCCTTTTTTGTTATTGTCATACGCCAAGATGAAACAAATACATATATTGGTTTGACATTTAAAAGCGGTGTAGTTCATTTCTGCTCCATTGACACAAAATGAGGGTACTATTTCTAGACCTATTGACCTATTGTAAAACGATCTGTCATCACAGTAAAGTGATTTTTTAATAAATGTTTTGTTTGTTACAGGAGACTGACAATTAAAAAAGAATGTTTCAAATTTTGATATTGATGATTTTGTAATTAAGATTTTGGAATCGGTTATTTTGAAATGCGAGATTTCGTACCCAACCCAGAAACAGCATTTGTTCACCATTTTTATTTTAATTTCGCCCAATTTTTTTATATTTTTATTTGATTCTAATTATTAATATTTTTTTAAATTCTAAACCGAATTACATTTACACTCACTTCTTATATAGTTTATGATAGTTTATAGGTAGGTAGCGTTTCTGTTCCTAGCAAATCTCAATAATAATTCGTTATATTGCTTCAAAATATACGTAGCTTGCATAGCAACTTTCTTTCATTCGCTAGTAGCACTTCTAAATAGTGTTACAAATTTGAATAGATTTAATATTTCTTACTGAAATTTGGATATATGATGCGGAGTTGAAAGATTACAGTTTGCCCGTTGCCGGGTTATAATGTCTATGGGTGTTGCAATAATTCGTACGCTTCAGGTGGTATGGCATTTTTTTCTAAATCTATTTATACTTGCACACCAAATAATTGGGTCCCATTTGAAACGCGATATTTCAAAACGCGATATTTCAAAACGCGATTTTTCAAAACGCGATATTTCAAAACGCGATATTTCAAAACGCGATAGGTACAAAACGCGATATGCTACAAAACGCGATATTTCAAAACGCGATATGGCACAAAACACGATATTTCGAAACGTGATATTTCAAAATGCGAAAGGGCACAAAACGTGATATTTTTTATCATTAAATCGAATTACTGATATTGAACAAAAGTGTTCGTATCCAATATATAAAGGGTAATTTATTAAAGATTAGACGAAAATTTTCAAAATGTCCAAGTTACAATATAAAGAGGTTGTCAATATACAGAATATTTTACCATTTTTGTAAAAATAAAAATATGCAATTTCAAGGGACTGAATGAAAGTGTCCAAGATACAGAAATGCCCAACATTGAAGGTTTTAATAAAATACAATTTTTCATTCAATTTGCACCTGATATCAATTGACGGCCGAAAATTTTAACTGCGTGATTATACTTCCGAATAGGTTATATACCTCCAAAAATTCTGAAAATCGGTATACTAAGGTACTTTAGAATGCTGATTACGAATATGGCCATGAAAGTATCCAGAAACGACCCCAAGTAGCTCTGAATGATCCCAAGTGGCCCTAAATGCCCCAAATGGTCTTAAAAGATAACCGAAAAAAGGGAAAAAAAAATTCTTTTTTCGAAGCACAAATGCTTTTATACAAATAAAAAAATTTACTGTTATTTCAATTATTTTATTTCAATTTTTTTCATAATCCACATAGGGGACATTTAATTTTATTTTAAAGGAATTTAAAAATCGATAGGAGTGGCAGGTTAGGATTGGGTTATATCAGGCGGGTCGGCTCCGGTCGCTTCGCAACGTACATTCTGGAAAAGGGGAAATTTAATTTCAGTTTATAAAAATTTAAAAATCAATAGGAGCGGGAGTTTAGGATCGGGTTAAATCAGGCGGGTGATGGGGAAATTTAATTTCAGTTTAAAGAATTTAAAAACCAATATTAGCGGGAGTATAGGATCGGGTTATATCAGGTGAGGGCTTTGCTCCCTAGTTAGAAAAAACAAAAACTTCAGTTTATAGCAATTTCAAAATCGATAAGAGAATAGGATCGGGTTATATCAGGTGAGCACTTCGCTCCTTATTTAGAAAGAAAAACTTCAGCAGTTCGGAAGTACAGCAACGGATTATACCAGGCGGGTCACTGCGCTCCAGCCGCGTCGCTCCTTAGTTAGAAAATTTTCAGTTTATTGGAATTTAAAAATCAATAAAAGCGGGAGTATAGGACCGGGTTATATCAGGCGAATTGCTGCGCTCCCGTCGCTTCGTAATGTACATTCTGGAAAAGGGGAAATTTAATTTCAGTTTATAAGAATTTAAAAATCGATAGGAGAGGGAGTTTAGGATCGGGTTATATCAGGCGGGTGATGGGGAAATTAAATTTCAGTTTATAGGAATTTAAAAATTGATAGGAGTGAGAGTTTAGGATCGGGTTATATCAGCGGGTAGGCCTCGGTCGCTTCGCAACGTACATTCTGGAAAAAAAGAAATTTAATTTCAGTTTATAGGAATTTAAAAATTGATAAAAGCGGGAGTATAGGACCGGGTAATACCAGGCGGGTCGTTGCGCTCCTGTCACTTCGCAATGCACATTCTTCTGTACCATATCGCGTTTTGTACCATATCGCGTTTTGAAGTATCGCGTTTTAAAATATCGCGTTTTGTACCATGTCGCGTTTTGAAATATTGCGTTTTGAAATATCGCGTTTTGTACCATATCGCGTTTTGTACCATATCGAGTTTTTAAATATCGCGTTTTGAAATATCGCGTTTTGTACCATATCGCGTTTTGTACCATATCGCGTTTTGTACCATATCGCGTTTTGAAATATCGTGTTTTGAAATATCGCGTTTCGAGCGGCTCCGCAAATAATTGTAGCCTTTTATTTATAGCCTGTTGATGTTTTAAAATTAGAACTAACCTGGGAGTCAATTCGCGTTCCATGAAATAATGAAAATGAAAAGTTTTTTTCATTTGCAATTGAGTAGGTTTGAATTGCCCATAAGAAATTATGATTTCACACCGTAGAATTTAAAATTACGTGCAAATAATTCAAACTACTAGATTGCAAATGAAAAAACTTTTCATTTTCATTATTTCATGGAACGCGAATCGACCCCCAGGGTGAGAATTAGAATTATACTGTGTTTTGTAAATATAGGTTTCATGGGTATGGAGGAAGTCCTTTTAGACGAATTAAGTAATCTTTTACAAAATATTAATGCTAAAAATCTACTGGTTTTAGGTGACATAAACTTGGACTTGTTAAATAAATGTTCCGGTAATGATAATTATTTGTTCTTGTTAGCTTCTCATGGTTTAAAATCATATATCAGCGAGCCTACTCGTGTAACAGTTAACACAAAAACTTGCATTGGCCATGCTTTTATTCGTCATCAAAAAAAGCAAATCGCTTATTGAATGAACAATATTAGACCATGGTATCACTGATCACTGCATGATCAACATTACTTTAACAAATAACGCTTCTACACAAAAATTCAAACACAAATATATTCCATTTAAAGTTCGGCAAACCTTTTATTATTCAAAACTAAGTTGTCAACTCAAATTTGAATTTTGGGAGCCGGTGTCCTTTGTGACCCATTAATAGCTCCAAAAATATTATAATAAACTTTCTGCTAAACTAAAAAACGGCATTGCACTAACACGAGACAAATAAGAAAAGCTCAAGCTTGAGTAAAGTTCAGGGGACATTAGACGTGAGTGGAAAGCAGTCAACAAAATATTGAACAAACCATTAAAAACCAATACCATCACTGAACTTGATATTAATGGAAATGTGATAGATAAAGTAACCGATATGGCTAGTCAATTTAATAATTATTTTGTTCATTGCGCTATTAATTCTCTACCACTAGCTTACAATAAACCATGTTTGTGTGATAGTTACGACCTTTAAATTTCTAAAACAAATGAAACAAAAAGCTTTTATTTTGAGCTTCAGAAGTTTTTAGAATGATTCGGACTCTAGACAATAAAAATTCAAGTACCTCGTATCTCGTTACCAATATAATACTTAAACAGAATTCTTTTCTACATATTCAATCTAAATGTGAAAAATTTCATTTTCCCATCAGGACTAAAGTCTGCGAAAGTTATTTCTTTATTTTAAAAAGGCAATCCTAAATTGATGCCTAACTATAGACCAATATCTTTATTATCTACCATTGCTAAGTTGTTTGAGAAACTAATGAAAAGCGTGTTTTATTGTTTTTTATTAAAATTAGCCTTGTTAGTAACTTTCAATTTCGATTTAGAGAAGGCCGTTCTACTGAAGATGCCTTATTAAAAATTTGTGAGAGATTATACGGTGGCTTAAATGCAAACAATGCAAATGCATGGTTGACCATCAAATACTGCTAAAAAAGTTAGATATAATTGGTTTTAGAGGTATGGTTCAAAAATGGTTTTCATCCTACCTAATAGGTAGGCGACAAAGGGTTGTACTAAATAGGTTACTTACTAAAAGCGAGTCGTAGTTTCCGGAGTACCTAAAAGCTCTGTATTAGGCCCGATCTTATTTTTGATTTATATAAATTCAATATTCAAACAAAAATTTCATGGTAGTGTAACAGGTTTTGCTGATGACCTTGCTTTCACTTATACCAATCAATGTTAATCATTTTTTAACAGCTATGAACATAAATTATGATTTACATGTTATGAGACAATGGTTTGCAAAACAAAAGTTGCTAACTGTTGAGTCGGCTGACTGTTTAAAACATACCTTGGGTATTGAAAACTGTGATAAATGTGTTATTACAAAATTACATTATCCTTGCTCTGCAAACTGTTTTAAAACTGAATCTGTAAAGAACATCAAATATTTGGGTCTTGTCATCGACATGAATCTAAACTGGAAGATCATGCAAGCAATATAAGCGAATATATGGTATCCGCAATACGTAAATCAAATCAATTGAAAAATTATTGCTCCCTGAAAGTTGAAAGGCGCATATACTATACGGAATTGTTCATTCAAAACTCCAATATGGTATTGTTTGTTGGGGTGGTACTTACTTCAATACTCCTGAACCTATTCTATTGGCTCAAAAACACATAATTAGAATAATTTGTCATAAAAATCAAAGAACCAGTAGCTGGCTGTTTTTTATAAATTACGCGTACTACCGCTGAGACATTTATATACATACTATATACAAAGTACTGAAATTGTTTTTTGTTAGAAGTGGCAATTTATCTTTTCGGTATTCATATAACTACAAACTAAGAACTAACTCTAAATCACTAGTAACCGTGCCAAGCCATAACAAAAAACATTTTTTTAACTTTTACATAATCTTAGCTCCACTCTTATTTAATTCCTTGCCTCAGTTCATTCGGGATACGAAAATATTATCTACATTCTTAAAAGGTATTGCAACTTGGCTTCATAATTTTAATATTGCAAAAATTGAATATTTGTTTATATTAAACACCTGATCGTTTTAAACTCACAACCAATTTTTATTCTTATTTCTTTATTTAATTTGTTATAATATTTAAATTTAATTATAAGTACACTAAGAAAAAAAAAACCAGTAAAAATAAAAAATATACATATAAAATCAAAAAAATATACATACACCAAGGTCCCGCTATGCGTCTATTCGTTGTACGTCTATTCGTTCTTGCGTCGATTTACAAAAAAAAAAAAAAAACACTCGCTCTGCGTCGGTTTTTCGTTATGCGTCATCCTTTTATATATTTTCTTGTTTTGTTACAATTAAAGAAAATTCTCGTTGCCATGAGAACATTTAGTGAGAATAATAATGCATACATAAGTATTTATGTATTATTTTAATATTATTTACTAATAAAGTGATATTCATAGAGTGATTTTATTTATTGTATCTTAATATTTGTCTTATTTTGAATTTTATCTAGATAAATGTATCCTAGATTGTAATACTTGCTGCCAAACACATATATTTTAAATTGTTCGCTATGCGTCGTAATCCAGTTTGCGTCTCTACGTGTGGAACCGAACTGCGACGCAAAGCGGGGCCTTGGTGTATATGTTTTAGGCGAAAAGTCTCGTTTTTAAAATCAAAAGAATAATCTTTTTATTTTTAAAATAAATTTTTTTGCCAAATTTGTTTATAAAAATAAAACAATTGTTTTTATTTTCAAAAATACTTTCCTTACTTATGTAAAATAGTTTTCTTAAATTTTAAGAGATGTTTTTTAAGAATAAAAAAACTATTGGTTAGTTTTAAAAGATTTATTTTAATTTTTAAATAATTATTTTTTAACATATGTCACAATATTTTTAAATCAAAGTAATCAACGTTTGCGACTGTTCACTTAAAGTCAGCAAAACCAAAGAGTCAGCTACTCTTCTGACTGATAAGAACATAACATATCTACCACGAAAAGTAGAAAATCGACTCGCCCTCCCCAATTTTTAACCCCCAGGGTCATTGTGTAAAAATACACACAACCCTTAAAAAAATATAATGAGAACCTCCTCAAATTCTTTTTTGGCAGTTTGGTTTCGTTTCGTACTGATAAAAAGTTGTTCTACTTACTCAGTTAAACCTTCATACCTTTAGTATAACACAAGAACGTACCGATTTGGCGAATTATATAAATAGCCGAAAAAACTTTAAAATAAAAAATAAAATAAAGACGAATTGAAAAGTAATACAACGGGATTTCTGGCAAAACAATAAATATAAACATTTTCATAAGTTGTCATTATTATCAAAAAAATTGTTTTTAAATGCTAAAACACTTCTTTTGAAATAAATTATTTTGTTTAAATAAAGAAACTTTTTAAATCTAAAAAGTATTTTATAAATCATTTTACAAAATATGTTTTTAAAATAAAAAAGCTTTTTATTAGTTTGCAAAAATTTCATTTAATTTCAAAAAAATACTTTTGAAATTCAAAAAAATTTATAACTTTGAGAAATTAAAAACTTCGTTTTTTAATTTTACAAACCAAAATTTTTCTCAGTGTACAATACACTATAATTTACAATTTTATTCGGTTGAACTGTTGATTAAAGAGACTCTGTAATGGTTTTAGTTAAGCTTATATAGAATTTTACCAATGACTACAGCACCTCAATGGTAATTACGATAATTAATTTTAGTACTAATTTCAACCTATTCTAAAATATTATTCTAGTCTAAAATTTATTAAAATGTTTTAGGGCTTTTTTACTTTGAAGTTTTACTTACATAATAGGAGTGTACGGTGGGCGACATCTGGAGATCCCGTCTAAAAACTTAGTCCTACATTCAGAATAATTTACGCTTGTTATGTTTTTTACTTTCCGTGCAACTTAAAAATATTTTGAAGATCGACAGCAAGTAACTTTTTGTTACTCGTATATAAAATGATTAAATCACCACCTCTGTTTTATATACAATTGACCCAAATAACGTTTTGTATTATCGGTATTGTGAAAATATTCGCTGAAGAACAGAGAATAGGTTGAACTTGGAGCTTAATTTTAGAACAACAACATAACAAACATAAATGTAAATATAATTCATTTATTTCTTGACGTGAATTTAATTCTTGTCTATTCACATGTATGCAAATATACCAGTTTAATTACACAGGTATGGCACCTCAAAGCACGATACGTTAAGATTATGTGCGCTTCTAATTATTAAAGAGCGTATATTTTTCGGTTAGCAGAGAGAACATACGATGGTTCGTAATTCTATACCATACACCATACGCTATTCGTTTCGAATAAACAAAGGGTTTTACAAAAATAATTTTAAATCAGAGCAACGAGACTTCATTATATTTACTGCTTATTGCGTTGTTGCATGGTTTTTCGGTTCATCCTCATCATCATATTATACTCGTACGTATATAAACATATGCATACACAAATATACTCGTACGTCATACGTATACGGACGGATACGGTAATAATGTTAAAAATACGGTATATTGTAGAAAATATTTTATCATAACGTAATTTAATTCTAATGGTAATTATTACACATAATGAAAATATTCGTTTTGGAAATTAATTATGGAAAGGTCTTCAACTTTTTCTGTTTGGCCTGTAGGTGTTTGATTTTTATACTTGGCTCCCGTTTTTGTTGTGGTGTTTGGTGATGATTTGTTCGGTATATGGTGCATGATTTTCATAGGTATTATACGTTTTTTTGGAAAAAAAAAAAAAAAAAAAAAAAAAAAAACGCGCTGTTGATTGCATCAATAATCTAAAAATTTTACTCCAATTTCTTACATTTTGTATAGAGGGAACATAGTGGCGTTGTTGATGATGCGCATCTAAGAATAAAAAAATCATCTTTGTTAGAATATTCAAAATATTTTATACTTACCACTTTAAATCCAGTTTAGAATACTGTAAAAGTTAGTCGACATTTTCCAGCCGACTGATAAGGCATATAGTGTCTTGAATACATCAAAAATCAGTCATAAACTCGAAATTAGGATCGGGTTATATCCTTCGGGTGAAGGGAAAATTATTTCAGTTTATAGGAATTTAAAAATCGATAGGAGCGAGAGTATAAAGAGAGTTTAACTTTCGACTGAAATAGTCAAGACACAATCTGCATTATCTTTCGGCTGGAAACTATCGGCTAACTTTAACAAGGTTTAATATTTGACATTGCCCAATATACAATGCCGACGTAATTCCGTTTATATTCGATTTCAAAAACCACACTCTTTCTATATGGAAAGAACTATGCTATGTAAACGGAAAACCGTACTACTCGCCAAAAAGAAGTGTCACAAAAATTGAAGTGTGGGTGTGAAATCCGACTGAAAAGAGAAAAAATTAAATTGGAAAGAAGGTGGAAGTTCGTCGGAAACTCGGAACTTTTCCATACGCTTTTCTATACTGATTCCCAATACGTTTATTCGCGAAAAAGAGCAGATTTGGTTAGTATTTTTCACATAAAACTTGAATTCGAAATAAAAGATTTTATTATCATTTGTTTTTGTGAAGGTAGTTATTATTTTTTATTTAATTAAACATACATAGAAAATTTATTTACATATTTAAATTTCATAAATTGAGTTTTGTATTGCATCCGCCACGTTGTATTGCATCCGCCAGCATATTGAGATCTTGAAAAAAAAATTCATTTAAAATTTACTACGTAAATGTATTTCGCGACGACGCCATTGTGAGACAGATCTCTATTACCTTTTTAGTCCCAATTTGTACATCGCGATCACTAAATAAGTTAATAATTATTATTATATACTTAAATTTAACGGGTGTGAAGTATGTCCTAACTTTGTCCTAACCTTTTGAAATGAGTATGTATTGGTTAAACTCTCGTTATAACGAATTTTAAAATTAAAAATAATGTTATATGCAAATTGGATATAAAGGTACAGTGATAAAATTGTATATTACCTTTTTAGTTGCAGAGAAATATTTAATGATCAAAAGATGGTATTGTGCGTAAAATTTAATTAATATACAAATAAATTTTGCGATTCAACAAACATAGAAACTATTGATATTGAACGAATAAGAACTTTCTACAAATGAAATTTAGGGCATTACCAAAGATTTAAAGCGAAATACTAAGACGTAATCTTTCAAACACACAAAAATGATTAATGGTACCGCGACATATCGTAAGACTTGTTGAAGTGTTATCTATCATACGACCAATAAAAAAAGGAAATCTATGATTTTTTAGATACTTCCGTAAATGATCATAGAATTTCTCTATATGTTGGTCAGATGCTAGAAGACACTCCAACGAGTCTAACGATATATGTCACGGTACCATTATTCTATATATTCCGTTTAATTCGATTCTCAGTTAATGCTTGCGTAAAATAGGTATGGCATAATTAACGTCAAAGCTGCCGTATTTGGCAATAATTTTTTCCCAAGAAACAATTTTCCCAAAAGCCAGAATACACTTTGGGGAAAAGGGAATAAAACTGCTATAAAATTTAAAATTTCTATTTCCCGGGAATCACCAGAATAGTATTCTGGTGCAGTAAAATTATTTTGAAGACGAATTATTTTGTAGATGACAACTATAGAAGCATGCAATCGCAATAGGAAAAATACAGAAGAAAAGAAAATTGGTTCATCATAAACAGGCCGAAGAAAACAAAAACCGAATGGTGCAGATGCATCTGCGTTCATGCATAGATGTCATAATTTTGCTTTCTCGTTAGTGGATTTTGTACGATAATCCTAAACGCAGAAAACAATTAGTTGATCCAGGCATCAACCATTGACCAACCTGGTCAAACAGTTACAACTGAACGTTACCAGGCGCAGTTGATCGAATTATGTGATGCTCTGGGGGAAAAAAGACAATTTAAGGGTAAAAAAGGTAGAAGGTGGTATTGTTTCATGACAACGCTCGCCCATACACAGCAAAAACGACCCAGGAACTCAACGTCTCCGGCTGGAAAGTTTTATAGCATGCGGCGTATTCTCCACACTTGGCTCCCTCTGACAACCAGTTATTCAGATCGATGTCGTCATATTTCAAAGCCCAGCGGTTCACGAAATTTGAAGATGTTCAAAAATGGCTTGATGATTCTTTCACTTCGAAGCCACCAGATTTCTATCCCGAAGGTATTCGTCATCTACCTGATAAATGGCAAAAGATCAAATACAGTAATGGCGAATAATTCGAAACTTGATTTTTGTAACAATTATATTTTCAATAAAGGTGAATTTCACTAAAAAAAGCACAGTTTCTACGTGCACACCTAATACATGAAAATAAACATAATGGTGGGAAAAAAGTCTATTATTTTTATTTTATTTCAAGGCTTTATTTAACATGGCTACAATCATCCATTTTGGCTTAAATATGAGCCGTTTTTTCGATAATCGTTGTTATTTAGAAGGCAATTTCATTATGCCGTTTTTCCAAAATGACTTGCCCCTATTAGCGAAAAACGGAGATACCCAGTTTTTACAAGCCTCTCTTAAGGCCATTTTTCTCTAGAGGCCATCAAGAGCGCTTGCCATGGACAAAAAGAGGTGATAATCGCTTGTGCCATGTCCGGTGGATGCATAATAACTTCCCAACTTAGGTTCCGAAACTTCTGGCGGGTCATCATGGACGTGTGAGGGGGATTGGCGTTACCCTGGTGGAACGCGACACCTCTCCTATTGGCTGATTATGGCCGCTTCTGGTCGATTTCTGCCTTCAATCAGTGCAGTTCATCCTTTTTTTTGACCACCGTTTGGGCCGCTTTGCGGGCATTCGAACATGATAGTTTCCGCTTGCTATTGTCGTACATGACCCACTTCTCGTCGCCAGTTACCACCCGCTTTAGAAATGGCTCGATTTCCTTCCGTTTGGCCAGGTATTCGCAAATGGAATCACGACCCATCAAGTTTTTTGCGTCAACTCGTCGGCACCCAAACAAGAACCCCGGTTCTTTTTGAAGGACGACCTTCAGCTCCTGAACGATGCTACGACATCTGGCACGCCGGTATACTTCGAATTCCAGGATTTTATCGCCTTTTCGACGATAGGCATTCCAGTGCGTGGTACATTTTTAATATGGAAATTAGCGGAACTGAATGAACGAAACCAAAATTGTCATATTTGGCTGTGATCAGTATCGAGACCACAAACACCATACACAATTTCAGCCGCCTGACTTGCGTTTTCGCCTTTATCGAAGCAAAATTGTAAAATATAGCTAATTTTTTTTTGTTCACCTCCATCCTTGACACGCTATAACCCACAACTGAAACGATCAATCAAAACCATGATAAAATAATTTTTAGTGCATGAATCCCCTAGCGAAAAAATAATGGATTTTTTTCCCCAGCCCATTATTTGTTCCAATTAACGAAGAGAGTCTATATGGAAAACGTAGAAGTCACTTAGAAGCGGCACTTCAAAAAACCAGTTTCCTGCAAAAATCAGGGGACCTTCAATTTATGGGAGAAGCTTAAGACCGCAATTTCAAATCACTCAGTCAAATCTTACGACAGACTCATAGAGAGGGTTTTCAAGAGCAAATTTTTGATCATCGCCGATCAAACGAATGGTATATCTGCAAAAATCTCAAGGTCCTCGATCGCAGTCTTGTTAATCAGTCGAAAAATTGAGGCTGAAGGAAATTTAGATTAATCGTATTTTTGTAGTTAGAGAAGCCGAATTACAAGTAATAATCGCCGGGGTCCAAATCTCGCGAGTATGGCGGATGCGGAAGCAATTCAATGTGAAATTCGTGCAATTTTGTTATTGTTGCTATTAACTTGTGACTTGGAGCATTGTCTTGGTGAAAGAGCAAATTTTTCTTCTTCGTTTGAGGTCGTTTTTAAGTGATTTTTTCCTTCCAATAACCCGATATAATATTCGCTGTTGATATTCGCTGTTCTCAAGGTAGTCAACAAATATTATATCATGTGTATCCTAAAATACAGACGCCATAACCTTTCCAGCCGACAGCTGTGCTTTTGGTCGCTTCGGACGTACAAATTTTAATCCATTGTCATATGCCGCATAAAAAAATCCTTTTTATTGCGCTCAAACAGTTTCAAACAGCGCACGGAGTCATGACGCGTTATCGTTGTTGATCCATTGTGAGCAAACGCAGTACTCACTTCGAACACAGGTTTTTCATGGAAAATATTCGTGCAAAATATGACCAACACGTTCCATTGATATTACACGATACATTGATACAATGTCAGCTATCTCACATAACTTTACTTTATGGCCAACAAAAATATTTTAATATAGTCTCATTTATTTATTTATTTATTTATTACAGGTAAAATTTGTTTTCAGAAATCCACTCCATCCAACCTATTCCATTTTGAGCAATGTTTGCTCATTTACAATAGAGTAAGTAGTTGGTAGTGGACCGTATAATTTACATAATTAAAAAAAAATATCTCATATTGTGTTTGTCCCATTTTTGTCAACGAATGAATTGGTTTGTTTTTAGACGTAGTACCCAAATATTTACTATCTGGCTCACAGTGACTCTCTTATTCGATGAGCTCGCTTTCTTCTTCATTCTTCTAATCCATCTCGAAACAAATTTGATCCACCACGTTATTTGTGTTCCTATATTTCACACGACTTTTATGCGACCGTCTCTTGGTTCAGGTATGCATTCCATGGTTGTGAAATTCTTATAAATTATATATGTAATTATAAAAACTCGTATATTATGAACAATTTGCACAATAATTTAAAATTTAAACGAAAAATATAAAAAGAAGAAATACGACCTCCATTTGGAGGTCCAGATCGTGGTGCATCATCGGTGGTTGTATGACCACGTTTAAATTCAGTTTACGTACATATTCTTGATAAAGGAAGTTTGATAAGCCACAATATATACACCCTTTCATTTAAAATCATGTACAATATTGCTGCAATACTAATCTTGCAATACCATCATCAATCATTTACAATATTTCTGCTTGGTCTATAAATAAGTCGCTGAATTGTAAATGATAATTAACGATTTTTCACTATACCTTTGTTTCAAATTTGATTATATACGTATGTTCAAATATTACAAATATGATAATTCATTATAACGAGAGATTAACTAATACATACTCATAATAAAATAGCTAGGGCAATTTTAGGACAAACTTCACGCTCGTGGCACACGCGTGAAGTTTGTCCTAAATTTGTACTAAATTTTGTATTTGTAATTTTAGGACAAACTTCACGGGTATTAAATTTAAAATTATTTACTTTAAGAAATCGAAAAACATTATAATGAAACACAACACTTTAAAGAAAACAACTAATTATGTAGTGCAACCGTGCACGTCGACTTGTCAGAAGAAACTGAAAATAAAAGATACAATCGAAACTTATAAAACAAAAATAATGTTACCGCGAAACAGAAAGAGAAAGACAATAGTTTTTCTCCAAAATCGATATTTTTGTGTCTTTGATATTTTGTAGTACGGAATTTAGAATGGAATTAAAACAGTTTTTTCCACACAGTGGAAAAATTGCATACTGGGTTCATATTATATTTTTGACTGAGATAGCAAAGACACTATCTGCATTATCGTTTTTTTTACTTGCGGCTGGGAAATATTCTTTGATTTTCTTTGTAAATTTCAGTCTGGATATAAGCATGGTCACAGTACTACAACGGCTTTGGTACACATTGTTGATGATCTTTCATCAATTTTGGATGGGCAAGGTTCGCAAGCTTTATTGGTTTTATTGGATTTCTCTAAGGCGTTTGATAGCGTTAATCATATACTTCTATTTCAAAAGCTTTATTTATATTATAAATTTTCAAGCTCTGCAATTAGTTTGTTGTATTCTTATTTGCATAGTAGGGAGCAGTTTGTAAAGCATGGTGTTAACTGCTCTGGCATGGGTAGAGTAACTTCGGGTGTACCACAAGGATCAATTCTGGGTCCGTTACTATTTTCTATTTTTATAAATGATCTTCCATGGCGAATTCGTCATTGTTCTTTTCATCTTTATGCTGACGATTTACAACTGTATATCGGATGTAAAGCACTAGGGTTGAATGAGGCTGCAATGAAATTGAACGAAGATCTTAGTGATATCTTATTATGGGCTAAATATAACTCAATTGCGCTTAATCCTAATAAAAGTAAAGCATTATTTTTGTGTAAAAGTAATTTGAACATTATTAAGCCTACTCTTGTTTTGGGTGATGACACAATAAAATTTGTACCGACTGTTAATAACTTAGGACTGATATTAAATTCCAAACTTACTTGGTGTGACCATATTAGTACATTGTGTCAACGTGTCAATTATAGTTTATATTCGCTAAGATTAATAAAGAAAATATGTCCAATTCAGTTGCGAGTATTTTTGATTAAAAGTTTAGTTGTACCTTTGTTTACGTACTGTGATGTGATTTATAGTGGATGTGATAGTTCCTCTCGGCGTCTACTTGAAATTACATTTAATAATTGTATTCGATATGTTCATGGCCTCAGAAAATTTGATCATATTTCTGGTTTAAAAGCTTCTATTTTGGGATGTACTTTGTTCGAGTATTATCATTATAGAACAGCTGTATTTATTTTTAAAATTATTACCTCTGGATTGCCTCTTTATCTTTATGAAAAATTAAATTTTTCCAGGTCTCTGCGCACTAGAAACATCAACTTGCCCCTTAACAAAAGTAACATATATAATAATTCGGTTTTGATGAATGCATTTATTATTTGGAATGGTTTACCTTTTGAACTTAAAAATTTGAATTCTCTTAAAATGTTTAAAAATCTAATATATTTAACTGTACAGAGAACCTCTTAATGTAATTATAATTTGTAATAATATTATTTTACCCCTTTGTAAATATTTTGTATATAGATGAAGATTGTTATTTTCTTTTTATCTTTTCTGAATTTTCTTTCTTATAGTATAAAAGCTTCGGCTTATGCTTGTAAATAGATATGTAATAAATAAAAATAAAAAAAAAAAAAAAAATATAGGCTAACTTTAATAGTATGATAGTTTTACCACAAATAACTTTCTTAACATAATTTACATTTTATTTCATAAAAACACTTGGTAAACTTACTGATCTTAAGAAATTCCATTTAAAATTTTTTAGGTGTGTTTTGGCAGATTTTCAAGATTTTTTAAGAGCGCAAAATTAAGGCGTCACTTCGTACAAAAACAAAAAGTAGTTTGGTTGGGGTGTTTTGTTTGAAATATGAGACCGCCATATGCATTTTTTATATAACCATCCTACCCTGGCTTGTGAGACATAAAATAGCAAATTTTATATGGGAAAAAAATTTACAATCATTCTATAGTATATAGTTCTATGAGTACAACATTAAGGGGTATATCCTCTATCCGGTCGCAAAATAATTATTTGCGATCAAAAATATGGTTACTAGATTTATTTTGCCATGCCAATTGTAAATTTTTTGTAAAGACTGCGACATCGGAAAATGCGTAGCAGTCTTTTCGTGAATTTCTACTTTACAATCGCAAAACAAATTTAAATTTCAAAAAATTTATCAATTGGCATGGCAAAATAAATCTAGTAACCATATTTCGCCTCTCAATTAAATAATTCAAATAATTATTATTTATAATAATTAAATAAATCCGCAATTACATAAATAATTCCGGATAGAGGATATAACCTTTAATAACGTAAATAATGACAGCTCGGAAATAAATAATTTTGTGTTTACAATTTAGAAAGTGTATTGAATATTAAGAAAAGAAAGTAAGTATTTAAATTAAGATTAGTTATGCACCATAATTACATTATTAATTTCAGGTAATGATACTAATTAGATTAATTTTACAATGGTTCGTAAGTATATTTGAGATACTAGTGTTATTTAATAAATTAGTTTTGTTTACTTTTAGATGACCTCAAATTTTAGTAATTACTTATTGAGTGACTATAAATAAAAATGTGTGTTAAAACTAAATTTGATTCGCTATTGTTGTTGTTATTTCTCAATGATAACTTTCAAAGTGTTTGGTGGTACCAAACACTCATCTTTGAATAATATTTTAATTTTAAAATATTTATGGCGATAAGCCGAAAACTGTGGCTTGAGATATATAGACAATGCAAAATGTACAATAACATATAATACATTAAAAACGGTCGTAACCAGAGTTTCGACCCCGACAATCTCGGGTTCGGGTTCAGGTTCTTGCAGAAAAATATAGCGTTCGGGATCAGGTTCCGGTTCGGGTTAAAAAAAAAATATTTACTTATTGGTTTAAAAAAATTTCATTTAAACGTACAAGTAGAAATATTTTTCAAGGAATTTTCACTTAATTGGACACGCTGTGGCGCTAAAATAAATTTAAGGGCAGAAAAAGCCCGTTTCACGCTGACCTGGGTTGCTGGAACAGCAAGTACAGTCTGAGCAACTTCGTATAATAATGGAGTGTCCAATTTATGGTTCTCCCAGAACTCCAAAACTTTCTTTTCCTTTGGAACTCTAGGAAAAGTTTGATATTTTTTAATAATAAAACGCAAACTCTTTCTGTAGCTTCTTGTAACTTTTTCGCAAACACTTTCTGCAGCCGCCATCAAACCCTTTTCTTTGGTCTTCAAGATTTTTTCCAACATGTCGTGGGGATTTTCAACATCCGATGAGCTGGGAATATTCGAGAAACCTCCATATTTTCCCCAATTGTTTGTCGATCCATTTGCAATAATTTTAATTTTTTTATTAAAATCTGTGATTTGGCTTTGCCGCTATTTTCTTCGTTTAATAATAGCTTGAATCTAGGATCCATATAAATCGCAGCACTTAGAAGTTCGTTATTAATAAAGGTGGCTTCCCTTTTTAAAATTTTACTATATAAATCGGCAGCTAATGGTTTTTTATATGATGTTCCAAATCCAGTTTAAATTTTACCCAAAGGCCATACAAATCCCCTAGATTAAGCTGTTCATTTTGTAATTGCAAGGTAAATTTTTTTACTGGCGCAAAAACTACCACAAAATTTGAACAAAAGTCCCACGTTTTGGCATCCACGGATAGTTAAGAATCCATTATATCTGAGCAAAACGTCCGATAATCAAGCAAGCGTTGGAGCATGTCGTATGTGGAGTTCCATAGAAGTTGAATAATCAAGAATTGCTTTTTATAAGCCAACTTTTATGGATATAGTTGCTCTATTAGATGTTCTCAACTTTTTCGCAATGTTCATTTTTCAATGGACTGTTTAATAAAATCAACTGCGGAAATAGTACTGGATGGTATGCGCTACACATTTAAAATGAATGATATTGGAATAAGAACTTGCTAATGTTTCTACCTGTTTGGTTAACAATTATTGTTTCGTCATTTTCATATTCCTCATCTTCTGCATCATCTTCAGCTTCTTCAAATTCGTTTCTTAAAAGTTCAGCCGATTTTAACATATTTCTGCCATTGTCCGATGTTATCGAATATACTTGATTTAGTTTTATATCAAATGAATTTAGGATATCAATTATGACATTTTTGATATAAATTGCTGTCTCACGATCATTTGCCTCACGCATCTCCAAAGTCCTTAGTTGAATTACATCATTACGAATATATTGGGCATTTATACCAATAACATTTATACCTAAACGCGATGCTGAATCTATTTTGATTGATTTAGTCTGTTTACCATTTAATTTTTGATGGTATTTTTTATCTCTTTTGCCTTATTATTTACCAAATCTTTAATATTTTCTGCATTTACAGTTACCCTTAGGTTCCTCATTATTGGAACGATGATGTTACGTATTCCAGAGTCTTTAAAAATTGAAAACGGGTGGGTGCCCATTATTTGCAATTAACTTGACGCAAGCATCAATAAAACATTTTGGTGACATATTAATTTTAATTACGTTAAAGTAGCTTTCAATAGAACTCGAATTTTCACACTGTAGTTTAGGACGCTTTTCAAGAGATTTTGATGTGGCTGATTCAGTCGACGCTTTTGTTTTTTTATTCATTTCCTCAGCGTTATTTTTATACTCGCTAGGGTGTTTTCTTTGGATATGTCGACCTAGATTAGAAGTATGTTTGCCTGTCATAATAAACGAGCATATATTGTTTGAATTGATCTATGTTAAAATCATAATCAAAAAACTGCTTAACAAAGTGTTCCGACATCTGAAGAGTTAAACAAACAAAATTTTAATAATAATAATATATTGAAAATTTTAGAACAACAGTGGCACTATTCTGGTAATTCCCCGGGAATAGGGAACTAGGGAAAGATTTTACGTAGCTTTTATCTATAAATCAGTTTTTTCTGGCCTACTGAGAAAAAAAGTGTAATATAAATATTTCTTAATTGGAAATAATTTTTCCATAGCGAAATTATCAGGGAAAGTTTTCCCAATTTTATTTTGTTTTGAAAAAAATTGCCACTAACTTTTTACCTTAGTATGCCAAAAAAAATTATTTAAATAGAATTTATATGTAAATTCTTTCCCCAGTTCCCTATTCCCGGGGAATTACCAGAATAGTGCCACAGGAAAGAAAATGCAAAACCACACGTTTACTGCACCAATCTCCCGTTATATTTATTTGCGTACTCACCGTTAAATTTTTTTTGATACGTATTCTAATTTTCCTTTGAATCAGTTACTCAAAAAATTTTAATATTTTTGTTTTGTTAAATCCTTATGTTTATCTATGTAATAAATTACACGAACTTTTATTAAATTACACAAACACAATCAATTAATTAGTTACAGAATGTGACTAATTAACAACCACTTATAATGAATGAAATCTAAAACTGAAACAATGTCATTAACAAAAACAATTATTCTAAAATCATACGGTATAAAATATGTATCTCGTTCATTCATGTATCACCATAAAACATGCCTTTTCTCTTTACTTTGAAAAGTGAAAAGGGCAAGCAAACCTTTTTTGAACGAAATAATAAAATATGAAATGTATAAAACTTCGTATTTACGTAGATTTGCATCTGCAACATTTAAAAATTAAAAAAACAAATGAAAACCGAATTTTGAAAAGAAACGAAAAAAAGAGAGCAATATATATGTAGTACAATTATCATTTTTTGTTATTTTGTTTTCGTTTTATTTTTTTCTTATATTCTTGAAAAGAAAATTAATTTGAAGTCGAACCCGAATTCTGATTTGGTTCAGGTTCGGGATCGGGTTCACAAAATTATGAAGAAATCTCTGAACCGGAACTGGTTCAGGTTCAGGTTCGGGTTTGGTTCGAAACCCTGGTCGTAACTTTTTGTCACCACCGAACCCACCGAACACGGAACCCTAGAATTATAGACCTATTTATAGCGTTGTTCAAAAATTGCGAGGTATTTCCAAAATGTGGTGGAAATTTATCTACTGGTAGTGGCAGCTTTCGCTTTTGAAATTTTTACAATGATGTTGAATAGTACAACATTTACAAAAACCGACAATGCATTCAAATCAAATCAAAAGATTCAAATAAATTTTTAAGATCATATTTCCAACAACGGTTAACAATGTTGGTTTTTTGATATTAGATAGTGTACATTAACATCAAATATGTAATTAAAATATATTAAATAATCTGATCTATGACGTATATTCTTCATAGATAAATAAATAATAAACTTTGTTTGCCGTAAATTGAAACTCCAACTGGCGCCCGATATCCCATTATTATTTAATTGTTAAGAATATTCTGATGTCAGTTTTAGGAGTACAACAAATTGGAAAATAGAAAAATCAGCTTTGGTCCAGTCTTTATGAAAATATGTTTGAATGAAAAATACACGCCAGTCGGAAATTTCTCAACATAAACGCGAATAATTTTAAGATATACGTTTTCATTTGCTACTTTTCTAATAATTGTGGATTGTGAACTAATTTAGACATGTCATTTGCATCGCTTTTTTCATGACAATGTCTTAAGTGAAACATGTATGACAAGTCTTTGATGTTTCTCTTGGTGGCAATTTTTATATGGGTGTTATCATTTTGTTTGTTGAATTGGTAACTAAACATTTTTTTACTATTTTGTTATTAATATTTTAACTTAAGAATTTTTTTTTATTTTTATTCGGTACAAATGTACTCGAAAATATGCAAAGTTCAGCCATTTAGAATATCATATAAGGCCAGAAAGATTTAATATTTTTTAAGGAGACAACCTTTTTTTGTTAAATAAAATAGAAATATTACTATTTGATCATTTAATAAACATGTATTTGTTATATTTGTTCATATTATCGTACACACATAACATAATCTTTGGCATATAATAAACGATCCATTTCAGACCTGTCACAAACGAAAATTAGTCCCAGTTGCTGATAAATGTTCATATAAATGTCTTGTCATGCTTGAATATTGTTAATAAGTCATTACTGTGGCGCCAATGACGTTGCTGCTGCGATGTAACTATTTAATGAAAAGATTAAGAATTCAAATTCATCTAAGTTACTGTAACACAGTAATACACCACAACTTCACGTGATAAAGGAAAGCTCAAACCAATCAAAATTAATACAAACATGCACAAAAAGAGATTTTCGGGAGAACTTAGAGGTAAAAATTTATTCATGAACAGAAAACTTTCTATTTACATTTTTTTCATTTTTCATCTTCCATCAGTTTTCCTGTGTTGTTTGTTTTAATCTTAAATTATTGATTTTTTCTCTTTTACATTTTTGAATTTATATTTTGCTTTTAAATATTGTACGTTTAGAAAAAATTTGGGAAATGTAAAAAATAAAGTGAATGAAAAATAATAAAAAATAAACTTTTTGAACTTGAGATAAATATTTTTGTTTTCTGAACGTGTGTGTGTGTGTGTATTGCGAAAAGCATAAAAAGTTGGTATCAAGATTTATTTTTTTGTATTCGGTATGTAGGAAGAGGAATAATAACATCAAATCTTATTTAATTCAATTGAAATTTGAATTCCAAATAAATTAAACATAAATAAAAATAAAATTTGTATTATACATAAACAATATTACCGCACCGCACCAACACAAATTTAACTCTTTCGGAAAATTTAAATTTATACATTTCCCTTGGTGGGTGCTTATGCTATAGTAAGGGGGTTCGGGTTATGGAAATACGAGAATATACAAGTTCATTTCACGTTACATTTAAAATTACGTTACTGTATGATTGCCTCCTAAGCTAAGTGCAAAAAAAGTTAAGCCTGTTATCCATTTCCGATTTTTTTAAATGTTTATTTTTCGGTTGCCAACATAGATAAATTTTATTTTATTTATTTTAAAATAGACGAAATTACCCTCATCAATGTAATTAATTACCTTTAAAATTTACATATAATCTATAATGGAACGTTTTTTGTATTTGTATTTTGGGCAGGGGAACGCAAATGAAAAAGTAGAAGAATTGTAACGAATTTAATTTTTACAACTTAGTTGGGAAATTAGTCTGCGGATGTACAAGTATAATAATATATACAGATTCACATATATCTCTACATTACATACATGTTTAGAAAATTAAAACAAGCACATTAATCGATTTGAAAGTTTTTCTGTAGAACAAGGCAAAAATAATCGTTTATTTTGTAATTACATGAAAAATAGTTGCAGAACAATATATAAATTTAATTGAACACTAAATTATACAATAACTATGACAAAACTGTAGAAATTTGGTGTGGATTTATCGGCAGATACAGTGACGTCCTTGAACACAAACCGATTTTAACAAGGTCGACGTAGGTTGCACGATGATGTATCTATTTGTGTCGAATGGTGGTTTCACCCCCTAACCCGATCGTCTTTCCCGATCGTAAAAGATGTTTTCACCAAACAAAAGTTCGTTAATTTTTCGGTTTTGACCCTTTACTTGTTTGCGAGCCCGATCAATAGAGGCATCCATGGAAACAAAGGGACCGCCAATTTAGGCTAGAGAGAGTGCGTCAGCACATTCGTGGTACCTGAACCAGCTGTCGGCTTGGTGGCGACGAACTTTGAAAGATTTTTCTTCAAATAACTTAACAGCCTGCAACCAACAAGTTGGACCACTCTCCCATTTTTCATTTTTATAGAATTTTATTTTGGATTCAAACATTGGTGCGGTGGATCTTTTCTTGAGTCTGTAACGCGTTCTTCCGGGATATTAAATTTAACACCAATAAAAAAAAAAAAAAAATAAACAAACAACAACTAAATTTTGAATCATTATAATACTTAAAATCATAAACTTTTTATTTATAACAAAATAAATATAAATAAATTTATGATGATAGTTTCTATAATCTAACAAACAATCTGTTAGAAACACAAAAAAAAATATCCAATGGACAGTAGTCAGTTTCCAATCCTCACGAATATTCGGCATCTAAGAAATAAAAGAAAAGAAAGAAAATATGTGAGAACAAATTTCAACACTGAATTAAATATGATTTAACGATAAATTAATAATCTACAAATTATTTCCACTTTTTCTTCGACTTAGAATCTGCTAATTTCGGGAAAATATAATATTAGAAATTGTTGGGCGCCATCTTCTTGTAAGAAGAACCCGTCACGCGTTTATAATGTCGGCTATCTCATATTGCGTAGGCGTGGGTGGTCAATAGCAGTATCCAAAGATGTTATAATAACCAGTTACGTTCCAAGTTGCTCTTTCACTTAGATACAAAGAAAAGTGAAAAAAATATATATATATAAAGAAAAAAAAATAGGAAATTTACTTTCTTCCCGATTCTGTAAGACTCACTGAACAAATTAGATCACAATAATAATTATCAAACAAAAAAAAATAATAATAAAATAATTAACACATGAAAGGAGCAGCTTACCCGTAATTACCTTGCATATAAAATATGGAATTAAGAGCGTGTTTCAATTGGTTTAAATGCCGCATAAAAAGTTAAAAAGTTAAAAATTGTGGTGAATAAAAATGTCAAAATTTGTATCCGCTTCAAGAGCTGATAAAATTTTTATATAGAAAAACATTTGGCTGACAAAAATATTTGTTTGTAAACAAAAATTTTGAGAAAAATTACAATGATAAATATGTAAACTGACCATAATTGACTAATGTGGAATTTTATTTACCAAAATCCGGCAAAAAAAATTGATGTACATCAAAAATTTTGTTTCATTTGCCAGAAAAAATCAATTTTTTTTTTATGTACATCAATTTTAAAAAATTTACATTTTTTCGTAAATTTTTTTTTGATGGAGAAATACCAATACAAAATGAAACGTCAATTTTTGTAGAAACGTCAATTGGTGTGTTAAATTACTAATAAATTAAAGCATATGTTTTAAATTTAATTGAAATATATTTTAATCGTTCATTAATAAATATATGACGATTATTCGTTCGAAAATATATACATATAATTTCGCATAGTGGAGTTCACAATTGATGTCGTTTTGACGTGCCATTTCTAAACTTCAAAATCCTATTTTATATCTCCAATACATATACATAAAACCACATCAATTTTGATTTTTTGTTCTATTTGAACCATAAATTTCACATTGATTTGAAAAAGTAAATAAAATTCCACATAATATATATTTAAAAACTATTTATTTTACATGTTTTCATATTTAAATTTGCTATATATGTTCACAATTACACATAAAATAAGCAACCATGTTTTTGTCAAAATTTTTAACCAGTTGAAACAGATAAAAAGTTAAAAAGTTAAAAAAAATTTACCACAAATAAATTTTTAACTTTTTAACTTTTTATGCGGTATTTAAACCAATGAAAACACGACCTTAGTTTTCTTTCCACGTGGTTGAATATCATTAGCTGGTTTTCTCACGTACGAACAAAACTCCAGATCCTTACACGATTTTCACACTCAAGGCAATTCGGCAGACGATATGTGCAGCTTATTCTTAGGGATGTTTATTCACAAAAATGTATATGATACTTGAGATACAGTCCAACAAAAGTTTATGGTCACAACCAATTATTAATAAAACGTTCGATCGATTGCTTTACAAATCACACGAAATAAGATATACTAAAATAACAATGATCAATCAAACAATAGCACTAAGTTCCGTTTTGTTTTATTATCAAAACAAAAGCACACACAAAAGTTTTGTAACAAAAAAATTATATGTCATACAAATATATTATAAAAATTTGCAAATTTTATACTTAGCTAAGTTTTGTTTGGCAATCCGGAACTCCAAAATTAAATAAAATCCAAGTTGGCTGATCTAGTAGATGATGTGTCCTCTGCTACGGTCCAAGAATAAGAGACCGAAAAATATATCCAAAATTGTCTCCATCGCTTATTTACACACACATTTTATCTCGATCACAATCATTTCATCCCTACTTCATCAATAACATTTTCTATATACAGTCGCTTTTCGATTAGCTGCTTATGTAATAGGAATGGGGAAATGATAATTATTTATGTACTGCAATTGACAAAAAGAAATTATCGAAAGTAAATGACATTTCCACATTAGTACGCGATATAATAATAGTTATAAATAAAATAATTTGAATATAACCAAAAGAAATAAAGTATATATATGTACAAAACAAAATAAATGCAATCCAGGATCTTGCAACCCAAAATTTTATTAATAAATGTATAGCTATGTACTAAAAAAATGTATTCACAAATACCAAGCTAAAGAAAAAGAACTTAAATAAACTTAACCCTTTAACTGTTTATGTCGAGTATACTCGTCAAAGCAAAACGAAAAATTTTCGCATAATGTCGAGTATACTCGTCATGAAGATAAAAAAAGTTTAAAGATAAAAAATATTACATTCGTATTATTATTCAACGAATCCATTTTATTTTTTTTCCTGAAGAAGGTCAAATATAGATCATTTAAAAAATATACATTTTAGAATTGTCGTTGCTCTGGTAACTTTATTTATTTTAATTCGAAATAGATTATATTGTCTTCGCTGAAAAATAATTAAGCAGGGAGAAAACGTTTTTCGAAAAAAAAGTAAACAGTTAAAGGGTTAATCAAAACTTTCCACGGCCATAATATTTGGAAGCATTGGAAACGAACAAAACAACTATAATTCCATCTAAAGGAAATTATAAGCAAGAACCGTTTTCGGTACTGTGGGGACATATCATATGGTTTGCTGCAATAATCCATCTTAGCGACTGAGCGGCCTTGTAGTACCTTTTGCTCACTTTTAAAAAAAAGATAAAGTAATATTATCTTAACTACATACGCCCGAAATAATATAATATTGTATCAGAAAAACATTGAGCTGTTAGCAATAAATCAGAAATAAAACTTACCTGCCTTTTTTTGCATGTGAGCAGCCCATTTGGCCTAACAGTAGTGAAGTAAGCCTCTAGGAACCTCTACATTTAGCCATCAGTAACCATTACAGTTGTATCAAACTTTTTGCTGGTATCTACCATGTTGCTTCTTTAATCTAGTCATCTCTAAATGCACCAAGAATGTTTCCATTTTCTGGTTTGTACCCAATTGAGCGGATTTCGAAATTATAGTTTCCGCTGCTACTAGGGGCGCGATTTCCCACATTTATCTTTTATATACACTTTAATTGTGATTGCACCGAATCCATAGTTAATGATCCCACGAACCTCCAACTGTCTTGGTTCAATGGTAGTTCCAAGATTCGAAAATATATTATTTGCAAATCTTGTTTGATGTATCATTCGATGTTATGGAGTTCTTCCTACATTATCCAACCATCTAATTCGGTTAGATTTACTTACTCCGATAATATCGCCGATAATAAGTTCTTCATAAGTGCGGGCTTACACGGCCGCGGTCGATATTTTGTTTGCAATAGCTCTTCCTGCGCTTGAAAGCCTGGCTGATATTATTGTTTTTATGTCGGCCTGATAGCATTCATTGCTGTAATAACATCGCCCCATTTTTAAAGTTTCCCACTTTATGAGAATTATGGGGTTAGGGATTCTATTCGGTCTTGATTGATATTTTGTTTTGTTTTGTCTTCCGAGCTCGTGCCTTTTCGCGTAACGGTAATAAACTGCCCTTGATATAAATCGCTTCCCGGAGAAATCTGCATCGGTGGTAAAAATTCGAACCCATATATAGATACTTCAAATTTCGTGAAGCAGCTTCGTACAACAATAAGATACTTTGTTCTTTCTATGGACACTATTCATCTGACCGAACAGTCAACGTTAAGACGGATTCGTCCGAATGAAAGTCCGAATCAAAACTGAATCAAAAAATTTCTGGGTCCGTCGCTATTCTGTTCCGTATGTAATGAGCTAATTTATTGTGAGAAAATTCTTTGATGTCGATTAAAAATTCACAACAATTAGGAATACTTGTGGTTAGCCCAGACGAAGATCATAAGTGTCCACAAAACAGAAACTCTGCTTTTAAACCGTTTTTAACAATGTCTTATTTTCAAAATGTTGTTTTTGGTGGTTCAGCATCGATGCGGTAATCGCATAAACTCAATGGAGTTTCATTGCGTTAGGCACAAATAGGTTAGACTATATTAGGTTAGGGAAAAATAAATCCATTATTCTTACGTTTATTTCGGGGCTTTCTTTAACATAGCAACAATCATTTGTTTTTTGTCAAATATGTGTCATTTTTCAATAACTCGCTTCCAATGAGAAGGCAATTTCATGATGCCGCTTTTGCACAACGTCTTGTCCCAGTTAGCAAAAATCTGAGATAGCCGGTTTTCACAAGTCACTTTTCAAGCCATTTTTACACCATCCACAGCATTTACTATGGTTAGAAAAAATGATAATCGCTTTGGGCCATGTTCGGACTATAAGATGGATGCATAACAACTCCCCAATAAAGCTCCTGGAGCTTCTGGCGGGTCATCATGGATGTGTGAGGCCTGGCGTTTTCCTGGTGGAACACGACGCCTCTCCTATTGGCTAATTCTGGCGGCGTTTGCTCGATTGCTGTCTTGAGTCGGTCCAGTTACTGGCAGTATGTAGAGGTCCAATTTGAGCATTGGGCATCAGCTCATAGTAGATGATTCCTTTACAATACCACCAAACACAAAGCAAAACTTCCCTAGTCGTCAATCCTAGTTTGGCCATCATTTGGGCCGCCTCGCCGGCCTTCGACCATGATTGTTTGATTTCTCATCGCCAGTCACGATCTACTTCTCCTGTGTAAATTTCGAAATTCTATGTAAATTCAGACCCTCTGCTTAGCACATAAAATTTTTAGCCTCTCTTAACACATATAATTTTTAGAGGTTTTGCCAACATATATTGTTTCATGTAATTGCGTCCCTTTGTAGAACATATCTGTTTATGCAAAGGTACACATTCTTCTGGTGGAACTGAAATAAATTTATTAACCAAATGATCTCGTTAGTACTGGTTAAATTTTATGAAGCCGGCCGTGTTTTGGATGAATTCATGACAACATGTTTCTATTTGTGTTGAAATGAAAAAATCTACGATTTTTTCCGACTTATTTCCTGGCGCAGGGGGAAGGAGTAGGTAACTTTGGAATTCTAATTGGATTCCGTCTTATATTTGGGATTTAAACCACCGTCTTAAGACCGCACCGTACATGCGACAATGATAACTTGGCTTGTCATTCCGGATTGATTGATTTGACGGAATATTTGTTGAATGCGGTAATTATTCTTTCAATTAAATCATTAGCATCAGTAATTCCAGTAAACAGTAATCATGGCAAATCAGTAATTCCAGTAAACGTTGTTGTACTTTGATCAAATTGATAACTAAAATTTTTCCATCTGATACCTTTATATTTTTCTTTTACCTGGTTATATTCCTCTTTCAAATTTTTTAAATATATTTTTTAAAATATAATGTATACATATAATTTTTTTATTCCTATTTGCATAACGCCGCTACAACGTGTTGAAATTATTAAAACATTTTATTTAAATAATTGTTAATTTTTTGGCAAAAAGTCATTATGAACGCATTTCAACTTGGCTTGCTTTGTAAATATACAGAATTCACAACAGCCACTATTGGGACACTGAAAACTTTCAATTGATACACCAAATACCATTAACCCTCGTAGAGTAATGGAATGGTGCGCCATTTTAGCCTGCGGCACCATTAGATCATATTTTTTTGAGGATACTACAGGCAATGCTGTAACAGTTACTGGTGACCGCTATCGGGACATGTTAAAAATCCTTCTAGTGCCCAAATAGGATCAACTATAGGCTAAAAAAACATATGATTTTTCAAGACGGCGTTTTACGACGCACATTTCGTCCTAATATGCAAGTATTGCGAGAAACTTTTCCTTGCCGATTATAATGTCAAAATGTGGTGATATTGACTGGCCCCATTGCCCCTGATTTGACCTCTCCCGATTTATTCCTAAGGGGTTACTTAAAGAGAAATATGTTCACCAATAAGCCAACCACAACCTTGTCGCTTGGCACCAGAAGGCTCCAAAAATTGTTTGAAAAATGTGCTTAAAAGAGCACGCCTTTGCGCCACGGCCAGAAGCAATCATTTGGCCTACATTAAATTCCATGTATAATATTGTTAAAGACCGTAAAATAAATCAATTAAACTAAAACTAAATTATAAAATTGTAACGAGTGTTCAAATTTGGGGTATCTTTTTAAATATTCCGGCATTTATATTTTTTGTACTAGAATATCATATGTTATTTGACAGATTAAAAATATGTACAAACATTCCGGTTAGTTAAAATGGAGAGATAGGTGTTATTAAACTTATCATTGATACATTTGAAGAAGCGCATAGATCTTCATGTAAAGGCTTAAAAAATACAGTTAACACAAGAATTTAAGCCTAATTACTACGCATTACGTCTGCAATTCGTTAATTGGACCATATAAAACAAGAAGAAAAAGTGAACTTTGATGAAGCAAATTTTGAAATTGGTGGTTATTTCAACAAACAAAGCTGCCGCATTTGGGCTGAAGAAAAAGAGAATTGTTTGAAAAGACAATGACACCAAAAAAAGTTACTAATGGTGTGAATTTTGGTGTGGTGGACTGGTGGCTTAATCGGGCCATATTTTTTCGAAAATCAAAATGACAACGCAATTATGCTGTATTAAGAGAATACGCTACTCGCCGCAAGTGGCACCACTATCACTAAAGAGACATTATTTTGTTATGTAATTTCCAGCGGAAATGTTTTATTCATTATGTCTCAATTTTCACTAAATAAAACATCTCAGCGGAATAAAATATTAATATTGATCCCCGCAATAAAGGAACTCTGTATATGAAATCTTGAAATTTAACAATATTCCGTCTTTCCGCCATTTCTTAACGACTTACGATGAAATTTTAATAGTAGTATTGATCAGGAATTTTAAAGTAAGTTCTGTGCAAAATTCTAGGATCTGTTCGTGCTGGTCTAAATTGGCCATTTCATAACCAGTCCTTATAAAAAATGGCATTTGTACATTTTACACGATATAAATAAATTTTAAGCTGGAGGAAACTCGGCTATTTCCTAATAAAATTGTGTAAAATTTGCATTGCATACAGGGACAATTCGGAAAAAATTTATGGATTACAATTTTCACTAATACTTTTTTGATTTTCTGCGGCCAACAAAGTTATTTTCAGTTTTTGACCTATATCTTAAAAACTTCCACTATAGTAACCATTAACTTTCCGTTGTTTTACTAATAGCTTAGGTCATCCTGAGACTATATGGAAGATTTGGGGAAAAATTATGAACTATAATTATGACTATAATTTTTTGATTTCTGCGCGGCGTTCTTCTCACTGGCCAAAAACTGGGAAGAGCTTATATGACCGCAGAAAATCAAAAAAATTATAGTGACAATTGTAATCCATACATTTTTTCCCAATTCTCGCAGTATAGCCGAGTTTCCTCCAGTTTAAAATTTATTTAAATCGTGTAATTCCGCTGGAGATTTCCGCTTAGGCATACACTCAGAAAAAAGGTTACTACCAAATACTTAGTTAAATTAATTTGGTTGTTTTAACACAAAATTCTGAGCTAGATAAACCAAATCTCTTGTTTAAATTAGAAAGTTGGTATTTTCTTACTTGGTTACTACAAAAAGTGAGTGGAATTTGAGTTACCAGGATGTTGGTACCTAGTTTTGCTTAAATTAACAAAAAAAAAATGTGTTAGGTATGTGTAATATTCTTGTTATAACTAACCAAATATTTTGGTTTATCTTAATTAGTTATTTTGACCTATAAGTTTTGTCATATAAACTAAGACTTAAATTCTAGCGAATCAAAAAATTCGCTAAATCATTGTGATTATACTTTGAATGTAAGTTCAAAGTATTTTCATTATTTTTGTAGTTTGATCACTGCATTCTGATGAGACGCTCGAATTTTTTAATGTGAAAAATTCAATGTTTCATTAGTTCGAAATCGAACTTCAACGTGTTGGTTTTGTAACCCCACCTTGATGTAATGTGTTTAACCTTAAACGTTTGCAACATTTACCCCCATTTTTGTTACAATTACTAAGAAAATTTGGTAGAATTAAACTAGTAAAATAATTTTTTCCCTTGGTTAATTTAACAAAATAGTTAGTCACTGTTACCAATTATTTTCCATTTCTATCCATTAAATTAACCATATGTTTTTGGTTATATTAACTAAGTTATAAATTAAATAAGCAGGATTTGGTTATTTTAAATTAAAATTTTATTCAACTAAGATCTTGTTCGGTTTTTAACTAAGAAATTTGGTTGATCGAAAATCACCAAGATTTTGGCAAAATAGACTCAGATTTTTGTTTCTTTTGACCCAAGTTTTTCTATGAGTGTACGCCTAAGAGCGTATTTCTGACTTATTTCTCCTTTTCAGCATGGATTTTATTCCGGTAGGTCTACCGTGACTAACTTGTCCTCTTTTTGTGGTCATTTATTTGATAGTCTAACCTCCAAGCAGCAGCTTAAAGTTATCTATACCGACTTCGCACTGTTATTTGTATTATTTATTGACGACGTTGTAAAATGTTTTAAGTTTGCCAACTGCCTCTTCTTCGCGTATGACATGAAGATTTTCGCCCGGATATCTAGCGTGTTAGACTGCAAATTGTTACAAGATGACTTAAACCGGTTCTGCAGTTGGTCAATCTACAACATACTCCCTTTAAACGTGAGAAAATGCAAAACTCTTTCTTTCGTCCGTATCCGCTCGCCCGTTTTTTATCAATACCAACTGTACAACGAAGCTTTGATCGGGTTGAGTTCATCTCGGAGCTTGGCGCAATCTTTGAGTGTGACGCTACATTTACCAGACATGTTAATGCCTTTATTTCAAAGTCGTACATTATGCTTGGTTTCATTAAACGAAACTGCAAGGAGTTTAGTGACCCGTTAACTTTGACATCATTATACGTATGCTTTGTTCGCTCTATTTTGGAGTATGCGTCTCCTGTTTGGTCACCCTCCTACTAATGTCATTGCGAGAGGATTGAGAGTATCCATAAACAGTTTATTTTGTTGGCGCTGCGACGTTTACTATCCATGAGTGCTGTGGATTACATTCTTCCGCCTTATCGGATTCGTTGCAACCTTTGAAACTGCAACGTCTAGATAATCGCCGAGATGTAGCTTCCGCGCTGTTTGTGCGTGATATTAATTCCCGTGTCGATTGTATCGAGTTACTAGCACGTATCAGCTTGAATGCTCTCGAACGTCGGATGCGTCAACGCGATGGAGCTTTATTCATCGACCGAGCGGTAACCAACTACGGTTTTTCTGATCCAATTTCGAGGGTATCGCGGATATATAATAAGGACTACGAAGCTTTTGATAACTGGTCGAGAGATTCATTTAAGAAAGCTTTATATAATCTTTTGTAGTTGAGCTTATGTAATGTATTTTTTTTACCAATTGTTTTCATAAGGACTGGTTATGAAATGGCCAGTTTAGTCCAGCCCGAACAGATCGTAGATTTTGTCCAAAACTTACTTTAAAATGATCAATACTACAATCCAAATTTCATCGTATGCAATTCGTTAAGAAATGGCGGAAAGATGGAATATTTCAAGATTTCATATACCGAGTTCCTTTACTTCAGGGATCAATAAACTGGTCATTTTAAGAATCACTTTTAATATTTTATTCCACTGAGATGTTTTATTTAGTGAAAAAAGTAAAATGTGCGAGTAGCATATTCTCTTATTTTCCGCTGTCAAATTTGTTATACAACATAATGCAATTACTGTGAATGAAGCTGGATATCTAGAGATCATTAGAAACTGTTTGTGGAGTCAGTTGGATGTGATTGAATTGCAGAATATTTGATTTCAACAGGACGGTGCAACATGTCACACAGCAACAAAATCAATCGATCTTTTGAAAGAGAAGTTTAATAATTGAATAATTTCTCGAAGAACAGATGTGAATTGACCACTGAGCTAGCAAGAGAGGGTCACTTGAACAACATCCTTTTCATTATAAACAGGAACTAATGTGCTTTAATTTCCCATAAAAATAAATAAAAATCTCACACAATTTATGTCTTTTATTTAAAATAAAAAAGATACCTCAAATTTGAACACACTTTATTTTACTTAAAAATTATTAAAAAAAACATCGATCTAGATCATGAAAACACTCCGTACGTTTGACTATTCTCGTCAACGTTTAAACATGAACTCTCTGCGTACAAACATTTAAAAGTGTTAAAAAATTTAAAAAGTGTTCAAAACATTATTTATGCTGTCGACTTAATTTTGTCGACTTAATTCTGCTGTCGACTTAATTTTTGTTTAGGTCCATAGGATAAGAGTCGTATTTTGGAGATTACAGAATAATTTCTTTGTGGTAAACTTCGACTATTTAAAGACAAGTTAAAGTCCTGTGCCCTAATTCTCTAAAAACCAAGATAAATTGTAAAATGTAAAAGTGATAACTTTTACACACGAAAAAAATTATCGTAGAAGTCTAGATTTATATCCCTTTTTCAACTAAGAAAACAAAAATATCGGCTCAGTTTTAGTCCAATCCACACAAATGTGTGAGTAAAAAACTATAGATTGTAATGGTGTTGTTGATAAAAAATTTCGCTTGATTTGAAGTAAAACCAACACAATTGTGTGTATAGATATAGTGTTTTTTTCGGACGAAAATAAGTTAAAAAGGAATTCACAAATGTGTAAATTGGTTCAAAAAACATACAAAACTAAATTTTTGACATGGAACTTTTGCCCTACCCGCACAATTGTGTTAGTAAATCACTAAAGGGATATTGGATATCGTGATGTTTTAGTAAGTTCACATTCTCTAAATTTTTTTCAAGATAAAATGTAAAGTGGCAAGATAAGTTTATGTCAAAAAGTAACACAAGTAATTTATCGCGGAATAACTTTGCTTGAATGTGCAAAACGCTTTGTAACCGCATGGCTTGGTTTCAGCTGGGTACGGTAGCTGCATACTTTTTAACTCGTAGTCGGCTTGGGGGGTCCCGTTACTACCATACCAGCAGCCATTTTACAAAAGTGAATCATTATAGTGTGCTTAAACAAATAAAAAAAATCATTAGAAACACACTTGATGAGTAGGAATTTGAGATCGGCACTAGTATAAAAAAAAATTCATACAACACCCACAACACTGTTCCTCATTATCCTCCACTAGCAAACTTCAGTTACCACATAATTGGTCGCACGGTTTAATACACGAAAAAGAAACTAATCATCAGGTTAGCGAGGTACGCACGCATCCCTTCGTATACGTTTATAGGTATACCAAAATCACAGTAAGGAAAACCGAACTCAAAAAGAAAATATTTACACATATGATTTATAGAAGACGGTAAAAAAACAAATAAATAAAATGAAGCTATTCTAAACTGAAATAAAATAAATTAAGTTTAAGTAAAGAAAAAAAAAATGCATGCAATACGTTACAAATCCTAGGACGATGACCTTGTAAACGGGATCGTAGTAGACCTTGTAGACCGACCTGGTAGACGATGCTGCTACTAGTGTCGAAATTATCCGCTTCGATAATATACTGCCCAATTGTGCTGGTGGCCTCTGCACGAGGCGACAATGTTGACTACGGCTGCCTCGGTGTGACGTAGTTTCCAATGTACACGTTATTGTTTGTGTATGTATATAGTTTTTACTGGGTATCTTTATCGTAGAGGTATCCGCAAAACAAAACGCACCAATTTATGTAAAAACAGACGAAGTATTACTGTTCGACATGGATGTTATTTTATCCAAGTATTGGGGAACGCCGTTGTGCTTTAGCCCCCATCGTGTTTTGTTATGATTTACTTGGTTGAGCAAATACTCCTTAGGTTAGAGAATACCAACCGGGTTTACCTACAGCTCATATCAACGATACAGTAATGTACCGTTATTAGATTTCTTATCGTTCGTTTATAGCGCACCAACTTTCACAGTTTGCGATTATAAGTACGGTTTCGCCTGCCGCGCGTTCTCACAAGAATTTACAAAACACACACTGGTAATCAGCTTGTTTAATACCAATCCACTATACAGATACACAAATTGTTTATGTTTATCAGTTTGCGCGTAATTATTTTTATTTCTGTCTCTTAATGAAAAATTATTTTGTTACAATATTATTTCGTTCAATTTCCAATTCAAAAAAAAAAAAACTTCACAGCACATAACCATTTTATTTGAGTTTAATATTTAGGTTTTATGCGAAAAATAAAACACAGAATTCGATTTAACATTTTTTCTATTTAATAATTAACATTTATTTAGTTTTGGATTTTTCCAATGGCACACATATAAATTTTTATTCTATATTGTTTACTTTAGTTCACAATAATTAGAAATTACACAATCATCCCTTAATTTTAAGTTTAATGTACAATTTATATAAAAATAGTTTAGACAAGATTTTTTTATTTAATATTTTTTTCTTGGTTACTTTAGAACCTTACTGCCTCGAATTCTGAAACTTGACCCCTTTTCCAACCAGATGATTTCTTTCTTTTCACCTCGCTTTCCCAACATTCGCTCGCTTTTTCCCCTCCCGTCTGAATAACACACCAACACTCGCTCATGAATTGACAGCTGATAGTAAAAATTATACTAACCACTGTCATTGCAATAAAGGTTATTATCTACAAACAAAATTATTGAAGAGAATAATTAGTACAGGTGGTATTACATGATAAAAGCATATTGTGTCAAATGGAAATGATGAGCTAAAATTAGTGCGATCGTTACAGCTTTCGTTTGGATATTATTAATAATTAATTGCAATTTTTGATATTTCAGTTTATAATTTTATTTTGGAATTAAACAAGCCAAGTTCTAACAATTTAAGTAATTGCGATACTTTACATAAAAAAGTTATAAAATTCTTTCCATTTAGAATGTAAAAGTGGACTGTTATCGATGGAATTAAAATATTCTTTCAGTAAATCAAATATTTGAATATTCTAATCGATCGTCTTCACTTTACCTATATTTTTGCTAACGTTAGCTCCAGTATTTCCACAAAAACAATAAAACAAATAAATTTATTATTTATAATTTTATGTTTAAAATAGGGAATAAATAAAGTACCTATTTATATTAGAAGAAAAAGACTTAAGGGGTAGAATATCCTAGAACGGGATGGTCTGTGGATTACAGAAAAAGCAATTTTAGTTGGTCAATTTTCAAATATAAATGTCAAGTGTTTCAAGTGTCTGATTTGACAACATCTAAAATGGACCCGCTCTCCACATAGCAAGCAAAGCTTTCAACTTGGTGTGCACTTATTTATTTATTTATTTATTAACATTACAATTTAGAATAAAACCGTACACGTAAAACGGAGAGCTTTCAAGCTCATTTGTTGTCAAATGTGCAGTTTATTAAAATTCCAAATACAGCCATTTCCTTCATTTAATGGTTATCCCGTTAGTTTTCTGTTAATATGTGGCACTTGCAATATTTTACTTGATCATTACACATGCACAATTAAGAAAACTGACGAGCACAATAAATATGACGCCTTTAGAAAATCTAAATTAGTTAACAAATTTCAATTTGTTGTTGTTTAATATTTCATTTAAATTCACTAGGAGCTCTCAACAGTCTATATATAAGATCTTACAATGCTTTAATTCTAAACTATTTATTAATCTTATGTTTTGAGAAATTAATAATTAGAACAAATTTCGAACAATAATGAACGAGTACAAAATTTAACTATATTATGCATTAAAACTAGCTTTTAACTAGCACTAAGGTCAAACAAGATGTATATTGCATAAAATCGATTTCTAAAGTGCAGGTAATTGATCAAAGTCTTACCTCCGACTCGTTACCGATCCTTAAGATTAACCCAAACATTTTACAAAGATTAAAAATTAACTCATGGTAAAAAAACAAATCGTAACACTAAAACGTCTCTCTATAACTAGACCTACATCAACTACTAGAAATGGTTTTAATTAACAAATTTTCGGTGCTATTGAGGAGGCACGTTAAAAAATATAGGAACAACTCGTGGAGTTCGGAAAAGTGGCAATGGCTAACTATAAATTTGATCTTTAAATGAGCTTGCTTATGGGTTGCTTAAAACGTATAGCTTTTTGTAGTTTACTCGAAATTCTAAAATTCTAGTAAGACAATCCCGAACTTTTCGAGATCCGCATGTGCGGAAAGAGCTAAATAGGGGACCGGAAAGAGCTAAATGGGTCTTCAACAACGAAATACACTGAAATTATGATCTGCTTAAGACAGATTCGATTGAATTTCAAAAACATATCGCAAATAATAATTACATAATAATGCGATTTTGTACTTAGTATAAAAAATAACCTTTAAACAGATTAGAATACACAACTTTAACCAAAATTCAACGGATCGATCAATTGTTAACAAGACTTATATTGTACACGTCTTTACCATACGAAGTAAAGAATTTTTTGACTGTTGTAATGTTCTCGTGAAACATTTGGTTTCTTTTATAAGTCTATCTAACCGTATCTTGATTTGAATTTCAAATGACTCCCGACTCCGATTATTTTTCAATATGATTTTGGAGGCTATGTGTGATTCTAGATGGCTTTGATGTATATGCAACAATTTACGTTTCTAGAGATTATATTTTTTGAGTTATTAAGGATATAAAATAATTAAAATTTGACGTTTAATGTTATCTTGCTCGCTTGCTGTCAATAGGTTTATCTTGGGTAAAAAAAACTGTTTAGAGCATGCGATTTAAAAATGCCAAGATAATATATTGTATAAAATTTTCACCTGTAAAATTACCCTTACCACAACCCGTAATAACTTGAACTATAGATTGTGAACAGATGCTATTTAGAAAAACTTTTATCCATAAGAATAATGTTGAAATTTAAATGGGAACGGTAGTTATAGGCCCTCAAAGTCTAAATATGAACCTACATACATCATAAGAGTGTGTTAAGTTTTGACATTTATTTATCGTTACTGTATTAAATTTTATCTTGGAGGGCAATTACAGAATGCAAATATTGTAAAAAAGCAAGATAAATTATCGTTTACACGTTTACAACTTATCTTACTGCTTAGAGAATTAGGGCACTGGTTAACCCAAATTATTAAAATAAAACATAATAATCATGAAAAATTTTGACATCTAGATTTTTCTAAACTTACTGTTTGCTATATCGGGCCAGATTAGGTTTTTTTTAAAATCTAAGCGTGAATAACGGTACTGAGTTTCACCAAAAATTCGGCCCTTGGACAGCCAAGACGGATTGATTGATGGAGATGAAAGATTTTTCCATAAATTGGTAGATCCCAGTTATTTTTGGCCGGCATCGTTCCACCGGAAGTGGTAGCTTCTAGGAGCTTTTTTTGTAAATATCCTGAAAAGTATATATCATTTACGAGAAACTATTAAAATATAAACATTGAAAAATAAAATTTGTAAAAAATAGTCAAATCATTTTTTACATTTGACTGAAAATGACTAAGTCAACTAAAGCTTTATTCCAAAAACTAAATCGGTAGGGATATCGAGACATGGCAAATCAACAATTCGGAATAAAACTTCAAACTTAAACGTTTTCATAATTGATACTAACTATTTGTGTCACATCACAGTTTCCATTTACAAAAAAAAAAGAACGGCAAATAATTAATTAAACAACTAATAACCAATTAATAATTAACCACGATTTTGTTGGTTTTTTGAAATTTAAGCAGTTGTAAAAGCTAGGTAAATATTAATAATGGAAACCTGACAACAGACGAATTTCATTTAATTTACAACTATTGAATAGTATAATAATAAACTTAATTTTGATTGGAATAAAAAAACTAAAATTGCAATTTTAAAATATTTACACAAGTAAGACAAAACATTTTAGGTCATTTAACAATGTTAATAAATTTTAGTAAGTACTATTAAAGATTCAGTTGTATATATATTGCCACAGCAATAAAATCGAGTTGCATATACGTATATCAAATGATGGCATAAGAGGTGCTCTCTGAAATAAAATTGGTCTCATCAAAAAACTATGAAATTTTCCCTTTAGTTATTGCGTTGGAAAATCGAATCACATAGAGTATTTTGGCGATTTTTGAGGGAAAAATCTTGGGGCTTGTCTGGTGGGCCTCGGGTTTATTTTTAATTTTTTTCTTAGTTCAAATGGTTTTAATGAAAATTGCTGGAAGGAGGATTTAAGTACCAGGAACCGATGATGGCTTTATTTTTAAATTTTTATAGCTCAAACGATTTAAATGAAAATTGCATGAAGAAGGTTTTCTAGTACCAGAAATCGATGGCGATGGATCCTGATTTCTGGAAAAATCGTGTAATGGATTTTCTGGTGAGCCCCGGATTTATTGTTATTTTTTTTGCTCAGCACAAACGACTTTAATGAAAATTGTTGGAAGGAGGTTATCGAGTACCAGGACTGGACGATGAGACCATTTTATTCTAGAGAGCTCCTCTTATGCCATAATTTAATATACGTATTTATATGTAACTCGATTATTATATACATCATACATATTCACCCCTCCATTTTTATTTGTTGTTTGAAAATTTCTTACACTCTACTAGTACCATGTACATAAATATTCCTTTCCAAACGCAACATTCCATCAAAATCCAAAATTATTCGCTTTTTATTTTAACATAAAAGAATGTTTACCATAAAAAAAACAATTACAGAAGAAGCAAACCAAAAAAGTGGAAAAGCTCATTCCTTATTAAATTATAGTTAGATGAATGAAAGAAAACATTAAAAGAGACGTACCACATACCACAGATAAAGTCTAATGAAAACTTTTTCTTTGTGCTTTGTATCATTTTGAGCACACAAAATAACATTTTTGACATAATTACAGCATATAAATAATATTACAACAGCTGGTTGTTTCATCTACTATATAAATAAAGTACACACTTATATTGAATCGTACATCCAAAGGTTAAAAGCTTAAAAGTCTAGTCAAATGAACTTTCCCTCGTTTTTGTTTTGTGTATCTCGTTTATGGATACCGCATACGTTCATACATAACTTGTTAATGTTTAAAGTTTACATTAAACTTTTAAAGTTTCATTTAAATATTACTTTGAGCTTTTTATTATCCTTCAAAAACAAATATTTGCTTAACAACTAAACTACTAAACAAAAAATGGTAATGATAATATAAATATCATGAAACACGTAGAAATCGATGAACATTTCACATTACTGCGCGTTTCTGGCAGATGAGTTCAGCGACAAGAAAGCACGAAAAGTGTTTTTTTTATATCGATTTTAAGTTCACATTGGCGACCGTCTATCTGTCTACTTTTAATTTATTATGTGTAGTATTTTAGTCGTATACTTCAACGGTGAGTGGCCTTTTATTTTGTATGCCTTATTGTTTTTAATGATTTAAAGCATTTTTTATCATTTTTTTCGTTTGTCTCAATAAAGTTTTTATACCAGCAAAAATATAAAGATGTTCATTCTTAAATACCGATTCAGATTTCTTTGATCCGCATAAAGTGTTTAACATTAGTTCAACTTTGAACTGTTAAGTTGCGCTGGAAACGTGTCTTTCAAAAAATAATTTTCTATTAAATATAAAATTTACGAATATAAAAATAATAAACAGTTAAAACGTTGATAGTTGTGGAGTGTTTTCAGATAGGTCGAAGTCCAAGCACATAAAGCGTACAAAGCTTTTCACTAAAATTCCATTATATTTTTGTTTCCATTCCACATTTTGCTTTAACGCGGGTTCACGTACGTGATCAAAAAATGATTCGCGAATCAAGCCAATCAAATCGTTGGAATTTCCCCGCCTGAGATGAAATATTTTTATCTTTGGGCAAATTTTTGATCGCAAGCATCCAACATAGAAAAAACAAAAAACAAATTATGAGCAACAATGACGCTCATTATATCCCTTTTTCTACAAAAAAAAAAAAAAAAATACGCTAAATTTTAGTCCAAACCACACAAATGTGTAAGTGAAAAAACTACGTAATGGCTTTTTGATAAAAAATTTCGGTTGATTTTAAGTACAATCAACACAATTGTGTGAAAGGAATGTACAAATGTGTAAGTTGGTTCAAAACACATACAAAACATTATAATTTGGTCTTACCCACACAATTGTGTGGGTAAGTGGGAAAGGGATAAATAATTTTGCTATTTTTCTGACATTTCTATATGACTCACGTCAATATCAAAAACAAACAAAACACACGCCATTTTCATTGTCGGCATTTGGTGTTTTAAATTTTGTCGTGCGATTACATAATTAATTAATTTTAATATTAATAAATGTATTAAAATTGTGAAAACAATTTGTAATTTTGTGCGACGTATTTTCAAAATATCTTGTGTACTAAAATGTTGTGTAATTGCGGAATTATTACATTGAAAAAAATTAGGAAATAGGACAGCCGATGCGATCACTTACCATTTCAAGAGATTCTGTGCCACATCGCTAATATTACAGTAAAACAGGATAATCATAAACGTAAATTAGATGTGCTTGAACACTTAATTTTAAATAAGCGTTTGACGGCTGTAGTCATGTGAGTAGATCGTTTGTTTAAATCACTAAATTATTTAACTTTTGAATGAATATTACAGCAATAATTTAAGCGATTTGGACGTACTACGAAGGATTCGAAAGGTGCAGATATAGACAACCAGCTGGTACAAATGAATTTAACTAGTCACCATAAAATAATCACACCGATGCACGGCGCCAACTGTAATCCCTTACCACAATAAGCAGAAGAGTGAAGGGTAGAGTAATAAATAATTTGATTGACTAGATCGGACAAGACTGAATTAAATACATTTTTTTTCCACCTTTGTCTTTATTTTATGAAAAATGAAATACATATTTTATTTTATATTTATACTATCGCATATTATTCGTATAATAATTTTACGCCCATTCAAACCGTTTTCTAATATCTCGCGAGCAAAACTCCCAGGCGAGGTACGATTCGTTAGAATAATGCTGTTGTAAGAATTTGAAGCTCAATGTACAAACAAATCACGTGCTTAGCTACATTCAATATCGGAAGTAGAAGCTAACACGATCTTTGAGCTCGAAACTTTACTTAAATCCGCCAAATTGTGACACAACTGCAAATGCCGAAATTGAAACGGATTGTTACGGGCATCTTTAAAACTTTTCATCAATTTATCACTCATTCATTCGATTTCTGATTTAGCAAACTCAACCTTGAACGAATGTTGATGAAAATGAAATGAATGTTTTTATTTTATTTTATTTATTTGTCAATCGTCACCACAGCCTCACACAACACACAAATTAAAATGGTTGAAAATGACAAATGAAACGTCAAGTAAAATAGCTTAATATTTAGAGCAATAGTTTTTGTTTCTAACTTCATATTGTGATCAAATTTTTTTGATCACGTACGTGAACCCGCGTTTAACGCCTTTAAATTTTTATATCTGCCATTTTATTCGTTCGCATAAAAATAAATCGGGGATATATACGAGCACCCTAGAAAAGCATAAATGTTTTTCTATTATGAATTGATCAATAAAATTGAAACAACACAATTTTTCTTGAAGTCATATCGTAAAAATTTACTTTATTTGCGAACACGAACGAGTAAATTGAAATGAGTTTTTAGGCATAATGTTCGTTGTTCAAATATAAAATTTTAAGGCATCAAATGCAATTTTCATGCTCAGAGCAATTTTTATAATAATAAAACTGAATCTGATATAAAATTTCAGAATTTTTAGGGATGTGAAACTTTAAACAAAACAACAAAATCAACAAAAACCAATACTCAGTAAAAGCAATGATTACCATGATAGGAACCCGACAACAGACAAATTTACTAATTAAAAATCATTACAAAATCTTAATTTGATTAAATTGTAGTAATTAAGATTCAAAATTTTTGAGTTTCAGTGTAATGGCAAACTGTGGCAAAAATCATCAAATGATGGCAAGGTTTTCGTTGAAATAGAATTCGTTCTCATGTCCATGAAAGCTACCCCGAAATTTTAATTTTTGTACTTATGGTAATAACACTTCTGTCATGAACCAAAAGACACGCAAATTACATCTATAAAACAAATTTGTGGTGCAAATTATTAATATTAATTTATTGTGTTTCAAATGGATATCGAATTAATTAGAACTTCTAAATTTTATTAATAGCAAAAAAAAACCTTAATAGATCAACTTTTCAAAACAAATTCAAAACAAGTTTTCAGGAACTTAATTCAGATAGTCGGTCGAAATATAGTCGGTTAAATCCCCTCAAATACGATTCACGAACATCTTACCTATAGCATGGAATTGCAGAAGTTTAAACCGACAGATTTTCAGAAAATTTATATTTGAAATTATCTGAGTACGCTAACATACACCGCCGGATTCGTTGAAGTTTTGACTACAAAGTCATATAAATTTCGCCTCACAGGCAATTCACAAGCATTTGAAATATATACCGCTGAGTTCGTGAAAGGTTTAACTACAAACAAACTCAGAGAATTGCAGAAACAAATGTATCTGGAGTTATCTGGATAAAGTCGTTTGAATCTCGACTATAAACCTAGAGATTTGTAGAATTTTTTTGTCTAGATTTAATGGAATATAGTCGTTTGAATCTCGCCTCATAGGTGACTTACGAGCGCTTGACTACAACTGCCGGATTCGATGAAGGTTTGACTAAAAACTGAGACATCTGCAGAAAAAATATGATTGGAATTAACAGGATAAAATCGAATGACTCTCACAGTGTCTCCTCACAGGCGATTGTAGTCAAAACTTCAACGGTTCCGGCTGTATTTGTCAAGGTGGATGGCTGTAAAGTTTGATCTCTTAATGATCTCTTATCATGTCTCAAATCGAAATTAGAAATTTTGCGAAATTCAAGCCGTGAAAAACGAAAGTCTTGTATCACCAAAATGCACGATTAAATCATTAAATCCATTTTTGGATAATAAAGGACTTTTACGCGTAGGTGGTAGAATTGAGAAGACCATTGCACCTTATGATACGCTGCACTCCATTATTTTACCTGCAAAATCTGAGAATTGTGCTGAGGTACCATCGAATTCATTTACATAGTGGTGTATCATTATTGTCGAGTATCATTCCAAGAAAATTCTGGATTGTTCATGGTCGAAATACCATAAAATCGGTCATCCGTAATTGCGTGCGATGTATCAAACAAAGACCACTAACCGAGGACTAAATAATGGGCAACTTACAAAAAGAAAGAGTGGAACTAATCCGTACGTTCTTAAAAATTGGGTTGGATTTCGCCGGGCCCATCAAAACATACCTAAAACGCGGGCGAGGACAGAAAGCACTAAAGTCGTATATCTGCTTAATTATTTGTTTAAGTACTAAAGCTGTACACCTGGAGCTCGTAGAAGATATGTCAACCGAATACTTCATGGCCGCACTCCATCGATTTTTCTCACGGAGAGGAGTCAGCACCGAAATTTTCTCGGACAACAGATCTAACTTTCTTATGGCATGCAATAAATTCAAGAAAATTAAATAGTTTTCTTAAAAATAATATTAATCTAATTTTTATTTCTATTTTAAAGAAATATCAGGTTGTATGGCATTTCATTCCACCGCATGCACCTCACTTTGGAGGAATTTGGGAGGCAGGCGTGAAGTCTGCAAAAACTCATTTGGAGCGTGTAATTGGGTCCAATATACTTACACAACACGGGCTGCATAAGTTGTGGCTTCATTTAGGCTCCTAAATTCCCATCCTCTATGCACACAATCAGACGTGGAGCATGATCCATTGACACCAGTGCATTTTCTAATTGGTCATCCAATTACCACCATCCGTTTGTTCGGCTTAAGTATCATAATTACTTCTGTAACTTTCCATTGCCTTGGTACAAATCTTAGTCGAAATGCTGCATTAGTTGTATGCACTAGTTTCCTCAACGCTTTCTCCGGTAACACTTTTATTATCTGACCCGTTATAAGATCGTATCCTAGAGCCTTATACGTATTCAGATTTGATTTCCCATTTTAGTTCTTTCAATGTTACAGGTGTAAACTTTTACTTCATCCTGTATTTATGTTATAAATGTCATGACAGATTATCATGACCCATTTTACTCTCGCGATAGTGATATTTTTTGGGCTGAGGTAAAAATCTAACCCGATAGTTATTGTTTAGTGTTACTTTTGGGCTTTTTAGGCTGAATATCAGACTACCTACATATAAATGAAGATTTTATTTTAAGCACTTAATTGAGCACTTGGATATATCTTAAAAATACATAAAAGTAATTTTAACGTTTCGGGCTGCATGTTATAAATGTCGTGATATCAGGACCCTATTTACTTTCGTGGTGATGACTTTATTCGGGCTGGGATGCTAGTCAAGTTTATCCAAACTAATCCAAAAAATACAACAACAACAAACGTATTGTAATAGTATTGGTGTAAGTAAACATTCAGGCGAATTTAAATTGTGTAATTTAGACGAGATGTGATTTTTAATTAGCCTTAGATACATTCCAAAGTCAATCTAAGTATTTTCTAAGCATTCAGCATACACCTCAGTGAGATTGGTAGACTGCCTTAGACCAAACGAGTGTTTCTAGTAAATTATATGATTTTCTAATGTGTCTGACAGGGTGTCCCATGAGATTTAATAATGTGATTTTTTAATGGGCCTTAGGTCCATTCCAAAGTCAATCTAAGTATTTTCTAATCATTTAGCATAAACTTCAGTGAAATTGGTAGACTGTCTAAGCCCAAACGAGTGTTTGTAGTAAATTATATGATATGCTAAAGGGTCTGACAGGGTGTCCCATGAGTTTTAATAATGTGATTTCTTAATGTGCCTTAGGTCCATTCAAAAGTCATTCTAAGTATTTTCTAGTCATTTAGCATGAAGTTCAGTGACGTTGGTAGACTGTTTAAGCCCAAACAAGTGTTCCTAGTAAATTATTTGATTTTCTAGTGGGTCATGAACTTCAGTAATATAATTGGACTACGATTGTCTAATAGGTATGACTGGGCGTTGAGTAACACCTCTAACCCCAATTTCTCTTAGGTACGCTTTTAACAATTTTTAATACTCGCAAACCCGTTTTCACGAATTTTGATCAGTTATCTGGTTTAAAATAAAAATATCACGGCTTCCTCCCCGAATAAGATGATCTTCTAAACGATTTTTTCCGAAATCATGAACCATCACAATTGATTACTAGTATTTGAAAACTCCATTTCAGTAATTTGCATCAACGTCTTCTAGGTTGAGTAAAATATTAAAGACAAACCCGGGTCTCTCCGGGGCACTAAACGGCATTTCTTGAAATAAGAAAACCCCTCTTTTCAGCAGATTTCATCAGAGTCATTTGGTTTAAGAAATAAATTAAAAATAACCCGGGCCCCTTCGAAGGATCCCCTAACCGATTTTTCCCGGAACCGAGATCCATCAAAACCGATTCCAAGTACTTCAAAACCCTCTTTCAGCAATATTTAAACCATCCAAACCTTATGCTAGTGAAGTTTATCCAAATTAATCCAAAAAAAAACAACATTAACAATTTTCTTGTAATTGAAAATCATATAATTTACTAGGAACACTCGTTTGGGCTTAGACAGTCTACCAATGTCACTGAAGTTCATGCTAAATACTTAGATTGACTTTGGAATGTATCTAAGGCTAATTAAAAATCACATCTCGTCTAAATTACACAATTTAAATTCGCCTGAATGTTTACTTACACCAATTCTATTACAATACGTTTGTTGTTGTTGTATTTTTTGGATTAGTTTGGATAAACTTCACTAGCATGGGCTGGGATATTAAATTCTCACGATAGCGTTAGTTTAGTCTTGCCATCGCGTTTTTTCGGGCTGAGTATCGGGCTAGCTTAAGTTATCCCAGAAAAAATAAATAAGGCAACACTAAAGTTATAATTTCATACCAGCACAAGGTAGAAGCGTTTTGATTAAAATATGAAGACACATTAAGAAAAATTATATTCAGAACCGAGACAATTATATTTCAACGAAAAGTTTTCAAATAATTATATTTATTAAACTAGGATTGTCGAGAAATTGTTATCGTCTGTAACCGACAAGATGACAAGAGGTACGATTAACTTGAAATTTGTATGATGCGTACAAGACATAGTGAAGAGTTACTATTAAGTTTGGTTTCCGGAATTCTTTGTTTCCAGGAGATATTAAAGCAAGTCCCTGTCAAATGCATTGGCTCATTCAAATATGAGTCTTTAACGCCAATCACAACGAATAAAGATAATCCTCTTGAAATTGTTATAGTCAGGAACGGACATGATGATAACTGGTTACTAGGCACCATGAAGTAATACAGCTAATATATTTGGCCAAACACGGGTGAACCTTTAGCGCCAATCAGAACAATACGATTAACTTGAAATTTTTATAATGCGTACAGAGCATAGTGAAGAGTCATTACTATTCATTACTACTAAACGAAAAGTACTTTAATGTCTATTTTGGTTAAGAAATATGGATTAAAGTGATGTGTTCGCGAATATAATATTTGCGGTACAAAACTTCTATTTTAAGAAAGCACAAACAACATCGGTGAAAAATGTTATGAAATATACTCCATTAAATTTGAACCCGCTCGACAATTTAGTAGATAAAACCCGAAGATATTACTGGGGGCGAAACCCGAGATTGCTGCCTGAGTAATTCCAAATGAATCTGGCAATGTAGTGATGAAATGAAAAATGAGTGAAAATTTTGTGGAAATATTACCAATATAGGCCCCATATATTTACAATCCAGAATTTGTTCTTCAGGCCAGGAGTCGCTGAAAAAATCCTCCGTTATTAACCGCAAACCGCATCTCCCGTAATACGTAACGGTGTTTCCGGAAGGATTGATGGTCGGTAAATAGGAGGTGTTTTTAGCCAGCAAGTATGCCAAACATTCACATACACAGATTTTTTAAAAACTATTTTTTTCTTTTACTTCGGCGATATAGCGAATTGTAAATCTGCAAAAAATCTAGAAGTCGATACTTCGTCAATGAAAGTTTTATATTTCAAAATTTCTGTTAAATATATAAATTTTTCGGATTAAATTTAACTAAAATGCAGTGAAGTTTTTAAATTGGTGGTGAGTAAAATTTGGGTGATGTACGTTTCTCTATTCCTTTGTTTAAATTTTTTCTCTCTATGAATCTCTATTAATTGTTTGTTTTTTCATTTACGCTGAGTGACAGTGTGTCCCTTCAATAAGAGAGATTTACCCGATATTCTAAAAGTGCAGTCATTTAGGATGGACCGCAACAATATTAAAAACTCCGTCTATTGCATCGATGTAGGTTGCATAATAATCACAATTTGATTGAGTTGGTACGAATGCCTTGTAGATTATTCATAACAACGTAATCACGGTTAAATAATTTAGTACTCTGTACGCCTGGTTTTAATGAAGTTCTGTGAGTTCACAATATCCATGACATGAGGTTAAGTTATAAAACAGAGATCATTTTGAAGCTATTTTCTTATATTTTGATAGTAATTTGAATATTTCTCATAATACTGTTTTCATTAAAGTTTTGATTTGCTCTATCGTTACGCAGTACTTGACTTTATTGATTTCATCTCATAATGGTCTGTTTTGTTTTGGTGTTAAATCGAAGTCATTTTCAGTCCAAGACTCCACCTTGGAGCAGTTTCCTGAACATGGAAACTGCAATAAGCTTAAAAAGTAAAATAGAAACAATTGATCCTGGGGGATTAAGAATAACTTAAAAAGCATATCCAACACAATAATCCACTTACAAGTGACAACATTAACAACAATACACTCATCAATAAACATCTTGCATCGAATTGATCGTTTATCAGCATGTACTCCTGCAGACACCAGCTCGATTAAAACCTGAGAAAGAATAGAGCACTTGAGAAGGAATTGAGCACTACCTTAATATTCTCAATCTTAATGCACAACCCTAATATTCTCAATCTACATCAGGAAATTTTCCTGCCACAGCTAACAATCATTCAAATAATAGCCTAACCCCTTCATCTCAAATAATTCCGATAATATTGATACCAACTCCAGCAACTCACAACACAGCGGCAGCAGGTTGCTGACAAAATGTCAAATGTAAAAATATATTCCACTTCAACAGGCAATTTGAGTCGTCTAAATTAACGATTCCTGAAGCTACATTTGGCATATCATTTTCCCCAGAATCATGGCCCTAAACAACTTATCTTATAGAATTTGTCGATTGCCGAAATAATAATAATGGGATTACTCAGATGATAACACTAATTATGTTGTTTCGAATGCACAAACATCCAAAGAAACTTTATTCACAGAAAATAAGTTAAACTTGGGACTGTTTCAGATCTGCAACGTTCAAAACAGTCTGAACAGGAAGTTCCAATTGGTTTTTTCCTCTTTTATCAACAATAGCATCGCTTCTGAAACCAATCTAATACCATAGACACATATCTAGTTTCGTAACTAGGATTGTGAAACTATGGTTTGCAAGATGAGAACTCAAGACACACTACAACTTCTTTTGTCTTCTCGATTGGTTTTAAATAGTAATAGAGTAGGCATTGACAAAAATGTCACAATTGACATTTAATTGACCTATAAATTGTCAGAAATGATTTTTATATTGACAGAACAGAAAAAAAATGTTCCCGCCAACTAAATATCTCAATGATATACAGAAAATTCGGAGGAAACTAAATTTTTTTGGTAAGCTATTAGTGTTCGGAATTTCCATTTTTGATGTATTCGGCGTTGTGAGCACTAAAATGCCTCGGGATGAGAAAAAATATCTCATTCCAAAACTATGTTAAAACCGAGTTGCAAACCATGGTTAGGGGTGACACATTACAACGAAATCATGGTTTATCACCTTTTGTCTGGAACAAGGTAGTCTTAATGTCGACTCTGAAACTGCACCACGGTTTAATTTTCATAAGACCGACTTTGTGAAACTTTTATTTTATTTCATCCAATTCGTTCGTGTTGCGTTATTCTCAGTTCCAGGAGATTTCCATAATCTATTGAACCAGGGCAGTATACATAATAAATTGTAAAATTTTTTAAACAAACATTTAGATTTTACAATATTCGATTTTTAGCGACATCTTTTGATTGGTTTACTAATTGCGCAAAGCTTCATAAAATAATTTTTTTTATGAAGCTCTGTTTTGTTCAGGACCAATGACTATTCTCACTGAAATGGAGAAACAATTGTCGAATGGATAATTGAATGTGCAAGAAAAGGGATACGTTATTGAGTCGGTGAAGCGATTCTTGGATGATTGTCCCAGAGATCATCCTTTTGGGGAAGAAAACTGACCTGGAAAAGCGTGTTTTTTTGAAAAGACAATCTTGCATAGCTACCACAAGCCATAAATAGAGTTCCACAAGCCGTAATTATTTTCTAGTTTAATTTTAAAATACGTACGTAGGTAGTTATTACAAATTTGTATTTATTTATACCGTAAACGACAGCTTTCACCTCTAAAGTAAGTCCTGAAAACTTACACAAATGGTTTGATCAAATAGAAAACTATTTGAAAGAAAAACACCTAATTTCCATATTATCCGAACCAATTCGATTTTCAATGGAGACGAAACTAATTTTATGCTATGCCCCAAATCAAAAAGCGTGTTAGCAAAAGTTTGCAGAGTGCTTCTAAGTCGTGTTATGTGTTACAGGCTGGCTACTGCCAACCTGCAGATATTCACTAAGCTCCTGCAGAGGCCTCCACGGTGATGTTTTGCCGGCTACGTTCTCAGCGAGAAGTGCGAGGGTCGTGGGGTTTGAGGCATGCAGGGCTCCTGCCCTACACCGTGATTAACAGAAAGTTGGGGAAACGCAAATAATAAATAAAAACCGTAGTTCCGCCGAAATTCGTCGGCCGGAACTTGAGGAACAAACAGCAGATAATCAAATAATAAATAAATAAAAAATGATAACGGAAGAGGTGCCTTGGTGCGCGCATCCATCCGAATTCAAACGGGGCCAAGCCCTGGTTACGGAATTGGATGCGGGCACCAAGGGACCGCAAACACTAAACCGACACAGAGGGAGTCTCCACTCCCATCATACCGACCGAAAAATAATTTAATAATTCATTTTATTAACGACAAAACAAAGAAACAACTCCCCTTTCCCCCCGTACCACGATAAAAAGAACGAGAGAGGGAGAACAATATGTACCGAGCGTGCACCCGCTGTGCGGCGCTCGATTACAAAAATTTTTCGAAAGTATAATAAAAATTTAAATATATATATATAAAAATTAAATCAAAAAAAAATAAAATAAATAAAAAATTGTACCTTATATATATAAAAGAAAAAAAATGTTGCGGCCTTGCGCGGCCGTCATGCCACAGGTGATGTGCCACACCCGGACCGTTGCGGCTTTATGTGCCGTTACCTCACCGATGCGGCCTTGGTGCCGTCGTTGGGCGTCTTCCGCCGTTGCGCTCGAGCGCTTGCCTGGTTGGGCACTATAACAAACGTAGAGCGTCCTTTCGCCTTCACCGAAAATTAGGCCTCGATCGGCCGCCAAAAGTTGGGCGTTGCCTCGCCTCCAAAATCCAAAAAAATATTTGTGTGGCCTCAACTGGCCACCCGTAAATTCGTATGGCGTTGCCTCGCCGAAACAATATAAACTTGGCCTTGATAGGCCGTCTTTCATAAACAGTTTTTTTATAAGTTGATGTACCCCGTGTGTATCCAATAAGGAATCGAGATAATTTTTCTGTTATACAAAATGCAGTTCCCACGAACTATTAGCTTATTTATCACTGATTAATCCAAATAAATCCAGTTTGGCGATGTCCGATGAAAATCACAAATACTGTGCATATAATACTATGCATTAGTGTGTAAAATAAGTGAATGATAACCCCCAAATTAACACAAAACTTTGATTTTTATTTTTTCTCTTTATCTAAGTTCACAATATTAATAATTTTTTTAATTTTCTTATTTTAAATAACTACACACTTAAGTTAATGCAACAAGTGTCCATCTTTAATTTTGTTTGTTTTCTTTATAATATATGATGATAAAACACATGCGCATACTAATTAATATATTTATATTTAATCACTACTAAATAATATTATTCTAAATAAAATTTATGTTAACTTTTCATTTCACAATAAATTATTCAACTCGATTTTTATAAAATCCAAAACTTGATTTTAACTCTTTAAAAATCACCACTCGAATGACAAAACAAAAAAAATATTCGAGCGTCGCACAGCTCGTAAAACGTTTTAGAAGAAAATGCATCTCTCTTCTCTGTCTCTCCTTTATACCAAATTTTCGTTGGTACAAAAGAGAGACATACAAGAAAAAAACATTTTTTTCAAAACGTTTTACTTTGCACACACTCGATGCGCACTGTTCTCTCTCTCTCTCCCATTCTCGTTCCGTTGCCAACATAACAGAAGAAAACACACAGGAATCCATCCACCAAGAAATCACGTTCAGACAACAAAAACCCGGACGCAAGAAACCACGTGGAGAATAGAAACAAATTTACAAAAATGTCTTGTTAAGACCACACAGTCGTAACATATGTTTATCTTCTCAGCCGTGGGAGACATGATACCTCCGACGATAATATATCCATACAAAATAATACCAGAAGGCATTCGTAACTCAGTTCTGAAATATTGAGGCGTTGGAAGAAGCGAGCGTGGTTGGATGACAAAATAACTGTCGCTTGAATACATTTCTAATGTATTTTACCCGTATATTATTAAAAATAACATAAAATTGCTAGTTGTTTTATTTGTGGATGGGCATGTGACGCACTTGACATACGAACTAAGCAATTTATGTAATAAATTACAAATAATTTTAATTGCATTGTATCCTAATGCCACACGAATATTACAGCCATGTGAGGAGCGTTTAAGCCCTTAAAATCGAAAATGTTGATAACATCCTTACTAGAGAAACATTTTCTCCACAATTACAGTAAGCTGTAAACAAAGCAGTCAACCCAGTGACCATTAAAAATTGTTTTAATGCATGTGGGATTTATCCTTTCAACAAATGTGCTGTTGACTATTCAACATGTCTAGGGAAGAGAGGAATACATCAGACAGTCCTAGAGTCGTTCAATCCAGTATGTGATACCAATGGAAAAACAATTGACATGGAACAATTTTCTGATATTGTTGGCCCGAAACTTTTGGAACTTCGATCGATAGAAGAGAGTGAATTAATTTTGAAAACTGAGAAGTTTCGATGTCTACACAAAATTTATAAAGCACTTACACCCTCCGCCAATTTAGGAACATTTATCAGACAACCAAAAAGTCTGGGGTCGTTACATGATAACGTAGTGGTCACAATAACGTCAAAGGAAATGATAACCGCTTCTCTAACCCAACCAACCCAGCTTGAAAAAACGCTATACAGTTGTCAGTACCTTTGACAACATCTACTCCTTTGACGAATGCAGTACAATAATAACTCAACATCATGTTGTAATATTTTTTTTTTTTTTTTTAAATAGTACAATCTTGATAATTTATTCACTCAATCACATGATAATTTATTTACTTATTTGAAACTAATAACGGGAGTGAGTGTGGGTTTACAAGAAATCAATATTCTGCGACCTTGTTAAAGTTAGCCGAAAGTTGCCAACCGAAAGTTAATGTAGATAGTGTCTTGACTATTTCAGCCGAAAGTTAAACCAAAGATAGTTAATGGAAAGCTCATAAAAAATGGCGGAATCTTACGGCTCTTATAATTGGAAGGCTCTGCTTGTATTCCTAAGCTTTTTGAAAGTATTGTGTTTGATTCACTATATTGGTTTTGAACTGAATTCACTTCACAAACATTAAATATGGTTGTGGAAGAGAGTGAGGTTGATGTTACCTTCTCCGATTTTAGTAAGCCGATTGATAGGATTTCTCATGAAGTTATTTTGTTCAAAGTTGCACTGGGCTTTCCTCTCCAAATTCTCGATTGAATGAACTCTTATCTAAAAGACCGTATATTTCGTGTGCTGTTCAGGTCATTAGTATCAGTTCATTTCGATGGCATAAAGATTTACAAACGGATTTTTAACACCCAATCCGACCTTATTAACTTCTCCGCATGGTGTGCAACGATCAACTTTTACTCAAGGTGTTGAATTGATTAATTCGACTTTGAGTGAACAATAGTCATTCAATAGCAAAAATGTGGTTTGCAATATTTCATGATGGCAATTTTAGGTTTGAGGACGGTCCACGTCTAGGAAAACAATTTGAAGACGAAGAAATTAAAGTTTTACTAGATGGAAATCCGTGTCAAAAAGAGCTTGTAGAATAGGAACTACTCACCAAGCAATATCAATTCGATTGCATGCAATGGGAAAAATACAGAAGGAAGGAAATTTTTTTTGCACAAAATCATTACGGACGTGGAAAAGTGGATTTTGTACAATAATCCTAAACGCAGAAAATCATTAGTTGATCCAGGCCAGCCATCAACATCAGTTGAAAAAATAAATATTGATGCCAAGAAAGGGTTACTGTATGTCTGGTGGGATTGGAAAGGAGACATTTACTACGAGCTTCTGGAATATGGTCAAACTGTTACAGGTTGAATGTTAATAGGGCCAATTGATCGAATTAAGTGATGCTCTATGGAGGAAAGAAGACCATTTAAGGGCCAAGGAAGGCGGCAGGAGATGTTTCTGCTAATTAACGCTTGTGCTTATCCGCAGCAAAAACAACCCAAAAACTCATCTGCTCCATACTTAGCTCCCCCTCATTACCACTTATAAAGATCGATATCATCATATTTGAAATACCAGCGTTCACGATTTCTACCTGATAAATGGAAAAGACCATAGATAGTAATGGCGAATATTTCGATAATTAATCTTTGTCACAATTATATTTTCAATAAAGTTGAATTTGACCAAAAAAGCAAACCTAATATATCAAATTCGATACCATTTTTAAACTGCTGATGAAAAGTGCATTATACTAAAGATTGTACCATATCACCAATTGAATGAATAAAGCAATTTCGTGCGAAATAAATTTATGTTGATTATGACATTTTTCATATCGCATTTACCGCAATTACATTACCATTACCTGTATTCTTTATTGATACATTGATACACCATCCACCGCCGCAAACATTATTACTCATAACAGACAAATTGATAATACAAAAACAACAAATTAATAAAAAAACTGCCATCGAAAATTGATTGATTGTCATATTTTGATGATGCGAAAGTAAATCATTTTTAAATGACTCATTCTCCCACCGCATCTTGTACTCGATTATCCAGTCTCAATGGAGGAATGAGACTTTATTGTTTCTACTTCTATAAATATATAAATTTAAATAATCTCTATAAGATTATGTTACTCTAGACACGAGAAAACAAACGAAAGATGCTTCTTAGCTGTTTTATAATGATAATACAAAATACACCCATTCCATCGCGTTCGTCTTCCAACGTAATCTAGTATTGTGAAAATTTAACAACCTGATGTGTAATAAAAAAAGGTGGAAATGTATATGGGTCTATAAATATGTTGATACACATACATAGACATGAATTTCCCAAAAGTAATTTGCATTTACAATTATTGTGATTTCCATTCTATTATTATTCAGCTTTTTAGTGTGCGGTATTGTTGTTGTTATGGTGATGTTTTTGTCTGAAAATTCTAAATTGCAAAAACAATTCCCATTAGTGTAAAGTTTTATAAAATATTTAAAAGTTAATTTAATGTTTAATTTTTCATAAAATGTCCATGTTATATCTCTTATATATATACAGGAGACTATGGAAAAGGTTGATTTTAATTTTTAATTAATCACCTTTGATTACTTTTTATAGGAAAAAATATCGAACCGATACCAAGTTTCTACCCAACCAATTACTTATATACCAATAGATTACAGTATTATCGGAAAACCTCATTTTTTTGCAGCTCCTATATTTTCTTTGAACTTTTCCAAATCAATATTCATTATACGACGAAATATCTTCTCTAGCAGCAGTAGAAAAAAGTCCAATCGAAACTTTGTTTGTATACTCTTACAATATTTGAAAGAGGAAGCGCAAAGGAAATTGCTATTTATACAGATTGGGCAGGTCATTTTCCATATGATCGACACAAAAAGCTTTTATTGTTTTCTGTAACCCTTTTGAGTACGTATATACAGAAGAACAATTTTGAAAGTACGTGCCAGGAAAATTTAAACAAGTCAATACGTTTGACATGCAAATTTTGCATTGACCTGATTTTTGACATTTAAATTTTTAATGAAAGCTTTTGTTTTTGATGGGCATTAAATTTCCCGTGAGGAAGTTTCGTATGCCCCATTAGCATCATGTAATGAAATCAGATAACAAAACGAATAAATCAATTGAAAATCCAATTTATAAATTGAAATAAAAAAAAAATTGTAATAACGACATTTTATCATTTAATTTCCAACATAAACAGTAATGTAAAAGATAGAAAAAGGAAAATCGATTATCAATTCAATTGTAAAATAATAGATAAAAATTATAATCAAAAATGTGCAGCAGCATATAAATTGATGATGATTTCATAAAACATAAAAAATAAAATGTGGTGGTTTAATTGGTACATCATGCTAATTTATATTCGTTTTTGTTGGTGGGCAAATTCAATTAAGAGTTGTGACATGTTTTTGATCGACATTATTTTCATTGGCGTTTCACATTCTGTCAGGAGAGATATCATTGTTATATGATACTGTGTCAGTGATATATATATATATATATAAGTTAAGCACATCATACAGCCATGTCAGCTAGTTACACCACATGCATTTCATGGGAAATCGCATCAACGTGGAATGTGCATCTTTCAACACTTTTCAACATCTC